>OY720675.1:117934197-118423396 GCA_963170755.1 Amphimallon solstitiale
TATAATATTATTTGTTTGTAATCAGACAGAAAATAAACATCTTATATAGGGAAAAAGTCGTCCAGTTTCATTTTTCATTGTAGTCTACCATAATCTGGAAAGAAGAGATTTAAATTTTAATTATTGTATTCTGGTGTGTATTATAATTTTGTAAAAACTAATGTAATTGACGTTTATGATGTGATGAGGAAATAAGTACTTAATTTAGAAAGATGAATAACTTATATTGATAAAAAAATTCGAGCGAAGAATTCAAATTTAGGAACTGACAGTTGTATGACATTTGTAAAGTAATTGAATAGAAATAATTTTTGATACATTAGAGTACATGCAAACGCTCATAAAATTATGGAAAGAATTAAAATAATATGATGACATAAATTTAGGGAGAAGTTAAAGATCATAAAAATATTTAAAATCTATGTTGTTTAAGAAATACTGGTGTAAAAGGTTCATTGGCATAAGTTGAAAATTTTAATTATCGTCAAGGTAATCACAGATAAATATAGGAAGAATTTTTCTAATTCAAAAAGAGAGTAGTTGTGTTTTCCTTAAAAGTGAATTTCTTTATGATATAAACACAATTTTAATTCAAATATAGTAATAAAATATTAGATTTGAATATAAATTCATATTTTTACGTACAAAATAAATATTAAAGTGATAGAAATTTTTTTTAAAAAAGATTCACCATAAGATTGAAATAAAGGGTTAATTACTTACCTAATTTGAAGAGAAGTGTATATTTTCAACAGAAGACACTATTTGGGGTGATTATTTACTTGAAGAAAAGGAGAGAGCTGATGTAATTTTGAAGAAATCCTATATTTCAAGTGAGATGTAATATTCTTGAATAGGTTCAATATTCTACAGTGAGCTGTAATATTCATGAAGAGGTCCAGTATTCGAAAGAGAGCTGCTATTCGTCTGGAGAAATCATTTATTCCAAGAGGGCTGTTTCATTCAGGTAGAGGAGCAGTACTCCCGAAGGTAACGAACGAGTTTCAATACTGATAAGGTTGCTGCTAGATACATCAAGATTTCGTATCCAGAAAACATTATAAGGATTAAAGACATCTTCATATTTGTCAGGAATTTGGGACATAAACGTATAAGAAAAACTTCTTAAGTATTTAATTTTTTACTACTAATGTTTGTCAAATTTTAAAAAAGAATCGTTAGAAAGAATTGATTATATTATCGTTATAGTTAAAAATATCATACATATAATATCAAGTATTATTTGAAAAGCTTAAAAGTAATTTAATTTACAAATGTATTTATCTAAACAACTATGAAATTTAAATCTTAAATTTCCAGATTTATATAGATCATATAACTTATCAAAATAAAAATAGTCATAATTAAAGTACTAATAGTCTCAACAGTAATATTGATATTGGTAAAGAATAGTCAAAATTAACTATTAGAGGGTGTAAATATATGAAACTGTAGTAGTATATTTATATAATATTGGGGATAAAAGAAAGATTACCTTGTTAGACTAACTGTCAATGATATAAATTCCACTTCATAAAAAACACTTCGTAACGTCAACGTCTATTATTTGGTTTACCATCGATGCAATTATGTATAATAGACATCCTTGTAAAATTTCAACTTCATCGAATATATTTAATGTGTTTATTAAAACAGATTACATATAGAAAGATTCTTTATTTTATTAACATATCAGTAATATCTAGGTCAAGTTCATGGCGTATAAGTAGATGCAATGCATAACCTAAAATAAAATAAACATAAACATATTCAGTATCATAAATAGAATGGAATTTAAATGTATAGTTTGCCATTTGTTTTCATTAAGTTTTGAAAATTACAGACTTCAAGTGGCGACCATTGTTTTCGATACACATACGAAGGTGATTTTTGAACGTTTCCATTACTCGAGCAGTCATTTGAGGCGATATTCCTGCAATTTCTTGACGTATTGCTGCTTTTAATTCATCAATGGTTCGGGGATGGTGTTCAAAGACCTTCGCTTTCAGGTAGCCCCAAAGGAAAAAGTCGCATGGGGCAAGATCGGGTGAACGCGCAGGCCGCCCAACGTCTCCACGTAATGAGATTACGTGTCCTGGAAACATCTCCCTTAAAACGTTCATGGACTTTCTAGCCGTATGAGTCGTAGCTCCATCCTGTTGGAACCACACATTCGCATGGTTAAGTTCTCTAAGTCTTGGGTCCAAAAAATTACGTAGCATGTCGATATACCGATCGGCGGTTACGGTAACCGTAACGCCTCCCTCTTCAAAAAAATAGGGACCCCAAACGCATGGTTAAGTTCTCTAAGTCTTGGGTCCAAAAAATTACGTAGCATGTCGATATACCGATCGGCGGTTACGGTAACCGTAACGCCTCCCTCTTCAAAAAAATAGGGACCCCAAACGCCAAATGACCCAACAGCACACCAAACAGTAACGTGTGGGCTATGAAGTGGCCTTTCATGGAGCTGCTGCGGATTTTCTCGTGCCCAGTAACGAAAATTTTGCTTGATCACACAGCCGGATAAATGGAAATGGGCTTCGTCACTGGTTATTAAAAGCCCATTTTGTGAGATGTTTTGAAGAATATCGTTGCAACATGCTCTACGATTTTCCCAGTCACGTTCACTCAGCTCTTGTGCGATCATCATTTTGTATGGGTGGAAGTGTAGGTCTGCGTGTAAAATTCTTCGCAGCGAACGATCTGATAAACGCAAAGCAGCGGCATGTTTAGCAGCTGAACGAGTAGGAGATCGTTCCACAGCTTCTCCAATAGCTGCAACATTTGCAGGTGTCCGAGCACTTCTGGATCTACCGGTTGGTTTTCTTTTTAAGGCTGAACCTGTGGCTCTAAAATTCGAAACCGAAAGCAGTATAGTTTTGCGATCTGGAACCGGAGCATGTCTACCCAGTGCGAAGTGAGTACGAAAAGTTCGTTGCGTTGTAATCACAGATTCATTTTTCAAAAATGTTTCGATAATGACAGCATGATGTTCGCCCGTCCAAATCATGATGACAACTAAAATGGCAAGGCATGTGCTACCAACTGAAAACACTAAGCTCCCCATCGCTTCAGTGGCGCGGGCACAGTGGCGGTGCAAAATGTGGGAGATTATTCTGCTGGACCCTGTATTATATAATAATATAATAGTTTTAAAACGAACTAATTCATATTACACAAATAGTTTCATTAGATTTTATATTAGTAATATTAAATAAAGGTGATAGTCAACGTAAATGAAATTGAACACATTGATACCATCATCATAGAAATAAATATATATATTAAAGGTATATTTAAAAATCGAAGATAGAAGAAGCAGTACCGTATTAAGTGTATAGAGTAGTCAGTTTAAAATAAATTTAAAGATTGGTTTTGGTTTCAAATAATTATTAGAATAGTAAGGTGATTATCTATTGAAGTAAATAAGGGTCTTATACAGTGTGTTCAGATTTCGATGCTCACCATTGGTATATCGGTTATTAGAAGAGACAGAGGAACGGTTAAATGGAGAATGTTTTGCAGAATTCAATGCTCGCAACAAATCTCATTTCAAATTCATTCGGACTTTTTACAATTTTGAGATATTTTGAAAAAACCAATATTTGCCGATTTCAATTTTCCTCAATAACTCGATGACACCTAATGCCATCGCTTTTAAACTCTAACATTGTTCAGACACTTTTTTAAGATAAATTTTTTGGTGTTAACAGTAACCCCCGATTTTCATTTGTTTCCAAGTTCTTAGAGTTATCTTTTGTTTTTCTTATGGCGGCCATATTGGATTTTTAATTAGTTAGATAGTCCTTAAAAATAGCTTTTCAATAATGTACAACATGCCTAATAAATCTTTATTTACACGAGAGATATGAATATTTGAATAAAATTTCAAGCATTGAAATTAGAATAGATTAGATAAGAACAGATAATGGCACATACATTTTCAAATGAAGAAAAGGTTGATATGTTAGAAGTTTGTTTCAAAGCAAATAGAAACTCTGAAAATGCTTGCACAAATTACGCTCAGCGTTGTCCGGAAAGACCACAACCACACCAGACAATTTTTAACAGAATAATCAGAAATCTAGTGGACTATGGAAGCTTCGAACAAAAAAGATCCAACTATCAAGTTAACAATGCTGATGTACGTAAAAATAATATTTTGCAAAATGTTATAGACAATCCAAGTACATCAGTACGTCGAGTAGCTCGAGAAACTGGAATTCCGAAACCTTGTGTTTATGGAACGTTGAGGAAAAACAAATACCACCCATACAAACCAACAATTGTACAGGGTTTAAGCGATAATGACTATCAGCGAAGATTACAATTTAGCAGGTGGTATCTACAAAAATGTGAAGATGATACTGATTTTCCTAGGAAAATACTATGGACAGATGAAACATTGTGGAGTGTTCAACAGGCATAATTATCCTCACTGGTCAATTGATAATCCACATTTGGCAAATCAAAGAAGATTTCAAATTCGATTTGGTTTTAATCTCTGGTGTGGTTTGATTGGTACGAACTTTTATTGACATCTTCTTTGTTGTTTGAGTTTTTGTTTTTTCATTTTAGATAATCACTTAATAGGTCCTTTCATCTGTGATTACAAAATAACTGGTAATAGATATTTGGAGCTACTAACGAACGAGATAATGCCTACCGTAAGACAAATCATTAACCCTGAAAACATGCAAAACGTCTGGTTTCAGCAGGACGGCTGCCCTGTCCATAATGCTCGTGACGTGCAACATTTTTTGAGAGAACATTTCAATGAGATAGTTATTTCAAATAATGGACCAGTACAATGGCCTGCGAGATCGCTCGACCTTACCCCCCTTGACTTTTATTTGTGGGGTGCCACTAAAAACGAAGTATTTAATTTTGAACCACCAGAGAATCGGGAAATTTTAGAACAACGAGTGCTGGATGTGCTAAGATCATTAAACGAAAACACACTACGTAGAGTTTGTAACTCTGTTAAAACAAGATACCAAAAGTGTGTGGAGCAGAATGGTCGCCATATTGAACAGTTTATTTAAGTAAATCTGAACTTTTAATTTCGTATTAAAGTGAAATTTATTTTACATGTTCATATCTCTCATATAAATAAAGATTTATTAGGCAAGTTGTACATTATTGAAAATCTATTTTTAAGGACTATCTAACTAATTGAGAATGCAATATGGTCGCCATAAGAAAAACAAAAGATGGCGCTAAGAACGGGGCAACAAATGAATTACGTATCAATAATTACTACACAAAGTTCTAAATCTTCCAGCAATTGCACTCCACTTTTACATGTAACTAAGCTTATTTATCGTCTATTTTACACTACCATTTAATTTCATAGCCAACTAATTCCGTATTAGAGTAAAATTTTATTCAAATGTTTATATCTCTCGTGCAAATAAAGATTTATTAGGCATGTTGTACATTATTGAAAAGCTATTTTTAAGGACTATCTAACTAATTAAAATTCCAATATGGCCGCCATAAGAAAAACAAAAGATAGCGCCAAGAACTTGGAAACAAATGAAAATCGGGGGTTACTGTTAACACCAAAAAATTTTCCTTAAAAAAGTGTCTGAACAATGTTAGAGTTTAAAACCGATCGCATTAGGCGTTATCGAGTTATTGAGGAAAATTAAAATCGGTAAATATTGGGTTTTTCAAAATATCTCAAAATTGTAAAAAGTCCGAATGAATTTGAAATGAGATTTGTTGCGAGCATTGAATTCTGCAAAACATTCCCCATTTAACCGTTCCTCTATCTCTTCTAATAACCGATATACCAATGGTGAGCATCGAAATCTGGACACACTGTATATGTATTTAGAATTGGAAAATTAATTATTTACAAGAGTGAATTAAGTGTATATTCTAGTCGGGAATATGATAATTGGATTATAAAATCAAATATACAGGGTTCATCTAAAAAGTATTTAGCAAAAATAAATTTTAAATTCAAAAGATAACAAAGTTTGAACGTACCATGTTAGTTGACCACAAAGTGTGGCATATTAAACATTGTAGGGTCTAGTTTTCAGTACAGAGCTTAGCTTTATACTCACACTAGTACAATATATATATATATATCAATTTTTTATATATATATATATATATATATATATATATATATAATCAATATAGGAATTATCGCGGATAGATAAAATAAAACAAGAAAAAGAGAATATTGGGCAAATTCCGCTGTAGTGCAACCGTAGACACGTGTTTCTGACTAATTGGTCGTCATCAGTACGGTGTAGCCAAGGGCGTGGCCATGTTAGATGTTGTCTTCAAAACAGAAGATCTTCTAACTGAAGCTGCAAATGGTAGTCTGTCACCTGATGGTTTTCCGTGTATGCTTCTATCTCGAAGGATTTAACACCTTATTCCTTGGCTACACCGTACTGATGACGACCAATTAGTCAGAAACACGTGTCTACGGTTGCACTACAGCGGAATTTGCCCAATATTCTCTTTTTCTTGTTTTATATATACAGGGTGAGTTTTTTATCTTGAGACAACGAAATATCTCTAAACCACTGAATCAAATCAAAAAAAGATCTTAATAAGATTTGTTATAATGTAGGGGGCTCACTGAATGGTGCCGAACACGATCCCCCACCTCACCCCTCCAGAGTGGGAGGGGGGACAACTTTGAAATCTTAAATAGGAACCCCCATTTTGTATTACAGATTCCGATTCTACACCATCAAGTATGTACGTTTTGTTTGAAACTTTTTTTTCTATTCGTTACGGATTGCGGTGTAATCACAAAAAACATGGTTGTGAATGTCTAGAGAAAATACACAAAAAAGAGATGCAAGCAAACACGATTTTGTGTTTTTTTTATTTTAACATAAACTAACATTTCAAAAAGCCATGTGCTCGAAACTGTGCCCCTCCACTTCGAAACATTTATTTATTCGCAATTGGAATGCTATTCAACGATACAAAACCGTACTTTATTCAGTACATGACAAGTTACGAATCGAAAAAAAAGTTTCAAACAAAAACTACATACTTGATGGCGTAGAATCTGCAATAAAAAAATAGGGGTTCCCATTTAAGATTTCAAAGTTGTCCCCCCTCTCAATCTGGGGGGGTTGAGGTGGGGGATCGAGTTCAGCACCATTCAGTGAGCCCCCTACATTATAACAAATCTTATTAAGATCTTTTTTTGATTTGATGCAGTGGTTTAGAGATATTCCGTGGTCTCAAGATAAAAAACTCAGCCTGTATATATATATTACAATTGTTATCGACCGTACAACACAATAAAACAAAAAGGAATTGCGGGAATGCGGTCTGTATTAATATTCAAACTCAATCGTTCACACTCAATATTTCGATATGTATTTCATATCATCATCAGGAGTAAAGAACATAGAGTCAATCACTGGCAACTAATCATAACAGAAAGATTACGAAATTTACTAAATTTACATATCATCTCGTCTCTACAGGCTGTCCAGAAACTCTCCTGACAAACGAAGACCGGAGATTCCTCAGATAATTTTAAGACAATTTAACCCAATTCACCCTAGTCCGAAAATGCTTCCTAAGGGAGCTAGAGCTCTTTGAAGATGGCGCCTTGTAATTAGTTTTTTTTTAATATCTCCCGAACGATTCTATTTAGAAAAACAAAAACTGGTATGCTTATTTATCCTCCAGAGATGAATCGATTCCATCAATTGCGAATTTCTAGTACCGGTCATAGGCGTCCGTTTTGGGTAGGTAAACGGTTATTTTAACGCATAACTTTTTTGTCTTTAACTTTTAAGCATTTGTGATACTAGATTATTAAATTTTCAGGTATTCTAGTACTAAAAGGTACTCTTACTTTAAGTCGGTAGGATACACCGTTTTCTAGAAAAATCGATTTGAAGATTTTTCGTTTTTTCGTCATTTCATGTTTCGTCATTTCAACTTCGCGAACTGACAACAATTTGACAATTAAAAACGTAGGTTTTATTTCTGTTGGCATTTCAGAGCGAACTAGTGCAAAAAATAATAAATTGAATTTTAATGACTAAAAAACGAAAAATTTTCAAATCGATTTTTCTAGAAAACGGTGTATCCTACCGACTTAAAGGTAGAGTACCTTTTAGTACTAGAATACCTGAAAATTTAATAATCTAGTGTCACAAATGCTTAAAAGTTAAAGACAAAAAAGTTATGCGTTAAAATAACCGTTTACCTACCCAAAACGGACGCCTATGACCTTAGGAAGCATTTTCGGACTATGGTGAATTGGGTTAAATTGTCTTAAAATTATCTGAAGAATCTCCGGTCTTCGTTTGTCAGGAGAGTTTCTGGACACCCTGTATATATATCTTAAAACTCCTTAAAAATACATATATATGAAATCCCAAGAAAACAAATATTTAAATTTACATAATTACACGGCCAATAAACAAAAAAGGTTTTTCTTTTAATTAATAGGAAACCTTATAGGAAAAAAATAATCTATATATACCGGGTGTCCCAGCGTAGCGGTAAAGTCCATTATTGGCATCTAATAATGTAGATAGCGAATAATTTTTAATATTGAAGATAATCATAAGCTGTACAATTTAAAAATATTTTCATTTATACAGAGTGTTCGACAACAACGAACCAACACAAACTTATGTTTTTATAAATGGAATGCTATGTTTTTTTTTACATTTTATGATAGCCCTTAAAGGATTGATTAAACTGACATCGACTTTCAACTATTTCTGAGATATGGCGATTTTTCGTTAAAAATTGTACAACATTTGAAAAGTTGCTATGAAATAACGACTGATAATAAAATACTTATCATGGGCTCAATTAGTAGAGATACCTTTTCAGTACGTGAAAGTAATGTTTATTTTGACATATTTACGTATGTTCTTTAGAATTACATGCCATTCGCAAAAGTTAAAAATTCTAAAAAAATTTAAATGGAACACCCTGTATATTAATATGCTATTGAAAAATACTTAAAATTTACTAATTAAAAGTATCTACTATCTTACGCCTGTGGGTGATATTGCAAAAGTTATAGGGCGTTATCTGAATAAACCCGATTACGCCTTAAAAAATATGAGTTGCCATGACTTGCACGGCTAGTATAACTAAAATTAATCGAAAAAAGTTACTTCTAATATTTTCTTTTTAAGAATAAGTAATGTTTATTAAAACTTTAAAGATCATGAAAAGTTTGAAAATTTAATAAAGTAGCAATAGTATAAAAAATATCGCAGTCGCTGTGTGTCATGAATTAGCAATAGTATAAAAAATATCGCAGTCACTGTGTGTCAAAAATTGTTTAAACGTCAAACTTAGATTTATAGCTTCAGTTTAAAGAGACATCGTCATTATAAGTACATGAATATACATTGTGTGCAAAATGAAATATTTAAAATTTGAATTAATAAATATGGTCTATGTTTTAGGGGAAAGTGCTCGAAATTGTTTGCTGGCACAACGAATATACAGGCAAAAATATCCAAATATGCGATTGCCATCGACAAAAGCTTTTCAGAAATTGTTAACAAGATTTGAAGAAACTGGCAGTATTCTGTATGAAAAAAAGAATAGTGCCATAGAAAACGCAGATGCGCAAATGGATGTTTTGTTATGCGTTCAAAAAAACCCACATACAAGCGTACGTGAACTTTCTAGAGTTCTCGACGTAAGCAAAAACTTTATTAGCAGAACCTTAAAGAAGTTTAAATACCATCCGTATCATATAAGCTTACATCAAGATCTTCAGGGGAATGATTTTATTAATAGAGTTGACTTCTGTAACTCGATGTTGCACAAAATAAATCAAAACCACAATGTTGTAACTCAGATTTTGTTTTGTGATGAAGCTACTTTTAATAGTAATGGTATAGTAAATAGACACAATATGCATTACTAGGCCACTGAGAATCCGCACTGGTTGAGAAACGTTGATCATCAACATAAATGGTAGTTAAATGTATGGGGCGGCATCCTTAACCATCAAGTTATCGGACCTTTTTTTTTTTGATGGTACACTAACAGGAGAGAGGTATCTACAATTTCTTGAGAATTATCTGCCTGTCTTATTAGAAAATATAGATTTGTATACGCGCCGCGTAATGTACTTTCAACACGATGGAGCTACAGCACATTACGCAAGAAGCGTTCGCAACTTTTTAAATAATACATTCAGGGAAAATTGGATTGACCGTGGTGCTCCATTATCGTGGCCACCTAGATCGCCAGATTTAACTCCAATGGATTATTTCCTTTGGGGTTATGTTAAGGAGCGAGTATATAGAATTGTTCCAACCACAAGAGAGAATATGCAAGAAAGAATTCGAGAAGTATTTTCTTCTATTAATCGAGAATTAATGGCAAATGTCTATAGGTCATATGAAACACGACTTCAAAAGTGTTTAGAAGTAGAAGGGCAGAATTTCGAACATTTATTATAAATTTTTGTAAACGTATTTGTTTTCATATTTTATTACTAAATAATAAGAACATACTATAAAACCAAACATACGCATTTTCTAATTTGTTAGTTGATAGCTTATAGTAGCTGTGATGCTTGAAAATAGTAGCTTATTGACGGTTTGCTTTTCAACGCGAGTTGTATATTTAAGTTTGAAGTTTTAAATTTTTTGAGACAACGACTGCGATATTTTTTCAAATATTACTATTCCATGAACTTCCAAACTTTTCATTTCATGAGATTTCAAAATTTTATTAAAAATTACTTATTTATAAAAAGAAAATATTAGTAAGTATTTTTTCTCGTTTACTTTTTGTTATGCTATGTGGAATGTAAGTCATGGCAACTCATATTTTTAAGTCGTAATCGGGTTTAATCAGATATAACACCCTATAACTTTTGCAATATCGCCCACAGGCGGAAGAAAGTAGATATTTTTGAATAGCAAATTTTAAGAACTTTTCAATGGCACATTAATATACAGGGTGTTTCATTTAATTTTTTTTAGAATTTTTAACTTTTGAGAATAGCATGTAATTCTAAAGAACATGCGTAAATATGTCAAAATAAACATTACTTTCACGTACTGGAAAGGTATCTCTACTAATTGAGCCCATAAAAAGCATTTCATCGTCAGTAGTTATTTCATAGCAACTTTTCAAATGTTGTACAATTTTTAACGAAAAATCGCCATATCTCAGAAACAGTTGAAAATCGGCAAACACAAGTTGATGTCAGTTTAATCAACCCTTTAAGGGCTATCATAAAATGTAAAAAAATTTATAGCATTTCGTTTAAAAAAACATATGTTTGTGTTGGTTCGTCGTTTTCGAACACTCTGTATAAATAAGAATATTTTTAGGTTGTAGAGCTTATGATTGTCTACAATTTTTGTATTAAAAATTATTCGCTATCTACATTATTAGATACCAATAATGGACTTTACCGCTACGCTGGGACACCCGGTATGTAAATGTCGTGAGAAATGTCTTGAATTAGCGGCATTTTAAATTAAGAAATTTTTCACATTTAAAATATATACGGCAAAGAAACAGATTATATGTGTTTAATATATACATTAACCACATATAAAATATTAATTATATATATATATATATAAAATATATTACAATTCTTTGCCAAATATACAAATGTATTGAAAAATTCAAAAGATTCTTGGTAGTAGTGGCATACAATGAAGTAAAAGTAATAACAATATGACAACTGGTTGTCAATTAGAAAACAATGACAAAATATAAAATGCAAATCACAATGTATAATTGAAAATGTAATCAAATAAGCAATAAGTCGGGATTACTTATATAGTCACATCAAAAGGCTTGGGATTTACCACAAACTGTTCAGTCAATGCAATTATACAAATAACAACGACGCAACTATGTAATGATCTTTTGAATTTTTCAATACATTTGTATATTTGGCAAAGAATTGTAATATATTTTATTAACTGCCTGGTTGAAATAAGCACAGTATTAAATAAGTGCACAGTTGTTTTACACTTGGACATTTTGGATTGACATTTTAAGGTAATACTATATAATTTTTATTCAACACATATTAATGCTTTAACATACACCTTCTTTGTTATGCTGCACTGACGAAACCAAACTAGGTAGAAACATATATGTCTGTAGCTACAAATACATCTTAACACATATATAGTTGCATCGTTGATTGTTTATGTATTTCAATCAGATTGTACATGTTTACGTGAACCTAATCCATTTTGATAGGATTACATAGGTAATGGCTATTGTCCTATGCTTATTTGCTTTCATTTACATTTATACATGACTGATTTTACATTCTATAATGTTATAATATCAACAGTTCTACTCTTAATTTTTCATTACATAGTTGCGTCGTTGTTATTTGTATAATTGCATTGACTGAACAGTTTGTGGTAAATCCCAAGCCTTTTGATGTGACTATATAAGTAATCCCGACTGCCCTATTGCTTATTTGATTACATTTTCAATTATACATTGTGATTTGCATTTTATATTTTGTCATTGTTTTCTAATTGACAACCAGTTGTCATATTGTTATTACTTTTACTTCATTGTATGCCACTACTACCAAGAATCTTTTGAATTTTTCAATACATTTATATATATATATATATATAATATATTACAATTCTTTGCCAAATATACAAATGTATATCTCTCAACTATATATATATATATATATATATATATATATATATATATAATGTCAGAAAAGAGTGTTGGGGAGTCCGGCAATAAAAAGACTTATGTTGAAAGGAAGTCTAACGTTTTATTTCTCAATATTTCGCACATAAGGTATTTGTGCTTCCTCAGGATAAACTAATTAAGAACAAGATAATGAAACAAAGTACAGTTAGTAAAGAAGTTATTGACAGAAATTTTTAAAAAATACTTACAACTATGACTTCTTGGTGGGAAAAAAATATATTATGAATACACAGTAAGAAACAAACTGTGAAAAATACCACAAAACACGGTGTTTTTTCGTGACAAATTGTGTTTACATGTTAATTTAAAATGACAATTAGTTTGAAATATGTCAGTTATTGTTAGCTTGTGATATTTTATTAAACTTACTATGATCTAACTAATATGAATAAATAATACTAAGATTTTGGATGTCCGATCTGAAATTCATACTATTTTTGTTGCTGTTGATATAGACCATCTCAAGGAATTCTCTGCTAATTTTTCTATTATCAGTTTTTAAAATTTTTACGTCATTAAAATTAGGTGAGTGATCTTCCTGTAACATGTATTATTTATTCATATTTGTTAGATCATAGTAAGTTTAATAAAATATCACAAGCTAACAATAACTGACATATTTCAAACTAATTGTCATTTTAAATTAACATGTAAACACAATTTGTCACGAAAAAACACCGTGTTTTGTGGTATTTTTCACAGTTTGTTTCTTACTGTGTATTCATAATATATTTTTTCCCACCAAGAAGTCATAGTTGTAAGTATTTTTTAAAAATTTCTGTCAATAACTTCTTTACTAACTGTACTTTGTTTCATTATCTTGTTCTTAATTAGTTTATCCTGAGGAAGCACAAATACCTTATGTGCGAAATATTGAGAAATAAAACGTTAGACTTCCTTTCAACATAAGTCTTTTTATTGCCGGACTCCCCAACACTCTTTTCTGACATTAATACATAACGGCAAAGACTACTTCAAACCATATACTATATATATATATATATATATATATGATATTCCTGATGTTTTCGCGGTCGTATGATGAAACAATGGTTTCTCGGGTTCTTGGCCGCGTGTGAGATGTGTCCTGAGAAGGACTGTTGTCTCGACGTTTCGACGAGATCGCACTCGTCATTTTCTAGAGATGGTCTTCTGCTGGTTACAGTTGAGAGTTATCTGCTGTTCGCCTTCTTGTACGCCTGCTTTTATATTGCTGAGTTGGAGTGGGGTCGGGTGGGGGATGTTGTACTGTGGCGATCGCTCGCAAGCGGCTGCGTGTGATTGGTCCGTGTATTTGCGAATCCTGTGTATGGGTCTGCTTCGGTTGTGGAGTGTTGCGTTTATCGTGAGTTCTAATCTGTATGTCGGCCACGAGCGGTTTCCATGTATGCGGCAGGCGTAGGCCGTCGTCTCTTTTATTTAAACTTCTGGGCCTCTTTTCAATTTCTATCGCTTCTCTAGTGATTCTAGTAGCTAGATTTTCGCTCTTTGCTAATAACTTTGTATTGTCGAAGTCGATATTATGCCCCGTTATCACACGATGTTGTGCTAGAGATGAAGTTGGTTCTTTCTTGAGCACTGCGTTTCTATGTTCTTCTTTTCTTACGTTTATTCGCCTATTCGTCTGCCCTACATAGGATTGGTCGCACTCCAAGCATGGTATTTCGTACACGCCCTGATCTTCGAGTGGAATTTTATCTTTCGCGTTGATTAATTCATCAGCTATTTTTCTCTTTGTTGTGAAAACTGTGTTGATGTTGTGTTTTCTTAGTATTCGGCTGATTTTATCTGTGGTACCTTTTACATATGGGAGAAAGGCTCTTGAAATGAATTCTTCTTTCTCTTTCTCTGTTCTTCTTGTTTTGTTATAGGTGGCTTCCTTTATTATTTTGTGCGAGTAACCGTTTGCAAGGAGAGCGTTTCTAATATTTGTTCTTTCTTCGGATTTATGTTCTTTATCTGTTAGTCTGTCGGATCGTAGTACTAGTGTTTTTACTACTGCGTTCAGTTGCGCCGGATGATGGTGAGATTGCGCTTTTAAATATCTATTTGTGTGTGTAGGTTTCCGGTAAACAGTATGTCCCAATGTCCCGTTTTCTTTCTTGATCACCAACACATCTAGGAATGGTAGTTTCCCTTGTTCTTCTACCTCCATTGTGAATTTAATTTTCGGATGTTGGGCGTTTAGGTGGTATAGAAAGTCTTCTAGTTTTTCTCTGCCATGTGTCCATATTACAAATGTATCGTCGACATACCGCAGCCACAGTTTTGGTTTATTCGCACAGGTGTTAACAAACTTTGTTTCAAAGTTCTCCATAAATATGTTGGCTATTATCGGTGATAGAGGTGAGCCCATCGGTGCGCCTTCAACTTGTCGGTATTTTTGGTTGTTGTAAGTAAAATAGGTATTTACTAGGCAGTGTTCTATCAAGTTGATTGTAGTCTTTTGTACTTGATACTGGCTTTCTAATATGGACATGGTTTCAGCGATTGGCACCTGCGTAAATAGGGATGTTACATCGAAACTGACTAACAGATCCGTTGGTTCGAGATGGATGTCTTTTATCAATTCAATGAAGTGATCTGCATTCTTTACGTAGGATGCCATTTGTTCTGCGTGTACTTGAAGTTCTCGTGCCAGGTATCGTGCTAACGCTTGTGTTGGTGATCCAATTGAGCTTACAATCGGACGGAGTGGTACATCGGTTTTATGTATTTTTGGAAGTCCGTAGAATTTTGGACAACGGGACGACTTTTCCCTGGGGATGATCTGTTTCTTTATTTCTTCACTCAGCGGTGTTGCGTTTATTTTTGTTTTTGTTACTTTTTCTAAGTAAGTCGTCGGGTCCGAATTTATTATTTTGTATGACGGGTCATCTAGCAGTGCTTTTATTTTGTTATCGTAGTCGGTCTTGTCTAATACGACGGTAGCGTTTCCCTTGTCAGCGGGTAGAACGATGATGTTATTGTCCTTTTGAATATCTTTTAAAGCTAGATATTCATCTCTTGTGATGTTTCTCATTGGGGGTTTTGCCTTCCTCATGATGGAGGGTACTTCTTGTCGTATTATTTCGGCGTTGTTCTTTTCGACTTTATGTAGAGCTGATTCTACCCCGCAAATAATATCTTCTATCGGAATGCGTTTTGGTGTTATCGCAAAATTGAAACCCTTCTCGAGAACACTAGTAGCTGCTTCGCTGAGTGTTTTTTGTGATAAATAAATAAAAAAAAAAAAAAAAAACACTCAGCGAAGCAGCTACTAGTGTTCTCGAGAAGGGTTTCAATTTTGCGATAACACCAAAACGCATTCCGATAGAAGATATTATTTGCGGGGTAGAATCAGCTCTACATAAAGTCGAAAAGAACAACGCCGAAATAATACGACAAGAAGTATCCTCCATCATCAGGAAGGCAAAACCCCCAAAGAGAAACATCACAAGAGATGAATATCTAGCTTTAAAAGATATTCAAAAGGACAATAACATCATCGTTCTACCCGCTGACAAGGGAAACGCTACCGTCGTATTAGACAAGACCGACTACGATAACAAAATAAAAGCACTGCTAGATGACCCGTCATACAAAATAATAAATTCGGACCCGACGACTTACTTAGAAAAAGTAACAAAAACAAAAATAAACGCAACACCGCTGAGTGAAGAAATAAAGAAACAGATCATCCCCAGGGAAAAGTCGTCCCGTTGTCCAAAATTCTACGGACTTCCAAAAATACATAAAACCGATATACCACTCCGTCCGATTGTAAGCTCAATTGGATCACCGACACAAGCGTTAGCACGATACCTGGCACAAGAACTTCAAGTACACGCAGAACAAATGGCATCCTACGTAAAGAATGCAGATCACTTCATTGAATTGATAAAAGACATCCATCTCGAACCAACGGATCTGTTAGTCAGTTTCGATGTAACATTCCTATTTACGCAGGTGCCAATCGCTGAAACCATGTCCATATTAGAAAACCAGTATCAAGTACAAAAGACTACAATCAACTTGATAGAACACTGCCTAGTAAATACCTATTTTACTTACAACAACCAAAAATACCGACAAGTTGAAGGCGCACCGATGGGCTCACCTCTGTCACCGATAATAGCCAACATATTTATGGAGAACTTTGAAACAAAGTTTGTTAACACCTGTGCGAATAAACCAAAACTGTGGCTGCGGTATGTCGACGATACATTTGTAATATGGACACATGGCAGAGAAAAACTAGAAGACTTTCTATACCACCTAAACGCCCAACATCCGAAAATTAAATTCACAATGGAGGTAGAAGAACAAGGGAAACTACCATTCCTAGATGTGTTGGTGATCAAGAAAGAAAACGGCTATTCGCAACACACAATTAACAGAGCAATTCAGAGCAACAACAACACAACTAGAAAAAGAGAAAAACCTTCACGAGTTGCATTTCTTCCCTACGTGAAAGGGACAACAGAGAAAATAGGTAGAATACTACGGCGACACGACATAGACCCAATATACACCACCGATAAGAAAATTAGGGACGTCCTACCAAGTACGAAGGACAGAATATTACTAGAAGACCAGGGTGTATACGAAGTACCATGCCAAGATTGCGATCAGACATACATAGGCCAGACGAATCGAAGAATCAGCGTACGGAGGGAAGAACATAGAAATGCTGTGTCTAAAAAGGCAGTTTCTTCCTCACTTGCCAAACACGTACTACATTCCGGACATACAATTGATTTCGAACGTACAAAAACTATAGCCCGTAGTACGAATTGGACATATCGGACAATAAGGGAGGCTATAGAGATAGAAAAACGACAGGACTGCATGAATAAACGTGACGACGCACAACGTTTACCTGACATATGGAAATCAACGTTATCGGACAGACGAATTAGAAATAAACGACGAAACAACAGCATCCCACCGCCTAACGTAAACCACACGGACCGAACACAGAAAGACCGACAGAGAGGGAACAACACTACAATCAGCGGGCCAATCACAAGAAGCCGCACTCGCCCCTCCACTACCACGGCACTAGAAATACAAGGCGATTCGAACAGAGAGGGCATTATTTATACACCCTATTTGTTTAAATTTTTTTTATTATTGTGGTGTGCGCTTTCGCGCGATTTCTCGCCGTTATTTATTAGAACTCTCTGTTCTTGTACACGTTTCTCTCCCGCTCACTGGCACCCTGTGCGTGTGGAGTTTTCCCCCCGCTTTTGCGGGGGTCCTACTGTGATACTTTAATTAATTTGTTAGTTTCTGTCTGCATGCCTTCCGTGACACGCTTTCTGGGTCTGTCTGAGACCACTTGAGCGCTATGTCGCTCTTTCGTACCCCCCCTCCGGGGGACCCTCCTCCTGATGGAGGCTCAGAGACCAATATCAATGACATTGTCAAGAACATTCTAAACGACTCTTACTCTTCCAAGGGGTCTTCCCCCACTGGATCTATGTCACCAATGTCTGGTACTTTTCCAATGCCGACCTCACATCAGCAGTCGGCACCAAAGCAATCCAATTCTAAATTTCACGAGATGATTAAGTCAGAGTCCGACGAGAGTCTACTGAGGCTCTACACAATAGTCAGGGAGGAGCTTTCGGCCCGCAACCTGATTACTGATCAAAATGTGTCTTCCCGCCCTTTGGCCAGGGACTTGCTTCAGGATTTTAACATGGAGGGTACCCCTTCCCCTCTCTCTTCCAATGAACCACCTAATACGCCTGGTTGGACTACGGTTCTTCCGAGAAATCCTAGAAAAAGGAGGAAACCAACCACTGAGAAATCAGAATCCACCATCGAGGTCGAAGTCCACGCACCTCCTGCGTCGGCCAAAAAGATTAAAGTATCGGATTCAGGGACGGGGCGTCCACCTAAAGCTCCCATGGTCCCTCAGCAGGACTTAGATGTCATTGAGGTCGTTCATACTCAGGCCCCCTCGGGCCCATCACAGACAACTGTTCCTCTCCTTGGCTTACAGGCCCTTGGTTCCTCACATGCGGAATCTTCAGCGGGGGTTGGTCCCGCCCGCCCTTATATCTACAGAGGCAACCAGGGTGCTAAACCCAAAGGGCGCGCGTCTCACAGCGCTCCTCAGGTCCCGTCTGGACCAACTGGTGACGACAATATGTCACAGAATCATGACCAGAGTCAAAATCAATCAAAAAGCCTGGACTCAATCCCCCCTATTGTCTTGAGGGATGAGTCCAAGTGGCTACAAGTGTCGGCAGAGATGACCCGGAGAGGCTTCCCCTTCTCCAAAGCCCAAGGGATAAATAACGGAATTAGGTTTTTCCCCTCAACTGAGGCTGCCTTTCGTGGCACCACTAAATTCCTTAACGAGGCGCAGATCCCGTACCATACGTACCAACTCCCATCAGAAAAGCAACTCAATGTGGTAATTAGGGGTATCCCTCTGGGGGTCCCCATCGATCAAGTTGAGAGGGATCTGGTGGAAAAGGGTTATACCCCAGAACTGGTAAAAAGAATGACCAGGGACTACGGTAACCATGTGTTACCCTTAATTATCGTCAAGGTCCCTAGGCAGCAAAAGACCATTTTCAATCTGACATCCATCTTAGGTTTGGACTGTACCTTTGAATCCCTAAGATCTAAGCCAGGGATAGGTCAGTGCTTTCGCTGTCTGAGGTTTGGCCACGCACAGTCAAGATGCACCGCTCCGGTGCGCTGCGTGGTCTGTGGACAAGGGCACAACGTCAGCCAGTGCCCTACCACCGAGACTGAAACTCCCCTCTGCGCCAACTGCGGGGGAGATCATGTAGCCAGTTGGAGGGGCTGCCCTAGGTACCCAAAGCAAAAGTTCGTCCCGGTCGAGGGACCAGACGCAGGCCGCCCTCAGGCCCGTAAGGTCGAGGAGGGCTTCTCCTTCTCGCGCGCAACTGCTGGCAATCGCCAATCTAACAAGACCCCAAAGAGCTCCACTGGCTCAACAGCCAAAAAGTCGGCCACCAGAGACCCCAAGGCAGTTCGCCTTCCGCCGGTCACTTCTTCTAAGGGCCCCAATCCACCTAAAGGGGGCTTGGACATCTCAGTGATGCTCAACGCCATTCGTATGATGTGCGAGCAGATTCAGGTTGCTTATGCTCAAGATGAATCTCGCTCGCACTCATAATGCAAGTCACAAATCATCCCTTCAGAGTGGCGGCGTGGAACGCCTGTGGGGTCAAGGACAAAGCCCTCGAGCTGGTCCAATTCCTGAGAGACCATTCCATCGATGTGGTCCTGCTCAGTGAGACCTGGCTGAAACCGTGCCACAAGTTCTTCTTGGCAAACTATAAGATCTACCGCACAGACAGGCTCACTGGCAGGCGTGGCGGCACGGCCGTCGCCGTGAGGGCCCACCTTGCCCATAGACACCTTCGTCCACCGGATCTTTCCTCCCTCGAAGCTACTATCGTGGAAATGAGTATGGAAGGGGTTGGTCTCTTCCATCTCTGCTCCATTTACCAACCGCCGTCCCGAGAGTTCATCGTCCGAGACTATACCGATGTGTTTGCGGGGAATGTTCCGATCCTCGCAGCCGGTGATTTCAACGCGAAACATCCAAGCTGGGGCTGCAGGGCGACGAACGGTTTTGGGAAAAACCTCTTCTCGCTCGCCCTGTCACACGATCTGGGCATTTTCGCCCCCCAAGACCCCACCTACTTTCGCGCCGGCTGCAGGCCGGACATTCTCGACATCGTGGTCACGAAGGGATTTCCTATCAGTGTTTTTGTCGAATCAGTCTCGGACCTCTCGTCGGACCATAATCCGATCACTTTCACCCTACGGGGCGAAGTGATTGTCGACGTTCCGTCTTCTAGGGGGAGGGTGAACTGGGCGTGGTTCTCCCGCAGGGTGGAGCGGGCCGCATCGGGTCTCAGCAGCGAATTGGCATCGGCCGAATCGGTCGACAGGCTGGTGGAGCAGCTAACTGACGCTATCATACGGGCTAAGGAGGAATCCACCTCAGACACTTCAAAGGAGTCATCTTCACAAACTCTTCCAATCGAGTTGCGGGCTCTCCTTTCGGAGAAGCGGCGAGCCAGGCGCAGGGCACAGAGGTCACTACATCCTGCTGATGCCAAATCATACAACTTTCTCAATTCACTGGTAAAAGACGCCATGCTTGCTTATCGACAACAGAAATGGCATGAAAAAATAGAGTCCCTGTCGTCGGGGGACGGTTCGCTTTGGCGAATGGCCAGGGCCCTCAGAGGCTGCAGACCCACTGGCAACCCTATACACGGACACAGCGGGGTAGTCAACACCGCTGGCGAAAAGGCTGAGGCCTTTGCTCACCATTTGAGCGCGATTTTCGAAGGTAATCCTCCCACGGATGATGATGCCGAGTTGGATGATGATGGGGAGTCTTTGTCTTCCCTGAGCGGTGGTACTCAACTAGAATTAATTCCGAATGACGTCACGATGGATGAGATTAACCTCATAGTCCGTGCCCTCAGAATCAGATCGGCTCCGGGCCCAGACCGAATTTCATGTCTGATGATTTCTCACCTACCAGCTGTGGCACTTCAGATCATAGTCAAGCTGGCCAACGCCATAATTGGGCTGAGGCACTTTCCATCTTCTTGGAAAGAGGCAGTGGTGGTCATGATTCCGAAGTCGGGAAAGGATCCTCTGTTCCCGCAGAATTATCGTCCGATTAGTCTGCTCTCCTCCCTCGCCAAAGTGGTAGAATCTTGTATTCTGACCCGCTTGAGGGAGGAAGTATTCAATCTAGAGGTCATCCCCAACGAACAATTTGGCTTCCGGCAGGGTCTATCTTGCGACCTGCAACTTTTTCGTTTTACTGAAGCCATAAGGGATGGCCTCGAGCAGAAGGCCACCACTGCAGCTGTATTCCTTGATTTTGCCTCAGCCTTTGACTCGGTTTGGCACGAGGGTCTCATTTTTAAGATCTCTAAGTTGGGCATAAGCGACAACATGGTTGCTCTCCTTCGCTCATATCTGGAGGGCAGATCCTTTCGGGTCAGGGTGGATGGTGTCTTATCCGGCCTACACCCAATATCGGCTGGGGTTCCCCAGGGCGCGGTCCTCGCCCCTGAATTGTTCCTTCTTTATACGGCAGATGTCCCACGAACGGCAGGCACCAACATCGCCATATATGCTGATGACACCGCTATCTACTCCACCGCTCGCAACGAGGCCTTCCTTTGCAGGAGGCTTCAGGACGCGGTGGACGAGACCTTGGCCTGGGCGGCCAGTTGGAGACTAAGGATTAATGAATCAAAGTGCGTCGCTGTTAGATTCACTGCAAAGCTTAAGCCGCACGACGATAACATCTATGTGGGCAACACCTTTCTCCCCTGGTCGTCCCAGGTCAAATACCTGGGTCTGCTTATAGATCAGAGACTTACGTGGAGGCCGCAGATCGACGCCGTGGTTGGGAAGTTCATGGCGGCGAGGAATGCCGTTTTCCCCCTAATTGGACCTATGAGTTCGCTTGGCCTGGGCACGAAGTTGCTTATCTTCAAGGCCATCCTGAGGCCCCAGTTAACCTACGGGGCACTCGCGTGGGCCAACGTTTGCAAGTCCCGTTTGGGCAAACTTGAGGCTCTCCAGAACCGTACATTGAGGCTCATCGTCGGAGCCCCCTGGTTCGTGCGAAACGAACAAATTCGCGCGGACCTGGGAGTGGAGAGTCTCTCGGCCCACGTGAGGAGGCTGGCGTCGGGCACCTGGGATAGAGCGACCATCACCCCGAATCCCTTGGTGTCCGACCTCACCATTCCGGACCAGGACAAGCCCAGGCCTCGTGCCCGGGTCAAGCGACTCAAGGACCTGCTAAGACCGCCCTGAGGCATGCCCTTCGCATGCCATTTGGACCATTTTTTTTTCCCCTGGATTTCGGGACTTCCCCTTTACAGAAGTCCCAGCCTAGCTTTCTGATAACCCCCAGCATTTTTTACTGTCTTTTTTTTTTGTAAGTCAAGTGGTTTTGAGTTCGTCATTTCATTCATCCCCCTGCTAGTCTTGAGTACCAGCCTCGTGCTGTGCTCTTCAAACAACATTTTATCTCATCTTATCTGATTTTATTTTCCAACCCCCTCCGCCCGAAACGTTTAGGGCGTCCCTTTGGATAATAGGGCTCAAGAGCTTCGGCTCAGCCCTGGAGAGAGAGTATCTGGGATCTTGTAGAGAGGGCATTCTTGAAGAAACCGTCGAACTTAGAAGATCCTCAAGAAGAAGGTGAAAGTGATGTCACCGAAACGTCAGGAAGAAAGATGTCCTTATCAGGGCAAAATCATCCAAACGCGGCGAAATATCCCGAAGAACAACGCTTCATATATATATATATATATATATATGTAAATATATATTAATTTTATTGGACGATTTGTAGGTCGTTATACTAGTTTTAAATAATTTTAAAACTCAGTAATTTGCAGTGTTTGAAAATTACAATTTTCTAATTTTACCACTGACTATTAATTAATTAGGTAATTTTTTTTTAAAAATTACCAACACGGCTGAGATTCGAACTCAGGACATACCGATTACTAGCCGGTTGCTCTACCAACTGAGCCACCGCCGGTGTCAGACTTCGAATTTCTAAATCGTACTGATATATGTATATCAAGTAACAGATGGAAATGAGAATGTATATATTAAGCACTGAACGTCCTGTGCTGTATACTATCGATATACAGCGTGTTGAAGTTTAATTAAAAGAAACAGTAAAAATTAGATTTCTCCAAGACGGCATTAAAGATCATAATGAAATTTTAGGCTTGTTATTTTTCAAGAAAAAGATAGGACGCCGCTGATTTCTCTAAAAATAAAAATATGTTTCTATTCTTTGTTCAATTGTGAAGCAAAAAGCTCTCTTAACTTTTTATCGTACGACGTAACGTTTTTTAGTTAAAAAAACACATTTTAGTGCATGTACATTTATCATGCTTACAAAAATATTTTTAAACAATCCTGTTTTATTCACTGACATATTGAATGACATATGATTAATAATTTTGTATGTGTCGAATTTGTTGAATTTTCTTATCATGAATCGCTATACAAATGCAGAGATGACCGACATGCACTACATTTATGGACTTGCTGATGGAAATGCATTAGAAGCTAGGCGGTTATATACTGACAGATTTCCTGGCCGTATTGCTCCTGATAGAAAAACTTTCGAAAGTATTCATCGGCGTCTTTATGAAACAGGCACATTAAGACGAAATGGAGGAGCAGGAAGGCCAAGGACAGCAAGAACGGTAGAGCTGGAAGAGGATGTGCTAGACATGATTGAAGAAGATCAAGGTACTTCTACTCGAAAAATTGCTGACGCTTTGGATGTAAGTAATGGGACTATTTGGCACATTCTGAAGGAAAATTTGTTGTACCCATTCCATATACAACGCGTTCAAGCATTACTTCCTGCTGATTTTCCTCCTCGCATTGCATTCTGTCAATGGCTTTTGCAGAAAATGAATTGAAACCGATCCTGTTGTTTTTGAGAGAGTTCGCCAGTCGATGAGGAGTAGATTGGATTGTTGCATCCGAGCTCGAGGTGGTCACTTTGCACAGTTATTGTAATTTTTGCTTGCTAAAATTGTTGGTATGGTAAAATATTTGTTTTTGCCCTTAAATAAAACCCTTGTTATTTAAAAAAAATTCTGTAATAAATGTACATGCACTAAAATGTGTTTTTTTTACTAAAAAACGGTACGTCGTATGATAGAAAGTTAAGAGAGCTTTTTTCTTCACAATTAAACAAATAATAGAAACATATTTTTATTTTTAGAGGAATCAGCGGCGTCCTATTTTTTTCTTGAAAAATAACACGCCTAAAATTTCATTATGATCTTTAATGCCGTCTTGGAGAAATCTAATTTTTACTGTTTCTTTTATTTAAACTTCAACACGCTGTAGATCAGTAACGAAGCGTTTGCGGACCTTGTTTATTATAAACTTTTTTGTATAAAATGACCTGGACAATCAACCCCTTTAATATTGCCGCATCCTTTTTAAACACCCTGTATATATATATATGTATGTATGTATATATATATATATATATATATATATATATATATATATATATATATATATATATATATATACAGCTGAGAGATAAAGAATCGGAACTCCATAAAACGAAGTTTTGAGTAATGAACCAAATAAGTATAAATGCTAATGAATTATGAAATTGCCGAGGAACCCATTGTAAACTTTTTATTAAAAAATCACACTTTTTCTTTGTTATTCCTTTTGATGTAGTGCGCAAGCTAGGTAATTGTTCAGGTAGTTGTATTGGATTTCGAATAGATCTCATGACATTTAAAGTTTTAAATTCCACATCGTCAAAATTTAGCTTGTAAAAGACAGTGTCAGGATGATCAGCTTGAACTTGAAAATAAACAAAGTGTGATATTAAAAAATCTTCTTTTAGGAGATTTTTTCCCTTATTAGTAAATGGAGCTTCAGGTTGACTATACAAGTGGTCAAATCAGCAAGATTTAGTTTTATGACGGTTGCGCCTGTTAACCTCCAAGTGTGTATGACATCGTAGTAAGAATTTGTGTTCCACACTCTTTAAGTTTGGGCAAATTTTCAAAAGCCATAGATAACTAAGCATCATCACAATGTTACGATTCTGGCTGGGACAGTTATCTGACCAAATAATTAGGTTTTCTATGGTAGTACCTGCTATAACGTTTTTCAGCCCATTTGATCATCCCATACCAAGCAGTAGGATAAATTCTTTGTTGAATCGTAAATAGTTAAATTTAACGTCCACAATTTCAGAAAATAAAAGCTTTGGTTATTTGCAGAAATTTTTGCAAATCTAGCATTATAACTTTGGTTCTATGCTTCGAATTCTTGCTCTGTTCTTTATCGTTTTTCTCCATTTGGTATCGTATATCTGCTTCCTTCAAATGATTTTCATATTCTTGTTGGACAACTGACTTTTCCCTACCTTGGGAATCTTCAAGTCTTAAAGAAAACTCGTCACACTTATCACAAGTATCAGCTGAAGGTTTTTTAAACGCTAAATTAAACTCTGTGTTAAAGCACTTTCTATAAACCCAACGTTTAGCTATTTGTTGCTTGGGAATGCGATCTTGTTCACATTAGGATAAATACAACTTATACATTTTTTTCTGTATTTAAATCTGAACCTAAAAATTTCCTTCTACTGTTTTGACGGGTGTAATGGCTTTCGTAACATGGGAATGACTGAATGTGTGCTCTAACTCCATTAAGAATTTCTTCAGATAGTTTATTGGATGGCACATGTTGTCCTCTCATATCTCTGCAAACAAATCCACCAAACTACTCTGCTTCTTTATGGCATTGCGCACAACTTTTTCGGAATTTCCCAGAGTATTTAGAAAAAAAGTTTTGCATACATAATTTTTTTTAGTTGAATCTTGAGAACATATCTCAAAAAAATAGTTAATTGTCTACTTTTTGCTATTTTTGCTATTGTCTTTCAGTCTATGACGTTTTATAGGTTTTGACACAACATGTGAACGAATGAATTGTCTTTTCGTATCCCAGTTTTTCTCTTCGCTCTAGTACTCCTTGAAAAGCTCTTTTCTAGTATTTTCCGAAATTATTTTCGTGCATTCTCTTCTGCAGGGTGCACAACCCGGTTTAATTGATTTTGCAATAATTTTTTTGCCCGATTTTGATGTGTGTTCTCCTCCTCTTAAAATTGACTTGGATCTTTTTGTACTTTGCCAGGTTTCTATGTGTTTAGTACGTTTTCTTGACTTTTTCTTTGGTGTAACTTACACTTCCTGGTTGTTTTCTTCCTTCGCAACTCGTACTTTTTCGTGTTCTTTTTGCTCAACATTGTAGTGTTCATCTTGAAAATCTTCCTTATTAGTGTCGCAAGTTGGAGTGTAGTCTGGGTCCTTGAAACTATCATTACTATCCTCAATATATTTAAGAGCAGAACACCTTGAAGTGGATGGTTGGTCTGAAAAAGTAAAGAGTTTTGGCTTTTAATTTAAATGTATAAAGCACTAGGTACCAACAACTTTAAATGCGTGCATGAATAAGCTAAACAACCTAATAAAGTAACATCGATTCCTTTAAAATAAAAGCTTATATTGAAATATTATTGGAAATGTACACATAACCTAACTTTATTAATAAATATTCATGATTACTTACCTTCGCTGTTATTTGTCATTTTTACTTGTTCCATTATTAAGCATACTCTTTTACTAACAACTTTTCTCAATACACTATTACTTTTAATAAGTAACAGTTATACTTCGCGTTATGTTCCCGTGGACATACTACTCTTTACCGCATGATGACACTGTAAACAAAACATGTGTTCATGGACATACGGTTCTTTAGCTCACTGAGAAATGAATATAAGCATCTGTTACTCCAAAGGTACTTTCCAATGGATTCAGGTCAACTGGACTACATCAACTGAATCCAGATGTTATCAATTACGATAAGTATTTTAAAACAACACATTCTCTGGATGGATCCAGAATCACTGCAGTTCAGTCTACAATGAATGATAAGTTGTCCTATTTAGAAAAATTTATTACTAAAGAAACATTGATTAAATTTCAAAATACCGTTGGTAATAAATGGAATGGAGGTAAAAAAGATGAATCCCTATTCCTTGTTTGGCAAGCAATGAAAAATGACACTATAGAAGACCTGAAGACACTATGTCCCACAGAACCGATGCACAAGTTGAAAGCCAAGATTCTAATCAGAGCAAAAAAATATTGAAATTGTAATGCAACCTGGGAATGAAACAGAAAACGATATTTTACCCGAATTTAATAGGAATGAAGAATCTGAGAAAGAACCTCAACCATCTACATCTGCTGTAAAAACCCTAATGAAGCAGAAGCGCTTAAAGGTGTCCCAACTCCATTTAAAAAATGCCTCTTTTGGCCTAAGTCGGACCCGAAGGAAA
The DNA here is from genome assembly GCA_963170755.1 of Amphimallon solstitiale. NCBI lineage: Eukaryota > Metazoa > Arthropoda > Insecta > Coleoptera > Scarabaeidae > Amphimallon > Amphimallon solstitiale. Next base: position 117,961,841 of record OY720675.1, read on the forward strand.
AGAAAAAGAGATCAAAAGATAAATTGCCGGCAGTAGAATCATCAAAAGGATGGAAAGAATATCAGCTAAAAAAAGAAAAAGTAAACGAAGAGGCTGAAAAGGCAAAAGCAGAACGAAAATTAAAAAGGGAAATGAAGCAGAACATTTCAAACGAAAAAATAAAACGAGTCAAAAGAAAATATTTGTCTTCGCCGTCATCATCAGTTTCAAGTACAGAAGTGATTTTAGAATCGGAGGAAGAACTCTACCATGAACATCTCGAACATCCAAATCCAGTCAAGCCAAGTTTGCTCAAGGTCGATGACTTTGTTATTGTTCTCTATGAAGCCGAATATTATCCTGGAATTATTAACGAAACTAGTAGCACAAATGCTTATATAAGTGTAATGCAAAAAAGTAATGCAAACACCTGGAAATGGCCTTCTAAAGAGGACATTTTATGGTATGATTTCAGTGATATTGTAGAAAAAATTGAAGAATCTATCAAAGCCAACGAGAGAGGAGCATTTCGTGTGCCGGAATAATTAAAATATGCAGATTATCTTTAAATTATATGCATGTAATTATACAGAGTGATTCAGAAATACGTGTGAATATTTAAGTTTAAAGTATGCTTTATCACCACAAATCAAACTTAACATGGGGTACAATTTTTTACATGTAAATCCCTATGGCCAGTGTTAAAAAAAACTCACTGTATAAGTTATACTTGATAAAATAGTTTTTTAAATTTTTGCTGAAAGTGTCAGTTATTGGTTCGTCTATTGGGTATACCTAAAATTGTGTATGTCAGCTACTGGGGAATTTGCACTATCAAATGAAAAAATGTTTGAATAAAAATTAAATGAAATAATTGGAGAAACTTCATCATATATTATTACTATACAGTATAATAAAGTATCAGGCTAAGCCATTAGTTCGTATCTGTTGCAGATTAAAGGAAACAGAATTAAAAAGGTTTTTATTTTCGTAAAGTGTCAGCTAATGGTTCTTTTACCGATTTATTGCCACAACAGACAAATAAAAGAGTGTATTTTAAATATATTATTAACTCCATATTGGCAAAAATTGGAGTTACGATTGTTTACCTCTCAGCTATATATATATGTATATATATATATATATATATATTGTGCTGAGTAATAATATGAGTGATTGGCACTGTATATTTTTGAATAAGTTTGAAGGATTATTTAATTTTACTAATTTTTCTTTATGACTGTTAAATTAAAATATTTAAACTAAAAAAGAACAGTTGTGTATACTTAAAATGTTATTTATTATAGTAAAGATGTGTGCAGTCAATTATGAAAACATTACTTGAAGGAGTAGTAGTAGATCAGGTTCTTGGTTGCAGTAATTTTCATTGGATTCTGAAAATAGAGATTTAAAAATTATTATTTATGTAAAAATGTAGTTTGTTATCTTGTAAAACTTGTCTAATTAACAATAACGTAAAGAAAAGTAATTTAGTGTTGAATGTTGAAGTATGAAGGAAACAACTTAGTAAATAATTTCGCGGGTAAAGTTTGAATAAGCGGATCTGTCAAAATTGACATTTACATAAAATTTTGTTAGTAATGTTTTGTGAAGTACAAAGTCTTAGTAATTCATTATTATAAATTAATAGAGATTAAATATAGAAGGTCTACTGAAATTTGGAAAGCACTGAAACGTATCAATAAAGTTTTATAATACCATTTTGAACAAGAATTATGAGAAAAGGAATTTAATTGGATGAAATTAAAAAACGAAAATATTGTCTTGGTGACGAAAAACAAACAACGGGGATTGAAAAGATTTTTCAAGGAAGGTGCGTGTAATTTTCGGAAAATCACGATTTTTAGTCCGAAAATTGTACTTTAAATTCACGAAAACCGCAAAAGTTGGTGAGAAAAGTGTTTATTTCAGCATAGATAATATTAATTTGTTGGTAGAATAAAAAACAATATTGTAAAGAAGCACAAAATAATAGAATAATTCTATTATTATCGAAATTAAAGATATCCTATATGGTAAAAGAAGACATTTACGAAGGAAAGAATATATTTAAATAGTACTTACCAAATATTAACCAAGTCCGAGCGGAATATCAAATTCGACAGTTGTACGTGAGACCAAAGAGGGATTCCAGTTATCAAAGTCCAGTTTATTTTATAAAACGAGAAGTTCCTACCAGGTAGAAATACAGGTGTCGTTCCAGTTATATTTTAAATTAATTAAAAGGATCCGGTGAGCCATATATTTCCGAAGAGGTCCAGTTCCAGTGTTTAGTCGAGATAAAAGTACAGCTGCATTAATAAACCCCGAAGAGGAAGTTCCAGATCCACAATTAGACGAGGATATACAAGAAGTCATACTAGGAGAGATCCAGAGGGTCATCCGAGGCACAGAACGAGTCCAGGAGGGTTGTTTTACTACATTAAAGAAGATCCACTGGAGTTATCTACAATCGTATTACCAGAACCTGTAAGGAAAAGGAAAATATAAATTGAATAACCCAGAGAAAGAAGATAAATGTTGATAAGAGGTTGTATAATTTTTATTAAAAGGAAAAATTTGGAATTACATTTTTTTACATCGAGTAAAAGTCATAAATATTGTTAAGAATTGCTAAATAGTATAAAACGAGAATAGAATTACTTATTGTAAAAAGTTTAAATCTCTATTTCAATAAGAAGTTTCAGAATATGCACATATAAATGAATTTACATGACCTTGGTACTAAAACATACCTTCAAACTTGTTTGAACATTTTATAGTCGAAAGTTATTTATAAATAATTAAATTGCGTGGCTTAATGCATGCAAAATTGAAAAATCTACATTGAATTGAATATTGTACATACCTTATCGAATAGATAAACATTTGCTGGACATCCTTCATATATCAATAAATGTACAGGTACAATTAGACAGGTTAAACAATTTATGTACATGTCGTATAATTATATTGGAGATATTTTCGAATCAAGATTTAAATATTTATTGTTATTAAACGATTATTGTGGTGAAATTCTTCTTTTATTTGGTAAAGTAGAAACATTGTGATAGACATTTTCATATTGGAAATAGAATTTTGATAAGTCAATGACCTGCAAGTAAACAAAATAAAATAGCATTTATAAAGTTAATTGTGAGAGGTAAAGTATACATACCGTACGAGTGTTATCCTATAAGAGGGATAATTCATTAGCAGAAATATTCACATAATCAAAAGAATAATTATAACAGGATTATTTGAAGCATTTAGATTGTTATTTTTATGTAGCAGTTTATAACGGCAAATACCAGTGCGACATCTTTATAAAAGTAAATGTACTGCTAGTACTGCATGGTCAAAATAAAAACTGGTTTCATTTATAGAAAAGTAATACCATAAAGAAGTGATGAATTTTAAATTACTATTTGAAAGAGTTAGGAGATAAATATTTATTTCTAAATACATTAAGAATATTATCATTATAGAAAATTAAATTGATTAAGAATAAAACTGAGAAAGTGTTTGGGCATAGTTAAAAGAAATAAAGAAATATATAATAGCATATGAGATAATAAATTTGGTACAGAAATTTAAAATATTATATACTGAGTGTTACATTATCATTATCATATTATAACCTGAGATTATTTGAGTAAATTTGAATGACTAGGTAAGAGAGGAGATATTATTAGCAACACATATAACAAGATTTGAATAATTTTGGGTTTATTATTTATTATATGTGTTTGCAAGTATATTATCCCCTCCACTAGTACAATATATATATATATACATATATATATATATATATATATATATATATAGTATTTAAATAAGTATTGTATTAACAATACTTTATACTTCTTGGCCTTTATTATATGTATTCGTATACGTAAAATTCTTGGAATTTAGGCCTTTATAGAAAGATATACAATAAAATACTCATTTAACGTTTCGACATATTTAATATAAATGTCTTCATCAGAATACTGAAATTATAAGTGTAGATTACAAATAATGCTTCAAAATTAATACAATATAAGATTACTTGCGTTAAAAATAAGTATAACAACTAAAATTGTATAAATAAAATGCTTCTTTTAAAATTTTGTCAAAAGACTTGACATATATCAAAAATAATTATAAATGTCAGCATATGATTTCTAGATTAACAATTTAAAATTGTTAACATATTCTAATAATAATATTATTACAAAAATTTTTACAATGCAAGTATCAAATAAGCATTAAACGAACTGATTTTTGAAAATATAGAAGGAAAATATTTGTTTATGTAAGTAATGAAAAATAAATTTTTAAGAGTGCATTAATTTCACTTCGGTCATTCACACAAACTGATTCATTTTTCTTAATTTGGATGAGTTCTAATATTGATCGAGATTAATTGTTAATTTCAATATTTAGAATTTTAGTGTTATCAAAATTAAAATTATGTTTAAATTGTTGACAATGTTTTTTTAAAGCCGTTGAATTTTTGCAATATTTATGACCTTTAATTCTTTCTTCTAAATATTGCATTGATTGTCCAATGTAAATTTTGTTACAATTATTACAAGGAATACTATAATAAACAGTGTGGTTTTTTTTAAAGAAAGGGGTTTTAGATTTAATATTAGTATTGATAAACTTTAAATTATTATAATTTTTATGTGCTACTTTAATATTAAATTTACTAAGCATTTTAGTTAATTGTTCTGATAATTTTGGTACATATGGGATAGATAAATATTTAATTTTACTATTATTTAAATTTTGATTGTTGGTTTGTTGTTGTTTGTAAAATTTATAAGTTCTTTTTTTAATGATATTTTTAATTAAATTTATTGGATAATTATTATTGCTATGGGTGCTCCAATATCAAGTGTTATAGCACAATTAGTAATGGAAGATCTTGAAGAAACAATTATACCAAAAATTAATTTTGAAATTCCATTTTATAAAAGATATGTTGATGACTGTATTATAGCAATACCTGAAAACAAAATAGATCTAATAGATACATTCTTTAATAGTTATCATAAAAAAATTCAATTTACAAAAGAAATAGAAATTGATAATAAAATCAACTTTTTAGATATGACTTTAATAAGAAAAGACAATAAAATTTTAACTAGTTGGTATTCTAAACCAACATCTTCAGGTAGATTAATAAATTTTAAATCATGTCAACCATTATCTTTTAAAAAAAAGTGTTATCATAAATCTTACTGATAGGGCAATTAAGTTAACAAGTCCAAATTTTAGAAAAGAAGTTCTAGAAAACATTACCATAACTTTAACAAATAATAAATATCCAATAAATTTAATTAAAAATATCATTAAAAAAGAACTTATAAATTTTACAACCAACAACAAAACAACAATCAAAATTTAAATAATAGTCAAATTAAATATTTATCTATCCCATATGTACCAAAACTATCAGAACAATTAACTAAAATGTTTAGTAAATTTAATATTAAAGTAGCACATACAAATTATAATAATTTAAAGTTTATCAATACTAATATTAAATCTAAAACTCCTTTTTTAAAGAAAACCCACACGGTTAATAGTATTCCTTGTAATAATTGTAACAAAATTTACATTGGATAATCAATGCAATATTTAGAAGAAAGAATTAAAGGTCATAAATATTGCAAAAATTCAACGGCTTTAAAAAAAACATTGTCAACAATTTAAACATAATTTTAATTTTGATAACACTAAAATTCTAAATATTGAAATTAACAATAAATCTCGATCAATATTAGAACTCATCCAAATTAAGAAAAATGAATCAGTTTGTGTGAATGACCGAAGTGAAATTAATGCACTCTCAAAAATTTATTTTTCATTACTTACATAAACAAATATTTCCCTTCTATATTTTCAAAAATCAGTTCGTTTAATGCTTATTTGATACTTGCATTGTAAAATTTTTTGTAATGATATTATTATTAGAATATGTTAACAATTTTAAATTGTTAATCTAGAAATCATATGCTGACATTTATAATTATTTTTGATATATGTCAAGTCTTTTGACAAAATTTTGAAAGAAGTATTTTATTTATACAATTTTAGTTGTTATACTTATTTTTAACGTAAGTAATCTTATATTGTATTAATTTTAAAGCATTATTTGTAATTTACACTTATAATTTCAGTATTCTGATGAAGACATTTATATTAAATATGTCGAAACGTTAAATGAGTATTTTATTGTATATCTTTCCATAAAGGCCTAAATACCAAGAACCAAGAATTTTACGTATACGAATATATATATATATATATATATATATATATATATATATATATATATATATATTAATCTATCTCTTCATATTTATATATATATATGTATATATATATATATATATATATAAATAAAGCTTACTGACACGCAGCATTATTTTCACTATAATTAAGGACAAAACACCAATTTTAAACCAAGATGGCGTAGTATACAAAATTCCGTGTAAAGTGTGGAATAAAGTTTACATAGGTTAAACTAAGTAACAATTGAAACAAAGACTCTCACAACACAAGAGTGATTACAACAGGGTTGGTAAACGTTCCTGTGCACTAGTCGGGCATGTTTTGAATTTTAAACATATTTTTGATTATGACAGTATTCAAATATTGAGTAAAGGGCGTAATATAAAAAAAAGAATAGTGCTTGAACTTTATATTAACAAAGAGACGCATTTGTGAATAGATTATGTTGACAGTGGAAATTTTATTTATTCCAATTTTCAAACTGTTTAATATGAGTGCCTAAACAACATTGATATATATATATATATATATCGAATATCTCAAATGCTTAAGTACATCTCTGGCATCATGATAATGAAATCATACACGTAAACTAAATTACTAACAAAATTCAGCCAGGTATAAAGATTGCTTGTGTAGTTTAATATTAATTAATATTTAATAAAGTTCAATAAAAACGCATAGAATAGTAAGGCTGAAAGTAATTGTAATGCTGTAATGACAAATCTAACGAACTTGTCTATCAGCTAATTTACCAAATAAAATAACAAATTTTCGAAATTGATGAATAACTTCTTCAATAATGAGCAGTATAATCTCAGTTAGAAACTAAACATGCACTGTCCTACATCGTGAGATGAAGTAGGGACTGTGTTGCAAGCTAGATGATAATCTAACTGAAATTTCTTCCAAATAGCGATGGTAATAGTGTTAAGAGCAACTATCAGCGTGAATTGTTGAGTATTATTATCTTGAACAACACAATTTAGTTATCATCTGCTGCCCAATAATATTTAAAGGCAAAAAGAAAGAAATTTATTTAACGTAAACATGTGCGAATTGTTATATTTATGAAAAAGTACCTACTTTTTGAATATCTATTAAAATGTAATTAGTTATCAACCGACATTTACTACACTTACTTATTTTCTAGGTGGAAATGCGTGGTCTACTAGTACAATGTCCCTCTTTTCCTCTAATACTACAAATGGTGAAGGCGGTTACTCATATTTTGACCCAAATCGTGGTGTTAGTAACATCTCTGAATCTGTTCTCGGCTATCACGTTGGACAAGGTGCGGTTCTTATTATACCAGCAATTTCTGGATGCGGTTGCAATTACCGTTGCCTAGCTCTTGATCCAAGGAGATCTAAAGTTATTTGTATTTGCCCCAAAAACTGGAAGTTGGGTCTAGATGGAAAACAATGTTTATGTAAGTCTTGATTACACCTGATAAGTTATAATGTTAATATGTACATTTTCTAGTATTAAATCCACCTGATCCGTATCCAACTTGGTTTGTTTTTGCGTTAATTGGAAGCGTGTTATGTTTGACAATAGCCATAGGCGTTGTTTGTTTCCTGTTATGTAAGTAGATAATATAATATTTTAATTATAAGTTGAATATTTTTTGTATGCTACTTAAATGGATTATATTTTTTTTCTTCGAAATACCTTGAAACAATTTAGAACAAACCTAGAACAGCTGTGAGAATATCAATTTTCGAAAAAAAATATACTTTCGATTTTACTCTTTTTTGTAATATTTTTTGCTCTAGACGAGATACGGTTTTGATGTATTAGAACAATGTTTAGAACAAATTAAGAATAACCTGGAGCTCAGTCAGAATTTTAATTTTCGCAAAAAGGGACCAAAAACGTTTTTTTTTATTAAGTACCTCGGCCGATTATGATTTTTGCGAATTATTTTGGAACAATTTAAAACAAACCTAAGACAACTTAGAACAACCGTCAGAATTTCGATATTCGAAAAATAGTAGCGAAACATGGGTTTTCGCCATCTTCTCGGCCAATTATGATTTATTTTTTTGAAATACTTTGGAATAATTTTGAATCAACCAAGAAAAACATGGAACAGTTGTCAGAATTTCGATTTTCAAAAAAAGGGGGCCGGGGAAAACTCGTTTTTTCGAATTTTCTCGATCAGGTTTGATTTCTTTTATCGAAATTCTGCGGAATAATGTTTAGAACAACTAGAACAACCTGAAACAACTTTTTTAAGTCGAAAAAATAAGTTGTTTTGTTACAATTAACATTATAAAAAAAATTAAAATAGGAGCGTTCGTTTATGAAATATATTAGGTTATAATTTTGAAATCATGTGGTGTTTTTCTGTAGATTATCTGAAATTCTTAATAGTGTTAATTACACTTATTTAATACCAACAATATCATATATTATATATAATTTGCGATACTAGCAAAAACATGACAGAGACATTTGCTTCTGCCGTAACATTTATAGAATACTAAATAAAAAATCGATTCACATATTATAATATACAGGGTGAGTCATCTAAGCGGGTAAGGCCGATTATGCCTTTATGAGTAAAGATATTTCGAAGCGGTTTTTTCCTTGTGATAGTTGTTCATTAGGAGCACATTTTAAAAATATTTTGTATTATTAGTAATTATTTAAAATGTGCTCCTAATGAACAGCTATCACAAAGAAAAATCCGCTTCGAAGTATCTTTACTCATAAAGGCATATTCGGTCTTACTCGCTTAGATGACTCATCCTGTATACGTATATATTATAAATAAGATTATATATGATTATATCTGAATTTTTCGATTTTTCTCAGTCTTTTTGTCACCTCAATGTTTGTGTATTGAAAGAACAACAAATCTTATTCAGTTTTTGATATAATTTATGAGACACTCACAAGGATGGGAAAAGCTAATGTTGCTCAATATTTTGAATAATATGCCAGATGTTTGGTTAGATAGACGATCACGCGGTAATACATCAATGAAAGCTTGTTGGCTGAATTGGATTGGTTTCAAGCTATTAAGTAATGAATGAGGCTATAATTAATGGGTCAAGAAGAATGAATATCGTATCTCAACATGAATGTGCATATTGTGTAACAGGAGTAAACAATCTGTTTTCCTACAAGGAGGACATACTTTATTTCAATTTACATAATCTGCGTTATTTCTATTTTCATCATCTATAAGAATAGTCATCAATATTTCTGCAACAGATTTGCTAGTGTTTTATGTTCAATATCATAAGGTTGCTCTATGGTATAGAAAGGGCATATCTGATCAAGTGTCACAGGTGGTCATACTTGACTGCAGTTATAAATGATTTTGTGTATTTGCAATGTTCCAAATTTTTGTTTTATTCTCATTTTTGTGGGTGAGGATTTTTTTGGTTGTTACAGCTGATCTTACCACATTCATCCCTAATAACAGAGATGTTTGTAATAAGCAATATTTTAATTCAAACATTTTTCACCGGAGATAAATTTCGACTTTTGTGTAAATAAAGGAAAATGTTCGATTTCCGTTTTGTCCCCAGATCACGAAAAAGTGGATTTTGAATAATTTCTGTGTGATAGTGTGTCTTTTTTGAGTATAATCTATCCCTGTCAAGATCTGATTAGAATTCCGCACAAGTTGGTAGACTGGAAGTAATAGTTTACTTCAGTGATAAAATCAAATTTTACCGTTATTTTCTAGCTAAAAAGTTTAGAAAAACTTCTAAAGAATACAAAAGTATTCAAAAGCCAATTTGAGATCGTTATAAAAAAAAAGTTTTTTACGAATATCATACAAATTATACATTTAACACAGACCTATTAATATAAGTATATTTAAAACTTGATTTGGAGCAAGTTTTAGACAAAAAAAAGAGGTTTCTTATACATATGTGCCTTTCAAAATTATGCAAAGTTGTTCTAAATTAAGGTTTAAATATATATCCTCTTAAAAAAATACGCATGTGAGAAAATGTGTTACTTCAGGCCCGCATTTTGAAAATTCCTTTATACAAAAATTAATCAAAATCCTATTCTAGGTACTTCTATTTTCTTAATAAATTGTATAGAATGCATACTTCGTCAGATATTTGCAAAAAAAATGCTACTCGCCGGTCCGAATTTTGAAATTTCATTTACACAAAAAATATTCCAAATGCAGCTCTAAATACTTTTATACTCTTGATAAATTATATATATATACCGTGCATTTTTTTAACGCGGAACATAGGGATTTGCGTGCTGAAAATTCTACCCCATGTTAACTTTTGTTGCGGATTAAATTTGAAAGAAATTTGTGTATCATTTAATAAATCAAACATTTTTCTACCAATTGTACAATGTTTTAATGACATGAAGTTGTTCTTTTTAATTATTTTTTCGTTTTCAGTTGAAATTAATTCGCACAAAATTGAGTGATAAAATCAACGTAGCGTAAACTATTAATAATTTTATGCTAGATGACATCGCTTGTCACTTCGCTAGTGACAAGTAAATTTTTGAATTTTTTTTCTATGTACACAGTTGCAGAACGCCTGGATATTCTTGACAACTTTGCTGCAGCATATCCTGACTGGCCCGTTTTAAATATTTCGACAGTGTCTCGAATTAACAATGAATTCCAGAGCACAGGCTGCGTAAATTGTGACCACAGGAAACGTATTAGAAATCCATCGGCCGTTACAGAAGAAACCAAAATGAACATTTATTTAATGGTTGAAAACGAGGGCTTCACGAGCTTAAATATGCTTGCCGATCAGTTCCAAATTTCAAGAAGCAGTTGCCATAAAGCGCTGTAGACCGAAAAGTACATGTCTTCTAAGATTCAAAATGTTCACTAATTATTACCAACCGACTTCTTCCCAAGAATGGAATTTTGCCAATTTTGGATGGAAAAAATAAATAATGATCCAAATCTGTTAACAAGAAATTTATTTACGATTATACGGGGAACATAGGAATTTGGGTGCTAAAAGCTTTACCCCATGTTAACTTTTCGCGGTCTAAATAACAAAACTAAATGTAATTTTACACAATGGGAGATAATTTATTGAATTAGTGAACATAAAAGTAATTTAAAGAAATTGTTCAAAATGTTTTCCTTCAGCAGTTGCACAATATCCTACCTATCGTAGAAATGTCTACGAGTGTTTTGCAATTGTCGCACTGTAATTGAATTGCAAGCGTCTGTGATTCTTGCTCTTAGCTCTTCCAAGTTTTCATGTTTCTCTCGAACATTGTCGTAGACTTTACTTGATACATGACCTCACAAAAAAAAAGTCGATTGGGGTAAGATCTGGGATTCTGGCAGGCCATCTAAATGGACCATATCGTCCAATCCAACTGTTGGGGAAACCTTGATTCAAGAATTCCGTGGTTGTGGAAGCACTATCAGCTGGTGCTCCGTCTTACTGGAATATTATTTCCCCATTACCTCGCAACTCATCCAGACTTCTATCTGAAGTAAATCTAAATAGTCCGTTGATTTAAATTCCCGTCTATAAAAAACGGCCCCAACTATTCTCACCCAAACTTTAACTTTCTGAGGCCACTGCGTGTTTGCATCTCGAATCTTATAAGGATTTTGTCGTGCCCAAATTCTTTGGTTTTGCTTGTGTACCGTCCCATCCAGAGCATATGTGCACTCGTCAGAAAACAGTATTCTTGTTAAAACATTTGGATCGTTATTTATTCTTTCCATCCAATATTGGCAAAATCCCATTCTTGGGAAGAAATCTGTTGGTAACAATTTCTGAACATTTTTAATCTTATAAGATTTGTACTTTTCGATCTTCAGCGCTTTATGGCAACTGCTTCTTAAAATTTGGAACTGATCGGCAAGCATATTTAAGCTTGTGGAGCCTTCGTTTTCAACCATCAAACAAATATTTATTTGGGTCTCTTCTGTAACTGCAGATGGATTTCTAATTCGTTTCTTGTGGTCACAATTTACGCAGCCTGTACTCTGGAATTCATTGTAAATTGGAGACACTGTCGAAATACTTAAAACTGGCCGATCAGGATATCCTGCAGCAAAGTTGTCAACAATATCCCTGAAGGACATTCCTTGGATACATGCCGTAACAATTTCCACTCGTTCTGCAACTGTGTACATAGACATTTTTTTCGTAAATTTACTTGTCAATAGTGAAGTGACAAGCGATGTCATCTAGCATAAAATGTTTAAATGTTTACGCTACGTTGATTTTGTCACTCAATTTTGTGTGAATTAATTACAACTGAAAATGAAAAAATAATTAAAAAGAACAACTTCATGTCATTAAAACATAATACAATTGGTAGAAAAATGTTTGATTTATTAAATGAAATTCAAATTTCTTTCAAATTTGATCCGCAACAAAAGTTAACGTGGGGTAGAATTTTTAGCACGCAAATTCCTATGTTCCGCGTTAAAAAAAATGCACGGTATATATAGAATGCATAATTTACGACATATTTGCAAAAAATCGCTATTCGATTAGAGTAAAAGTGTTACTTCCGGCTCGAATTTTGATTTTTTTTATACAAAAGTTATTGAAAATTATGTTCTAAATATTTTTATACTCGTAACGTACCTGTTTAAAAAGCATGGCTTGCGAAGTATTCGCTAAAAACTGATTTTCGTTAAGAATTTCGAAAAACTTTTTTGATAAAATTCTTCTCATTTGAGTACATATTAATTCTTTATAAATATGTTTAAACTTAGTAATTGACGAATAATAGGCAAAATTCGATTTTTTCACTGAAGTAAATCTCAAGAGCGAGTCTATATTCGTAAATACAAAATTTGGAATGGATATCTATAGCGGTTTGACCGCAATCGTGGTCACACACACACACACACTGACATAAAGAGAGAGAGAGAGAGAGAGAGAGAGAGAGAGAGAGAGAGAGAGAGAGAGGGGAGAGAGAGAGAGAGAGAGAGAGAGATTTATTAAGAGCATACAAGTATGTAGATCTTAATATATTTGTGTGTATGAGATATTCCGTAATTTAAAAAATCTTTTTACACATGTGTCGATCTAGTTCCATTTATATAATTTGAAACATGTTTTGTATACCAACATTTTCAAAATTCTGATCGGAAATAGCTATACCTATATAATAAATAGTTTTGCAAATATCTCGTAAACGGTGCAATCCGCACAGATATACTAAGAGGCCAAAAGTTCTTAAATCTTACTTTGAAAAACTTTTATAAAAAGAATTGGAACGCCATAAAGTTATAAGAAAGCCGAGCGGCGCCCACATCTCATTTTATTGCTGAGTATCCTTTTATGGTGCTAGTAATTCTGAATACTGGCATTACATCCATGTCAATTTGTTTCGGTTTATCAAAAATAAATTTGGCATATTGAATAATCGCTATATTAATTCGCTCTTCGTGACCATTTTAAAAAGAATCCCATTTTACACCCTCAATGATTGGACTGAGTATTTGTTCAGGTTATCCATTGAAACTTAAGTTTTTTAATTTTTAGTATTACCGTGGAGTTCTTCTTCTAAACCCCTCTCATTTTAATAAATAGTTTGAAATAAATAATATATGGGTTTCGATGAGATCATGTCTTGTACTAATTATTTGTTCTATATAATTTTAATGTGAGTGTATCAATACATTCAAAAATGGTCTACATAATACCGATGTAGAGCTGTACTAAACAATAAAATATAAAACTTGAAGGAAACTGGTCATCAAATTCTTCATGCATTTGACATTAATTCTGTCATAGGAGGATGCTTGACGGAACTATTATTATTAATAATAATAATAATAATAATAATCTTTATTGTCCAACAGTACAAACCATTTATAGGACATATAAAATAAGAGGTATTACAAAAATAGTTAAATATTAAACATTTAAAACATATCTCTATATAATTTATTATAATTAGCTGACATGTGAGAAACAGGAGACTTAACTAGCATGTTGATCCTAGCTCTTGGAGTAGCAATGAAAGTGAAATGGCGAGTATCTCGAGCCGGCACGTTAAAGTTTATTTGAACAAGTAGTGAAGGGGAGTCAGTTCTATTTGTTAGCAAGTTTAAGAGAAATTTCGCACTGGAACAGTCACAGCGACACGACAGAGATTAAAAACCATGGTATGATAATGTAACGAAACCAGTAGACATCCGAGCGACAATAAAAAGAGGTTGTAAATCATCTCGACGCGACTGATAAACATCATAAAGCAATAAACCATCCATTTGCGTTGTACTGCAAAGAGACAGAATGTCTGTCGAATGTTCTACAAACATCGAGAGGGAGATGGAGTTTATGCGAATGCTTCGAGATGTTTCGTATGTGTATATAAGGCGGCTGGGTCACCGATGGATGAGTAATTCCGGAATAAGAAGTTCCTTAAGTAGTCGACGCGCCGAACAGACCAAAGTAGATGTAAATATAAGAAATAAATAAATTGTTCCTTAAGTGGTAGCCGAAGAAAAGACATAAATATTAGAGTGTTATATAAATAGAAGTGATATAAATACGGTGCAGTCTTTATTATAGTGCAATAAAGATATAAATACTACAGACATATAAATAGTACTGGTAAATAAATACATGTGTTAATTCATTTATAGTAGTTTTAAGTGTGATACGTTAGTTTTGTATTTTATATTGTAATTAATTTTACGTGTATGAATATACAGACTGTTTTAAATAAATAAATTGCACGAGTTGTTTATTGCGAACCCCGAAAACGTTACAATAATAAATTTATATAATCAACGTCATGACCAGGGTAGATGCAATTTATTTTATATGACAGATATTTTAAGAACCTCCTTTGAACGCGTTCTATCGAAATCTGCTGATGTAAATAATATGGATACCAGACTACGGATGCATATTCCAACTTGCTACGCACTATGGTGTAATATAATACTTTCACACTGTTTAAAACAATGTTAACTCACTGTCCTTTTGCATATTATTCTATTTTTCCTTATGTAAATTAGAGCTAGATGTATATTTTAAAATTAAGTACCCCATTTAAGCTATTAGTGCAATAACTAAAATAATATACAATATTTCTTAGTTTTAGTTAGAAATCTTCCCAACAGTATTACTGTCTACTTAGATCAGACCCTTCCATATTCTTATTGTACTGAAACATGATCTTCAAGCGTGAAGTAAACACATCCTTTTCCAGTTGTCTGGAAAACAATTTTTTATTATGCCATACTAAATTAACACGTACTTTCCAATGTAACAATATTCTTGTCCATTCACTGGACGGTAAAAATATTTCGATGCTCGTTAACCCCTCTCCCCTTCAGACTGCTGTAAGTAGCCACAGATGTGGCAATTTGGCAACAGCGAGGATTGGTTTGTAAAGAGTGGGAATGGGTACATAATTCATCGTTGATTTATACTAACGACAACCAAATATTAGGAAAATGAGACGATTCCTTCCGTGCGTTTAGTGATATAGATACGAGTTGATATACAAAAAATGAGGTGTGGCCACCACATGACTTTCTTATACGTATGAAAGTGTTACTTCCGGTCCGAATTTTGAAATTTCATTTATACAAAAAATATTCCAAATCCAACTCTAAATACTTTTGTACTCTTCATAAATATATATAGAATGCATAATTTACGACATATTTGCAAAAAATCGCTGTTCGATAAGAGTAAAAGTGGTACTTCCGGTCTGAATTTTGAATTTTTTTTTACACAAAAGATATTTAAAAGTATGTTCTAAATACTTTTGTACTCGTAATGTACCTGCCTAGAAAGCATGACTTGCGAGATATTCGCAAAAAACTGATTTTCGATAAGAGTAAAAGACCTACTTCCGGTAGGAATTTCGAAAAACTTTATTAAAAGAATTTTTCTCAAATTTAATTTTGAGTACATTTGAATTCTTTATAAATTTGTTTAAACTTAGTAATTGACGAAATATTTGCAAAATTCGATTTTTTCACTGAAGTAAACTACTACTTCCGGTCTGCCGATTTTGCTCAAAATCTAATCAGTTCTCAAGAGGGAGATTATATTCGTAAATACAAAATTTGGAATTGATATCTACAGCGGTTTGACCGCTATCGTGGTCACACACAGACAGACAGACACACAGACACACAGACACACAGACACACAGACATTTTTTAAAAACCACTTTTTTGGTATCAGGGGACCTCAAAACGTGGACATCTGCAAAAATCTCGAGGTCGAAAATTTTCATCATCACAATACTTCCTTATACTACGTATAAGAAAGTAAAAGGCATAAAGGATAAACGTAAACTTATTGAGTCGTTTGAATCAGAAAAATATAGATAATACACACATAAAATTAAAATTTGGTGCAGAAAATTTCGATCCGAACCAACTAAGAAACAAATGAAAGGTTATTCAACAAAAATATATTACATTCAACACATTGCACATTATTGTTTTGATAGTTTTGACTTTTTCATTTTTCGAAATACCGCGTAAATATGTGTGATCCGAGAATCAGTGTAATAATAGTTATTTATATAAGAAGGGTATAATTTATTAGATTATGCGTCGATAGAATGTTTAGTTATTACGATATCAAAATAAAATAAGAAATTATAAGAAAAAAAGAATTATTCATGACTGTTAAATAATACGTTCACTTGCTACCTATCAATAGATACATAATTCTATATTCATATTCAGAGTTGAGATGATTTAAATCATTTGAATAAAATCAGAGTTTAAATTATGATTTATTTAAATCAATGTGATTTTTATTTAAAAAAACATGATTTTTCTTCTTGTAATAGTCTCTTATAGTTTTTATTATATTTATATAATTATTTTAAGCAGAAAAATAAAGAAATTCGTCTTACATTTATTTAGTAACATTACATAAAAATTTTCAAATACAAAGAAAACATAAATAAACATAAGAAAACTGTGTGTTTCATATTAATAAAAAAATACTATTTTTAGCAATGTTGCATTTCTTAATTCTGAATGGACAAGCCCATATGATGAAACACTTCTTTCGACATCTGCAGAAGAAGCGTTTGCATACAAAATCGGAATAATGATATCCAATGCTTGATTAATTTCTGGAACATTCTTCTGAGATCTCCACCATTTTTTATGTAAATAGATTAAGACGCTTTTATAAAGTATCAGTATTCAAAATTTAAAATAATCCAAGAAACACGGTTTTTTATAAAAATCTACGATTATTTTCTAGGGGGATTTCTAATTGGAAGGCCTCTTGTATAGCGGGGATCCACCAATTCTAGTAGTAAGCACATGTAAAAAAATTCTTCAAGTTTGGGAAGCATTACATTTTTGAAAAAATCCGAATCTTTTGTACCGACACAAACTTATACTTTCTTCTTCCACCAGCATGCCATGCTTATCCCACACAACAAAATAGCACATTTTTCTTTTAGTTATTGCTAATTGACTTTGCACTTGATAGTAATAATCATGGCTTCTTTTTAATTTTAATTGACTTTTTTCTATTGTTGCAAATTTAATTTGATTTTCTTGAATGGCCACTAGGGGATCCATGTTTTGTGAGACGGATGGACATTTTATTTCAAGAAGATTTTCTCCGATTATCCCATCAGGGTTCGCGCCCAGGTAGAAATTTTCCTTGTCGATAAATAAACCACAGTAATTTTTTTGATATCCTATCGCTCTCGAAAAGCAGCTTTCGCTAATGGTTCGCTCCTATTGCCATACCGTGTATGTTTATTGCCATCGAAGGAATTATATAACAATGTTTTTATTGTGTTGACACAAGATGTTTTAGGGTGCAATTTGCATATACTGCCAAAGTTTGACGCGGTAACTCTAACAGATCTTTCATTTATCCTTAGAAATTTTTTGGCTTCTAGTCGCACTTTCGATGTACAAAATGTCTTCATTTGATTTTTCAAATCCTGAAGGAACTGTTCCCGTTTTCGGTTGTATTCCTCCATTGAAAAATCATCTCTTACTGATTCATTAGCCTCTGTGCCATAATCTTTATCACAAGTCACTACAGAGTGTCTTTTCCTCTTTCTGGTGTTAAATATTTGTCGTTTCACTGACTTTAGTCGCCGTTGTATAATTTTTTTTTATATACCGTTTAGTATAAGATTGGAGACTTGTTTGAGTCAAAGCTTTATGTAATACTCTATGAAATTCACCACCCGAATTGAAAGAAATGGAAGCAGCTTCACAACGCATTTGATGTGAGCCTTTTAACGCAAAATTTATTCGCTTTCCTCCCGTAAATTTGCAGACAATGCTGTTATAATGTTGTGTTAAATTGTTGTCCATATTCAATATTAAACTGCGAGTATTGACATTCAGACGCTGTAAACATGCTTCTGAAAAATAAATTGAAAATGGGCAGTTCGTTCTATGGTGCATACTGCTATTCCCAGTAAATGACATTTTTTATCGCGGTCAGTTGTTCATATTAAGAAAACAGGGAACCCCTGCCAAATCAATTTATACGTTGCATCTGCGTGGATAATGATATTCTTTTTTACTCCATTTTCTAATAGAATTTTACTGGTTGCCATGAATCTAAAAACACCGTCGTCCTCATCGGTTCTGAAATTACGATAAAAGCTTTGCTTCGTTCATTGGGGACAGCACTATTCTTAAGAAGCCAACTTTACAGTTCACCAAGAGATATTGTTGGTGGACCGTAAATGGTTTTTCTTAATTTAGCCAGAAATATTTTTATTTGGTTTATATTTGGTGGTGGATTATATTTCTGGGCAAGAACATCCAAAATTGCTTTCGGTTTTATTTTTTTTTGTAAAGAAATCCTTGATTTCGTTCTTTAGTTTGTCGTTCATTTCGGTACCGGCCTTTGTTGCAATAGAATCACAAGAATGCAGTGGCGGCTCCGGGCGTGAGCAACCAAACAGACAAGACCGACTCGCCCATTATCGGCGATGAACTCCCAGATGTCGAGCATATCACCGACAACAAACGAACCAGTCCCGTCCATGCAACTGCACCGCCAAAAGGCGCTCACCAGCCGCCACTGCAAGAATGACTTACTTGCGATCGAAATAGGAGAACATTTTCACAGGATGAATCCAGAATTAATTTAATACCAATTGCACATTGTTGTCCTCGACATTTAACTTTATTACATCGAAAATACTTAACTACATCAGAATCAGTGTTGTTCTTTCGTAATTCCATGTTATGGATCTTTTCTTCGCAAGTTGTTGCTTATTTATTCGGAATAATGTTCTTTTACTCATTTTAATGCGCAATTACTCGTGTTAAGTTGAATGTATTTATTTACTAGCTTATTGATTTATTACTGTAAACAAAACAATTATATAGTGTCCAGAGTTATTTTTATAAAAAAGAACTATTTTAGTAAAGATTCATTTTGTTATCTGAGGGGTAATTTTTTTTAAATAATGGGCGCTGATGTTTTTGTTGGTACGCATAGATTTTGAAGTGTTAAAATACGTACACTGAAGTTCATTCACTTAAAATGAATTGCAAAATTTTTTTTTACTGCAAGTTCAAGTTTTCAAAGGATCTGATATTTAGAAATGGATTAGTAACATTTAAATAATGCACAACTGTAAGCTGCATTTATTTTTAATAATGCTCGTTTAAACTGTAGTGTTATTAATAGGGGTGCTTTGATATTTTTTTTTTTATTTCTTTGCTAGTTTATTCCACCTTCGTTATTTGTTGTAATGTTTATTAAATAATTTTATCTGTATTTGTGAAAAATCGAAAAAGTAATCTCTCATAAGTCTGTTCTTGATTCTCCTTGTGAGCAGAAATAGCACATTCCAAAATCAAATATATTAATTTATCGATGAAGAAATTGTTTCCTTTTAATTGGTCCCAACACCTGGTCTTTCAAAGATTTTTTAAATAAATGGTTAGCAAATGTAACACTAGTACTGTTTTTCAAATAGTAAAATATCAAAATCAAGTTTAAGTTAAAAAGGTCCTGTTATTTAAATTTCTGGAAAATGAAATGAAATGATTTTTTTTTATAAAAAGTATAAGATTACTGAAATTACATGTACTTATGCATATTTATAAATGATTTTTATGCTATACCATTGCAAAAATATAGATATATTGCCCGGTATGAATACAAAATATGTATTATATATTATTATTATTTATTATATGTATTTCAAACACATACTACTGCTACCCTCTTGTATTTAAATTATAAGTGGCCAAGGCCCTAAACAAATTCGGTACCCAAATTCCAAGAAGGTAGTAAGTCAGACACCACCACGGTAATTAACCTTCTATTAAACTTTAGGAAGACGCTTGTCTATTAAATAATCACCAACTTATAACACTCAGTCTTACCTCTTACTTCCCCAAGGGTCGATGTTAAATATGGGAGTCAGCACTGCCTCCAGCTACAGTCAGAGAAGGGCGAGTTCGAACACCGTACTAAGTCGAAGGTTAAGTTGTCAGGGCGCCTATCCGTAAAAATATGCTAAGCCCAACAGATATTCAGACCCCGGACCAGATCCAATGTAAAACTCCCCAGGTGATAAGAAAATAAGACCAACACACGCTCATTCAAACTTAACAAACAGTTTATTGAAACTATAAATTCAGGCCTCAACAGTTCATTTCAATACCGTACATAAGCGGCTATACTATCTAATCTTTGATTTTTCACGAGATATTCAAAAACAAGAAAAAAAAACAATGAAATGTAAATCACAAGCGCAACTCAGTTGCCAATATTAAATTCCTGAAGGGTTAATTAGAACTTAAATGGCCACCCAAGGTGATCCACAACTTAAAATTATCAATGATGTACACTTACAAAATTTAAGAAATTCAAAATGGTGAACACATGAAACAACCTTAAAGTTAAAAATAATTAACCAACAATATTCTTACAAGCACACAGTTATAAGGCAACTTGCCGAAAGTCCCTCCAAAGTCGAACAGTTTGATCGTGAATTGCAACACGTCAACACTGAAATAAAACACTCTGTATACCAGAGGCAACCGACAATCTATTCGACATTAGAGTGCAGACTCTAAGTTGTAAAGTATCTAATTCTATAAAAAAAATTAGCGCTAGTTAACTATGCTTTACATAAGGAAATGTGATTAAGTTTAATTCAATAATTGCTTACGAGATTCTACAAAAATAAATTACAATGGTTGACTAAATGCACTAAATAACATCTAAGAAGTTACACAAGACAGATGTGAGGCTACACCGCCCATACACATGCAAAATTTCGTTCAATTTCTGAATCCAAAAATAAAAAGGCTACGTAACGTCTCCAAAAATGACAAAGTAACCTCCAAATTGGGGTCACTATTATTAATAAAACTACGTTAATTTAATTAATTCAAATCATAAAGGCTCACATGCCACAAGAAGTTAAAATAGGAAATTACGATGACTTATTTAATTAGCTAGGCCGGAAAATTGAAATTTACTGTTCAAAGTACACGATATTGACATAAATTTTACCAAAACTGTTTAGTCAATAAACTCTACACTCTGGATAATATCAGAGAAATTTACACAGTCACAGTACCTTAAAGAAAGTCACATCCACAGCTACCAAACATGATACCTTCTACGGATCCACACGTTACAAGAAATCTGCTCTCCTATCTACGGCTAACGACATCTCAAGAAATTAGCGTATGAAGGCTACAGTATTCCAATAATCTGTACCTTAATTATGTCTTCACCGCAAGATCCAGCAATCAATTTCCTTGGAACCGTACGATAACCATAGCACGTGGTTCTTAAATCTTAACCCCAACAAAAGTGCTCAAATGAGGTCTAGGCCAGCACTAACACTAGCACCTATATTTAAATATAGAAACAACACAAATTAGGACCGGTCAAACACGTGAAAATTATACTTACAGCAATTACACAATTCCTAGCCAGAGAAGAAAATATCCTCGCAAGATTCAACCAAAACGCCAAAATTCAAAAATTAACACTTGAGAAGTACTATAACATCCGCTTTTGTAAGAGATTACAGACGATAAAACTTCAAAACTCTACAACATTCTCAAGTAATGGCTAAGGAATATGCTTCTGCTCTTGTGGTGTTTAAACCTTCCTCGATGACCGTTAAAGCTCAAGAGAGAGACCCTAACATGGCAAAACCTCTCAAACGGAACACGAACAATTGCTCTAAAAGACCGAACGACCCAATCTGATATTTTAAACGTACAACATAAATGCAGGTTCAAATGACAGTGGAAAAATGGAAAATAATTATAAATAATTTGTTACATAACTCTAGGCCCAAAAGAAGCTCTAAAACTAAATTAGCAACAATTAAAAAAAAACAAATCTATTAAATAAAACATTGTACGCCATCTACCCGTCAACGCATGTATACGTTACACCCACCTGCGATAAGGCAGATCTCGTGGCAATAGGGATCTTACGAAAGTCCACACCAGATGACAGTAGTAGTAGGAAGATGACATAAATTTAATTCAAAATAAATTACGTATTCAACGATAAACTAAAATAATCCATTAAGGGATAAAATACAACAAAATAATTGTAACACTACTCAACAACGTTCACCTCGTGTACTCTATGTCTGACATGTCTATTATAAGCCAGCCGTCATACGTCAGTGTATTCTAACCATATGATCTAGGGTTAATCGTTGCATATGATTCTAACTCATGCACATCTTTTAAAATCGTATATTGCCGCGTTTGTGCACAATTTCGCGGGCATGCGGATTAGTTCAGACCAGTGCATTTTAGAATCGTCTCACGAGATTTATGTTAGCAACGTTGCCAATGAAGTTACGAAAATTGATATACACCTTGCCTTCGCCAGAGAGCAGCACCTCCCCGGTCCAAAATTTGCTAATCGTAAATTACGTTTGAGCAATTTATAAAACATTTAATATAGCTGATATGCGGTATAAATATTCTACAATAATTCATTCAATTTGTCTATCCATTTAATTTTTTTTTTAGTCACTAATAAAGAAATAAAAAATGTTTTTTCTTCATTTTAGAAAAAGAAAATAGAGACACATATTCAGTATTACTTTTTAAACATGTTTGTGAAAACCGTTTTCGATTTGATGCAGAAATAAGCTGGAAAAAAGGAAATCCGTAATTCAAGCCGTCCGGTGGCCTCTTAAGACCCATTTCTTGTATATCCAATTGTCCGGTACGTTACCAGTGACGCTTTAACCGTTAGCTTTCAACGTAAGAAATAAGTTGTTACCAGTAAAAAGATGATCGAAAAATACATTATATGTATGACATCTTGTTTCAGCCGTTTCTTCTAACATGTAGATGAGGGCAACTGACCATTTTGTCCTCGGCATCCAACGCATTATTCTCCGCAAAATGCACGAAACAGCAAATCTGTAAGAATCGATCCTGTCTCATTACTTCAGAAATTAAAATGGTATTCATATCAGATGAATACTCCCAGTAGCTTCTTTTCGATGACAGATTATTGTAAGAACTCAAAAGTAAAAAAAAATAAGAAGAGCTTCGATTTGTGAAATTGACACTGACATGTCAGGGTAATTTAGAAACAGCGCATATTTGACTATTTAGACAAGAATCTTCTCCAAAAGATTGTCCGAAAAAAAATACTTAAACATCTGAACACAATTCATTTCACTATATTTGCTATAGTGCGGTTCTTAAAAAGATGTTTTGCAAGTACGATGTCTCCCAACATACAAAAATTAAATTCTTAGGTTTACTGACTTCATCATCATAATCATATCATGATAAAATCGTTGCAGATTTCTTCATCATGAATTGCCCTTTATTTAATCAATTTTTTTATCAGTTTTCATTTGTTGTGTGTGGGTATGTTTTGTTCGTTTAGGCTCATATATCGGGTGTTTCGGAATTGCACGGCACTATTGTAGGTACTTGTTTTCCAACATAAAATAAACAAAAAAGTCCATATAAACATATGTCTCAAATTAATTTATTACTAAGATATTGGAGCATAAAGATAGTTATTTAACAGTACAACATCCAAAATAACTGTTTAAAGTGGCCACCGTTTTGTTGAATGCAGCTTTCAGCACGACAAATTCATTCTTCTTTGACACTTCGTATAGCATCAGGACGGTCCTTGATAGTTGCTGAGGCTTCCACGACGCGATCACTAAACTACCGATCTAACGGCGTTAGATCGGGAGATCGGGATTCAACAGAGTTTAGTAATCGCATCGTGGACGCCGCAGCAACTATCAAGAATCGTCCTGATGCTATACGATGTGCTAAAGCATGAATTTGTTGTGCTGAATGCTGCATTCAACAAAACGGTGGCCACTTCAAAACAGTTCTTTTGGATGTTGTATTGTTAAATAAATATCTTTATGCTCCAATATCTTAGTAATAAATTAATTTGAAATATATGTTTATATGGCCTTTTTTGTTTATTTTATGCTGGAGAACAAGAAAATATTATCTCTTATGGTATAATGATTCAAGCGAATTTCTGCCTGATTAGAAAGTTGTCTTTTAGTAAGTTATAAACGAAACCACTTTCATTCTCGTCAACCGAGTTCTCATCAGTCAAAGCATGATTTCCGGAGGTTCTATAAAGATATATCTGACGTCACCTATAAGTATCGTCCAATTCATTGTATACAAGTTTTAATGCCAAATTATTTCACATCAAAAAATAATCACTGTAAACCGCCTAGTGGTATAAAATAGGACCAATAGTTTACGCCTTATATTAGAATACTTACACTAATAGAAATTCCATGTTTTTCTGGAAACTGAGGTATGTTAAACACGTGTATTTTGTACTAACTCTAAACAGCAAACTATATGTCGTGGCAATATAGATCAAAAAGTAATCACTTTATTGATGGTTCATGAGGTACGAGTAGGCGCTACTGGGTTAATTTATGATATCTCTGAACTGCAGAGATGTGTCGATATTAAACAGTGTAAACTTGGATGTAACTTAATATTAAAATACAAAAATCTACATAATCTGCATAGGTTTTTCATTGTCTTTTTTCTAAACGTCTTCGGTGTTCTGACATTTGACAAAATATGTAATATTCTTATGTTTATAGATAATCGCTATCAACAAAGAGCTGCTGGCATACTCAGAAGAAAAATGTTTCAATCTGGTCCAGACTTGCAATTGTATAGAATACGTGTCGCTTCTGACAGTATGATGACAGAATATAATCCAAACTATGAATTTGGCGGAGTGGTTTATACATTAAAGGATCTTAAGGATATTCCCAGAGACCAACTGCGACTTGTCAAGTAAGAAACAATAGTTGTTCTTCTTAACAATGATGTATGTACATACAATGAAAATATTGAAATCTTTTAAACCAGCTCTTATTATATTCTATACGTTAACAATGAAACTAACTCTCCTACACTGAAAAAAATTATGGGGAATTTTACTCTGATAATCGGATGCAACTTTTCTACCTCCGATATCCGGGTAAATTTCCTGAGCTGAGTGATTTTACCATCCATGTGTAAAATTCCAAAGTAAGAAGGGAAAATTGCAAGTGGTAAAGTAAACTTACATGGGAAAGTTACCATGCAAAGGCAATTTTGTTGCGCGAAGGTGAAATTTAATGCTTAATTTTACCAACAAGGGGTAAATTTACTTCTCGCAATTTAACCTTCTAATTTTATAAGGGAATTTTAACCACAGAAAGTAAAATCTGCCATGCTGTAGTAATTTTATCCACATACTAGTAGTAATAAAGTTGGATCCGATTCTAGTAATAAAATCACCCTGTTTTACTGTTCACTTATACTGCATGAATTCACTGTAAGTAGTGATATGTAATGCACTTACAAGCCGACCTTGCACATTCTTTCATTGTCCTAAATCCAATCATAAGTGAATAGAAGTCTACACTTTCTACTGGAAATTATTTTAAATCAACCGCGAATAAGGTTTTTATAAGAACTCCGAATATATAATTATACTGCATAGAATTAATTGACATTTGTTATTCTACTATTCACTCTATTGATGTCGTGAGCAATTAACGAAAGGTGGCTGGTATGCTCAGCTTTCATACTTGATGTCGGTACTGTGTGGGATACGACAATATTTTTCCGAAATGCTGATACATTTCCTTCAAGACGAATTACAATACTTTGGTAATAATTTTCAAATACGTTAGAAGTCGATGATAAACACTAGAAAAGTCAGTGATTAATAAATAGATTAAACTCAAATGGTAAAATTTCACTGCGGCCAGAGTTGGGCATTATATATATAGGTAATTCCACGAAACTCTTAAATTGCCACAAAAATCTGAAAGAATAAGATTGACCTTTTGGTTGCATCAGTTACGTTTAAGTACACCTCTTATTGCAGTGCGTCATTTACACTATAATTATATAATTTGGTGAGTGTTACATAATTTACATTTTGCCCAATTCTGACTGAAGTACGTTTTTTTAATTTTTAAAACTATAAGTAGAGGAACACCTTCAACTTCATTCAACATCGTTTTATTTCTTGTTATACATATTTACATTAAACATTATTTCTTAAATAATTCAGTAAGTTTACTACTTTTGCTTGTTTTCTTTTTGTTTTTAGTGTCTGAAACAGAATTTATTTTCATAAAATAATATTGAAAAAATAACATTGTGTGTCATATATCTTTTGGATATTCCAGGTTAAACATAAATATATAGCAAATAATTGATTTAATGCCTCTCTTAAATATGGCGTCCCTTGGTTCAGGTGCTGCTGTTCCATTTTTATGACATAACGATGAATATTTTCATTGTCATCTGAAAACAGAAATATAAATAATTCAATATCACCTACATATTTGTATTTTACCTTTCCTACATTAAATGTATGGTGAACTATTATCTAGAAGTTGCTTTTCGTCCTGGAAGTAATTCAACCTTAAATATTGTTCGGCATTTTATAGTGTCTTAAGGGTTAAGCAATTTTACGGGAACAAAGGGCTATAAGAGGTGATGGATGATAGCAAATTAGCAACTTTTAAAATATATAAAGAATGTACATGATATTTGTAATGAAAATTGAGTATTTGAAAAAAAATGGGTACCAATTTCTTGTGTTTATCACTGGTTATCTCCACTTACTGCAGATCTTTAAGTTAAAATTAAATTTAACTATCTACATGTTGTAATTTACAAAATAATGAGCTTAACATTCTCTCCAAAATATCTGCATATAACTTTAATTACACATCGTAAAACTCCGTCTTCATCACTAGGAATAGATGATATATATTTCTTTTTTTTTCCAAATTCTAAAATTTTAGAAGCTTTGCTTATCATTGCTTCAGAAAATATTTTCGCTTTGTGGTTCATGAGTTTTTCATAGTGCCAATAAGTTCCTGACTGACTCAATAAAATTGGCCACTGTTCTTTAATTTCACATACAGCAGGATAATTCGTGTTTAGAAAGTCTCTTTGCTTTGCATAAGTTTCGTCTAACAATTTTATAACGGTTTAATCAAAAACATCGTTGTTAACATGTCTTAGTTTCTCCTGATCATTGTCAGTGTCTTCGTTATTTTCTAGTGGTGGTTGCCAATTGTGACAACCGGCTTTTGCATTGTCTTTTTTCTTTATTTTACTTGGTGCAGTGTTGCTGTCCTTGGACGGTGTCCTTTTTTTGTTCAGTAATGATTTTGGGTATTTTGCTCGTTCTTACTTAATAGGTATGGTTTACTTGCAATTCTTCACTCATATTCCACACAACTAAGTATATTTATTATATGTTCCAGTGATATAAAAATATTAGTACCTATACTACTTCAAATTCTTTAGTCGCACAAAAAACGTTTGCTATGATTTGTGCCTCCGATATATACTGCATGACATGGAAACTGCAACACCAAGAAGGGGTGCGGATTTTTTGACCAAACTTGGTAGAAACGTATAACTAGTCAAAGGCAATAATTGATTAAAATTTCAAAAAAAAAAAAAAAAAGACACAATTTAACATAATTTTTATTAATAATGTGTTGAACCGCCCCTATTAGTGTCACACTCCCTCACTCTTCGTGGCATTGATTCGACTAGGTGGTCGATATCCTCTTGGGGTATGGTGTCCCAAGCAACCTGTAATTCATGCCGGAGAGCTATTAGTGTCTGCGGGGGATTGGCTAAATTCATAAGTTTTCGTCCCATAATGTCCCACACATGTTCTATTGGCGAGAGGTCGGGGTATTTGGGTGGCCATGGCAAGATATTGACATGAGCCTCTTCCAAGCGATTTATAGAAATTCTCGCTACGTGGGGAGGGGCATTATCCTGCTGGAAAAGTGGGTCTTCGAGCGTTTGAAGATATGGTAGAATATGGGGTTCTACCACCTCATCAATGTAACGCTGGGCGTTCATGGTGGTTTGGATGAACACCAATTGAAACCTACTCCCATATGCTATAGCACTCCATACCATAACACCCACTGCTCGATGCACATGCCTTTCAACGGAAAACTGAATATCACGACGTTCCCCACGTCTTCGTCTGACCCTCATACGGCCATCATGCATCCCTAGACAAAATCGAGATTCATCACTGAATACCACCCTGTGCCACTCCACGTTCCAGTGCAGTCGCAATCTACACCACTCCAAACGTTGCTGTCGGTGTTGAGCCGTAAGTGGTAACACAAGATGTGGACGATAAGATTGTAAGCCGAAACCCCTAATTCGACGATAAACGGTTCGAAGGGTTACAGGACGACCAATATTACCTAACTACACGTCAGCAATTGATTTGGTACTGGAAAACCTGTCTCTTAGTGCCATTAAGTGAAGGCGGCGGTCCTGTATCTCATTAGTTCTTCTTCGGCCTCCGGTTCCTCTTTGGCGTCTTTCCTGACCTTCCCTAGTCCATGATTGATAACAGCGCATAATGGTGGATTGGTTCCGGTTAAGGCGATTTGCAATTTCCCTGTATGAAAACCACCTTCTCGCAAACCAACAATTCGACCTCTGTCGAATTCGCTTAATTGGCGATAATTTCCACGTTACCGCACTCTAGGCATAATAAAACTCTTTAAACACGTTAAACAAAGGTATAATAAGACAAAACCGTTGAAATTAATTTCAAACAAACAATTAATACACCACACATTAATGTCAGCGAAAACTGAATGAAGTGTCAGATGTGTCATGACCACTTGATCTATCGCAACAAAATTTTAATCAATTATTGCTTTTGACTAGTTATACGTTTCTACCAAGTTTGGTCAAAAAATTCGCACCCATTCTTGGTGTTGCACTTTCCATGTCATGCAGCATATGTAATTCAGTTCAATGAGTGAGATCAGTTATAATGTACATACTACGTTAGATAAAGTGAAATAGACGAATCGCTTGTATATTTCAATACCACATATTTTCACTTATCAGTAAATAATATTATTTTTTGCAGACAGTTTTCCTTGCTATAGATAGGGATACTCCATGCATTCGAGAATACTACTTTTCTTGGAGTAAATTTACTTCGTAAAGGGAGTAAATACCCAACTTAGAGCTAAAATTGACTAACTCCTGACAATTTTCCCCTTAAATTAATTTTACCTTAAAAATGGCAAAAATTGTTCTGTTTTTCGAGGGATTTACGGGGAAAATTACCCTCTTTTTTACAGTGTAGATATAAATCTATATAAACATTTAGTTAACTGAAATATGCTAACGAGTATAGATATCTGTTAAAACCCGGAGAAACCTTGTCAAGAATGGTGTACGTGTCTTCGTTTAGAACACTAATTTAATATCATCCAACTATTCAAAAATAGTAAACTTCTGTCACATGAATCGCATTTTTTTCTAGAAATCTTCTTGAACTGATTGAAATCCACAAACATTTCCGGATGGATATTATGGCTACGGTACACCCAAAGCCTTAAGCTTAAACTTCACAGTGAACTCTCGTGCTTCTACGATGCATCCGATTGGCGCAACGGATTCAGCCAATAGCAGGCCACCATCCGACTTCATTTGTATATAAGTTCGCACTAGTCTCAGTCCTGGCCAGTACGCACGATGTTAGCGTACACCCTCCTGATGGCCCGACATACTTCAGGCCCGGCTGCAGGCCGGA
Source organism: Amphimallon solstitiale (assembly GCA_963170755.1). NCBI lineage: Eukaryota > Metazoa > Arthropoda > Insecta > Coleoptera > Scarabaeidae > Amphimallon > Amphimallon solstitiale. The sequence continues at coordinate 117,992,167 of OY720675.1, forward strand.
TATTCTCGATGTCGCTTTGGCGAGGCATCTCTCGACGTCCATTCTGGTTGAGAGTATCACGGATCTCTCGTCCGATCACAATCCGATACTGTTGACACTGGGAGGCTACTATCTACGGTCAGCCGCCGTTCGCCGTAAGAGAGTGGACTGGCGAGGTTATGAGGAGCTAGTTGAGCGGCGAGTCACGGATGTGGGAATGAATGTGTCTACCACGAGGGAACTGGATGCGGCCGCGGGGGAGTTGACCTCCGTGCTTTCGGGTGCCCTTGAGGGTTCCACCTTTTACCTAGATCGTACTACCAGGGGTTCTGACTTGCCCCAACATATCAGAACGGCGTTGTCGAACAGGAGGGCCGCTAAGAAAGTCGCATGTAGGACGTTGCACCACTCAGTGCACTGACATCTTGAGAAAGGCTCTCTCGGACCATCGACGTGCCATATGGCATGAGAAAGTCGTAGCCTTAACGTCTGAGGACGGCTCGCTTTGGAGGCTAGCAAAATCAATGAAAAATGATGGCGGGAGAGTGCAACCCATCCATGGGGTGGGGGTGTTGCCTACTCTGCACAGGACAGGGCGACGGCGTTCGCCGACTGTCTTGAGACGGTGTGTGCGGGTGTTCAACCCGATAGCGACGATAGCGATGAGGATGTGCCGGGAATGGAGGGTCTGTGGGACCTTCCGTGTGATCGGTCGGAGGCCCTGCGGGAGGTCACCGTGGAAGAAATTAAGACGAGGATAGGGCTCCTAAAGAGCAGATCGGCCCCGGGGTTGGACGGCGTCTCCAACCTTGCCCTCAAGCGTCTGCCGGACAGCGCGATCTCCGCTTTTGTGCGGGTCGCGAACGCCGCTCTTGGTTTGCAGCACTTTCCCACGTCTTGGAACGAGGCCGCCGTAACGATGATCCTCAAACCCGAGAAGGATCCGGTGTTCCCTCACAGCTACAGGCCAATCAGTCTTCTCCTGACCCTCTCTAAGCTGCTCGAGTTCGTCATTCTAACTAGACTCAGGGATGAGGTCTACGAGCTCAATGCCATTCCTGACGAGCAGTTTGGTTTTAGGGAGGGTCTTTCGAGCGATCTGCAGTTATTCAGGTTAACTGAGGCAGTGAGGAACGGCCTCGAGAGGAGGGACACCACACTTGCGCTCTTCCTTGACGTGGCAAGTGCCTTTGACACCGTATGGCATGACGGCTTACTTCTTAAAATGAAAAACATGGGCATCGGGGTGCCGATGCTGAGGATGGTGGCCTCGTATTTGGCAGGGCGCTGGTTCAGGACTAGGGTTGAGGGCGAGCTCTCCTCGAGCAGACCCATCTTGGCGGGGGTTCCGCAGGGGTCGCTTCTGGCCCCGGAGCTCTTCGTAATCTTCACCGCCGACATGCCCAGAATCCCACAGGTCCAGGTATCCATGTATGCAGACGACACGGCCCTTTACACCGTTTGTCGGAACGAAAACCTGGCGGTGCGGCGTCTTCAGACCGCGGTTGATGAGGTGATGGGCTGGATGTCCAGATGGAGGTTAAGAGTGAACGAGCGGAAGTGTGTAGCAGTTAGGTTCACTAACAAGCGCTCGCCTCCACCAGAGCAAATTCAAGTTGGGGACACCAGCCTGGCCTGGGCGCCGAGCACGAGGTACCTGGGCCTGACTGTGGATCAGCGCCTCACGTGGAGGTCCCACATTGAAAATATCAGGGGCAAATTTCTGGGTGTGAGGTCTCGCCTCGCGGGGCTCATAGGTCGCAGCAGTCCTCTGGGGTTGGACACCAAGCTTCTCGTTTATATCTCCTTCCTCCGCCCGATCATAACTTATGCGTCCCTCACCTGGCTCAATGTATCAACAACGAACATGAAGTCTCTAGAAGCTCTGCAGAACACCACCTTGCGAATGATTACTGACGCACCATGGTATGTCAGGAACGACAGAATCAGAGCTGACCTCAATGTGGCCTCCCTGACGGACCACATAGCTGCCCTAGCCAGGGGGACGTGGGAGAGGGCGGAAGCATCGTCCAACCCCTTGGTGTCGAGTCTGTCTGTTCCATCTTTGTCGCCGACCAGACCGAAGGTCAAAGTGAGGAGGATCAGAGACCTTTTAAGACCGCCGTAATTCCCCGCTTTTGGCGAAGACGAGCCCGATGCCCGAAACGATGACGGAGACACCAGTTTGAAGAGGAGCCCGCCCGGAGAAGCATGGTGGAGCATCGGATGACCTCCCATGGTGCCGACACAAATACACTTCCCCCAATCACGTGAGGAGCAACAATATTGAGATGAAGGGGCAGGGAGTCCAGTACTCGACCCCGGAAAAACTGATCTGACCATAGTCCTGGCCAGTAGCTAATTCGAGTGGTGAACGCCGTTGAGAGGCGATCTCCAGTCTCTCCATTATTTGATCCTGTCTGCGTTCAGCATCACAGAGAAAAGAAGAGATCTTGTGGCCCACATTCTAGTTCCTCGTCGCGATCAGTCTTTTCAAACGACAAAAATGCTTGTCTCCTAATATAAGATCAACTTTCACCACTCTCACGATTAACGGAATTCATAAGAAGAGTAAAAGACTACCGGTTAAACTAAAAAGAATAATAATAGAGAAGAAGAAGAAGAAGTCCCAGCAATTCTTCAAGCTGCAGCGACTCGGAGAACATCTGCAAGCAGCTCAGCAGCTATGTCTTGCAATAATAGACGAATCTTCACCATCTACGCTTAAGTTGACGCGGGTCCAACCCAGATATCGAAATTTACACCTTAGATTAAGCTAACGAGTATCTATCAAATAGTTTGCTTCAATAATATATGTTTTGGTGATTATAAGGTTTCCTCATCTATGCGACCCCTTGGGGTTTTTGCCGAAATCAGTATATAAATAAACACTTCATTGTTGGAATTAATTTCAATGTTGTCTGAAAATTAGGTTGCGGAAGTCAGTGATAGTTGGATATTGATGTCACATTAGTGTTACCATCCAGAGTTTGATCGATCTCGTATTCAGTCATTTAGCAACCGCATTAACCGAACCTAGTGATTATTGAAGTTTATTAATAATATCACACATTACCGTTTACTCACCTGTTTCATTCCTATTGCACTCTGCAGGTCAAATATATAGTGAGTAAATTAAGTAACGGTCAAATTCAGTGTAAGTAATTTAGTATTTTCGAGAGAAAAAATTCCAAGGCGTATAGTGATTTTCGTAGGCCTACCTTTTATTCTGGTTTCAACAGTATTAAATTTATTATATGTTACATTTGGAAAGAATGAGACAGAATCTAAAAGTCAAAATATTGAAAATTAATTAAATTCACAAAATAAAATTAAAATCCATTTATTTACCAGAAAACCGCTCTAACAAATTAAAAATAGCATCAAACTATATTACACTAAACTTTCAATCTATACCACCGAACCAAGACAATTATAACGTCCAGCGCATATAGTGTGTCAAAATGTTGTGACACAACCCGATGCTGATCCCTTCTTCTCCAATCTCCTGCACGGTTAAATGACGATTTCAATGAATCACAGATCGAATAGCAACAATGTTTTTATCCTATGTTGACGTCGAGGGTCGTCCCGATCTTGGATCCTCGTCGATCTCTGATCTGCCCTATTTGGAACACGTAAACTACTCGTAACATTGTGTACGACTCATACTGCCCTCCTTATGGGCCTGCTGAAGCAATGTCTACGTTTCAGAAAAATATTTACCGACATTTACTATTACAACGTTGCTCCACAAAGTTCTTCATCTTAACTGTCTCACTACTTCCTAGAGCGCGACTACGTGTGTTCACGTAATCGGTTTTAATTCACTAACTGATCAAACTAGCCCAATGAAGCAAGCCTTGCTTTATTTCCAAAGAATGCAGCTAGGTGTAGTATGGCAAAGAAACCTCGTATACTACGAAATCTATTTTAAGAAATACAGGTTGTCATTAAGAAAACATTTTAAATAAGCTGGGAATATTCCCTATTCCACATATTAATGTTGGTGACATGGTCTTATGCAAACAACCTATGGTGGATACGCTAACACCACCATTTACATTCGATCCTGATCTATTTAAAATAAGTGAAGGTGAAAAAGTAAAGGCCAAGAGAAGAGAAACATTCCCTAAAACTTCTCTTTTAGTTCAGAGCAACTTCTTGTGTACCTTTGGTACCTAAACCCAAAACATGCGTTTCAGCCTTAATGATTGCCCTGCTACACATCACCTTATCAGTGACAGAAGTGGTATACGGGAGGTAGGTAGTCGCGCCCACCAATAAATATGGCGATCTACCAAATAGTCCTGTGCAATTTACAACTAAAAACCGCCGGATAGCCGGTACAGACTATTATTACGTCATGACTTCATTACATGAAAAACAAATAGAATAGCAAAACATTATATATAAGCTGAGAATATTCCCTATTCAAAACAAAGTGTATTAAGGAATATATTCATTACCTACTTAAAATTTATATACTCAGATATGATTAAGTATCATTTGTTTCCCGAGGCATATGTTATATTTTAGCCAATTTGTCGCAAAAAGCGGTCATCAATTTTGAATCTAGGTAATGCGGATCTTATACTCCTTGCTGAACTAAGATAGTACTCTCTGTATATTTCTGTGAAGTGTAGAAATTCGGTGACTAATAATTAATAAATTCTCTATGCCTAGTAACTTGTTTATATTTTAATGTTCAGATTAAAGTGCTGCTAACATAAATCATTAAATACTAAATTTTTCAAAATTCCAAATAGTACTTCTTACCACAGAGCTTTGGGACAAGGTGCATTCGGTGAAGTGTATCAAGGATTTTATCGACAAAGATCTGGCGATACAGTGGAAATGCCAGTTGCTGTAAAAACATTGCCCGAGATGTCTACAAATCAGGCAGAAATGGATTTTTTAATGGAGGCCCTTATCATGTCTAAATTTAATCACCCAAACATTGTGCATTTTATTGGAGTTTGTTTTGACAAACATCCCAGATTTATTGTTCTGGAATTGCTGGCTGGAGGTGATTTGAAAAACTTTCTGAGGGAATCCAGACCTAAACCAGTAAACATGCACACACCAAAAGAAAGAATAAATTTATTTACATATTAAAATTTTAGGAACGCGGAAGTCCATTGACTATGAAAGACTTGGTATTAATTGCGATAGATGTAGCGAAAGGATGTAAGTATTTAGAAGATAACAGATTCATACATAGGGACATAGCCGCTAGAAATTGCCTCCTAACAACAAAGGGCCCGGGTCGGGTTGTAAAGATTGCTGATTTTGGTATGTCTAGAGACATTTATAGATCCGACTATTATCGTAAAGGTGGGAAAGCCATGTTACCTATAAAATGGATGCCACCAGAAGCATTTTTAGATGGTATTTTTACAAGTAAAACTGATGTTTGGTCGTTTGGTGTTTTATTGTGGGAAATCATGTCCATGGGTTATATGCCATATACAGGTTGCGCTAACAGAGAAGTAATGCAACTAGTAACAAGCGGTGGAAGATTAGAACCTCCTGCAAATTGTCCAGGTAAATATACATGCACAAGTAACAGCAAACATAATAGAAATAGTTATAATAACGTATTGAAGCACACTTTGCTAGTAAGACATATGTATGTAATCAACACTCGTGCAAACACAATATTCTATGGAGTTATAGTCATTATATTAAGCGGTGATGAACTTTCTAGTGTAATGTCGTCGTAGGATAATTATATTCTATTTTATGAAACATTAATATTCAGTGATTGCCATGCGTATGCACCATTTTATTGCGGATTGTGTCATATAAGATCGCCAGATATTGTTCGCACTTGGGGGATAACATAACTACGCAAGTTAAAGTGGTGTATTTGCATGGCAAAACATGTTAATTATTTTATTATATCAGATCTATTCAGAAAAAGTAGTTTTCAAGAACTAATATGAACTAATACGACAATGAGCTATGAATATGTGTTCTTAGAATGTCTTTCTTCATGTATACTTGTCTTTATCAGCTTAATGTCATATACTCTACTAATAGTTATATTAATATCATTGTAATATAATCTACTGTTACTATTGGTAAATATTGGATCCTGTCGACATCTTCACTCTTGGATATAATAAAGGACTTTATAGTATTTTACTACCACCATTACACTATCTCTCAATTTACTCATAAAACCGCTGGGACATGTTTTGGAAGCGGGTAGCACTAGCTTCTTTTGACGAAAGCAAGAGGCAAAGGTAATATTGGTAGCAGCAACCAATATTACCTTTGTCTATACTTTCCTATACTCATATGCCACCTTTATTGCAGTATCTCTCTTCCTAATGAAATGACCTTCACCAGAATGGTCATTTACTTCTCTAGTAGCACCCACTACCAGACTGGTATGCCATAGAATAGGATTGACTGTGCTACCACTCCACATAAGACTCCTCGTTTTGCCTCCCCGGATATTTGGAATCAGGCTCCCAAGGCCATCACCGCTCTATCACTTTTCTCACGCGCTCCCACCACATGTACGCTCATATTCATGTTGTGGCTTGAGGTCGCCCCCAGGTATTTGACAGTTATTTTGCTGGCTACTACAGAATTTTCAACTTCTATGGATATTGATTTCAGGGTTTTGTATCTAATGAATATTACTACATCAGTTTTTGTGGGGTCAGCTACAGCCCCTTCCTAGTTATCAACCGGCTAATACTCACCACTGTCCTTTCCGCGTTTTGCTTGATCTTATCTCCAGCCAGCCCCTATCATCACCAGTACTAGATTGCCTGCATATCCAGTCAAGCAACTATTGAACTTTTTTAACGAGTTCCATTATGGGCGGCATTTTGTTAACCTTTTTCTTTAGAATGGTGGTAACTTATGGAATTTCACTTTTGGCATTTGGATTTTTCAAAATTAGGGGAAGTATGTTTGGATGTTTTTGATCAGCTTCTTCGTCTTTCTGTATTATCTATCTGTCCTACTTACCGGTACTTCGAGTTCTTCTCTTTCATTTGTCATTTTATTAGCGAGAGACTCTTCCCGCTTCTCCTTTCTCAGCAGTTTTTCGTGTTTTGATGTACTCATCCATTTTTGTTGAAACTTACGTCGTCCTCGCCTATTGTATAAATTCTCTTCGCACTTCAGAAACAGATGATCTTATAGTATATTAACAATCGAGAATTGTATGGGTGTTTGTCGTTGTAGGATAACAATGTTCGCTTTACTTATTCTTCAATTTTATTTGTAACCGTTAAAGTTTTAGATTATTATATATTTTTTGCATAATCCATATATGTATATATTTTGTAATTATATTGCTAAGATAAACTGTTATACTAATTGATTCCTAAGATAAACAGCATTAATTGATCATACAAACATAATTACAATAATAAATATACAATGACTGTATCTACTTGCTTCATTATTTTGCACATTTTTTAAAAATATTTATTTAAATGTTAGGTCATATATATGTTTTCATTTAGTTGATTCTTCTACTACAAATTTTATCAACTCACTTGCTCACTTGTTTAACTCAAATTACATATTATATTCGCAGGTCCTATTTATGGTATAATGACGCAATGCTGGCATCCAACACCTGAACAAAGACCAAATTTTCCAACGATATTAGAAAGATTAGGATATTGTGCTCAAGATCCACAAGTTATGAATGCACCTTTGCCAATTTTCAATCGTCCACCGTCGCACGAAAGAGATGCTACTGTTATGAGACCAAATAATACAGATGAAGCATGTCTACAGGTAGTTTGTAAATAAAGAAAATCTATTTTCATTAAATATATTGTTTCAGTTTGCGACCCGAGTATAATTTTTACTGTCATCGTTTTAGGTACCTCAAGCGACAGATTATTTAGTACCAAATCACACAATATCAGGTAATGCAGTAGGATCAACAACGTCTGTAGATAAATTATTACCAGAAAATTCAGATAGTTGGGAAAGGTCCTTTGTAATGCCCCACTCTAGATCCACACAACCTCTCCTACCTGAATCAGAAAATACACAAGATGAAGCTGCAACTACGGTAAGATTTTACAAAAGCGATTTTCAAAAATATGCTTTATCTTATAGCTCTCAAGTGAACTAAAAAAAAAACGCGGCTTGCTTCAGTGTAACCACACTATGTAAGTTTCAATCTTCATAGAATAAATTAATTTAGCTTTGACATAGCTATTATACATTTCAAGCTCAAAATAAATGAAAGCCAAAAATCAAAAATGTGCGCAATACGATTACCAAGTAAAGTATACTTGTAGTATGATTGTGAATGACAACTCAGCAATGAGTAATAGTATTTCGACTCTTGACTCTTAAGTGTCATCAATAATGTTTTATATATATAATATATATATATATATATATATATATATATATATAATATATATATATATATATATATATATAATATAATTAGATTTTTCTTTGCCGTATATTCAATAATATAATAGATGTTTTTCTTGGGAATAGCGGCATATGTGAATAAAACTATAATTGATTGTGACGTTTCAACATTTATTTATGTTTTCTTCAGACCTCTGTAATTTTATAGAAAAAAGATAAGCTTTACATATAATTAAAATTAGATCTATAGAGTTATTATTAATTTAACTTTGTTTAAAATTGATTTGTATAAACACTCTGTACACATAAGTTTATAAAGACTAACTATACATATAACATATAAAAACAAATTGTATGAACGATGAAAATATACATTAAAACTACTTACATTTATTTTTGTTTATTTCTCTATTAATGATCATCTTTTGTATTATTTCTTTTTTTTTTTATATACTTCTACATTTTTACTTTCCGTTGTATTTTCTATTTTCTTGGTGGTAATGCATTTTAATTTAAAATTAGTATATACTAAATTCTATTTTTATCAATTGGTCAATGTTATTTCTGTGTCAAACCTTGAAATGAGAAACTCTAACATCTGCATTTGTTGTTAAAAAGATAATGAAAGAAAAACAGACAAAAATAATGCACACACAGAGTATTTATTCGTAAATACGAGGGTTACACCAAAAATAAGCTGCTTCCAATTTAGTACATTTACAATCTAATCAAATAATTCCAAAATAAATGTCAGAGAGTCCCTTGATCTCTGTTCGATCATTCACAGCATGTTCCTCCTTTTTTATGTGGATCATTTCTAACACGTTTCGCACTTTGGTATTTTGTGCTTTGCTTAAAATACTTGTTTTATCAAAATTAAAACCATGTCCCGTGGTGTTACAATGTTTTTTTTAATGATGTAACATTGTTAGCATATTTATGACCCTTTAATCTTTCTGCTAAATGTTGTTGTGTTTGGCCAATGTAAACACCATTACAATTTGCACAAGGAACCTTATATACAACGTGTGTTTCTTGCGTAATTGGTACTTTGTTTTTGGTTTTAGTAAACAAATGTTTTATATTATTATGGTTTTTGTGAGCTACCTTTACGTTGTATGGAGCTAAACTTTTATTTAATTTTTCAGTTAAACCTCGAATATAGGGCAGGCAGACATATTTTTTTTATTATAGTTTTATTCACATATGCCGCTATTCCCAAGAAAAACATCTATTATATTATATATATATATAATAATAATAATAATAATGTCTTTATTTAGCAATTTGCTATTATGTATACATGATAAATAAATATATGTTCAAATATAACAACTTAATTTGATATATGTGTTACAAACCAACTTCTAAAGTCAATAATTCAAGTGTATATGCTTATAAGCCAACGTCTTAAATAAACTTAGTCTATTACATTCTTTTAAACTATTGGGTAATGTATTATAAAGTTTCAAACCATCAACGTATACACTTGTTGTTGTTTGACTTCGTTGATATCTACTTATATGAAAGTCTTTAACATTACGTGTGCTATAACTATGCGTATCTCCTACTTGTACTAGCTTATCCGTTAAATATGAAGGTGCCTGACCTAACTTAATTATATTATATATTATATTATTAATAATATATATATATATACAAGAAAGAGATAAATATTGGGTAAATTCCGCTGTAAAGCAACCGTAGACACGTGTTTCTGACTCATTGGTCGTCATCGGTACGGTGTAGCCAAGGAATAAGGTGGGATAACCTTGGAGATGTATGCTGTACGGAAGACCATCAGGAGACAGACCACCATTTGTAGCTTCAGTTAGAAGATCCCCAGTTTTGAGGACAACAACTAACGTCGCCACGAGGAAGACAATGTCAACCTGGAACCCAGGAAAGATAAATAAAAGGAATATCGCGGATACATGAAATACAAGAAAGAGATAAATATTGGGTAAATTCCGCTGTAGAGCAACCGTAGACACGTGTTTCTGACTCATTGGTCGTCATCGGTACGGTGTAGCCAAGGAATACATCTCCAAGGTTATCCCACCTTATTCCTTGGCTACACCGTACCGATGACGACCAATGAGTCAGAAACACGTGTCTACGGTTGCTCTACAGCGGAATTTACCCAATATTTATCTCTTTCTTGTATTTCATGTATCCGCGACATTCCTTTTATTTATATATATATATATATATATATATATATATATATATGTAAATATATATTAATTTTATTGGACGATTTGTAGGTCGTTACCTACAAATCGTCCAATAAAATTAATATATATTTACATATATGAAGTAAAGGTCAATAAAAATTTAATATCACATATATATATATATATATATATATACAGGGTGTCACAGAATAATTATTCCTAACTTTCAGATATGATAGAGGGCACTGAAATAAACCTTTTTTTTTAATAAACTAGTGTCTGGAAATTTAACTGTGTCAAGATAAACTAACAATCTTTAATAACAATATCAATTATAACAAAAAAGAAATAAGTTAAGGAATTAACTGCATTAAACTTTATAAAAACTATCGAAGTTACGTCCACCATCTTCGATACACAAGTTATAACGATTTGCAATCGAATGCCGAATTCTTCTAAATAGCTGATGACGTTCATGAGTATCATCAAACGCTAGAATAATCCACTTACTCTTCTTCTGTATCATCAGGTGTCTCATAAACCAATGATTTATTATGACCACATATACAAAAACCAACTGGAGTCATATCTGGTGAACGTGCAGGGCAAGAAATCGCCCCCCCCCCTCATTCGATTCATCTGTTTGGAAACTGTGCATTTAGATAATTTCGGAAATTTAATCTAAAGTGTGCTGGTGCACTATCATGCTGGAAAACAATATTTTTTCGAATATTAAGTTGGACACTTTCAAGAAATTCTGGTAGAGTGTGTTCCAGAAAAATGCTATACACATGACCCTCTAACCCTGCAGGCAGTAAATATGGTCCCACTACATAATAGTCAACAATGCCAGCACAAATATTAACAAAAAGTTTCCATTGATGAAATAAACCTGTGAACGGCGTGAGGATTTTCTTCGCTCCAAATGTGAGAATTGTGTGTATTAAAATAGCCATTTCTTTTAAAACATGCCTCCTTTGTCCATAACACACTCTTAGGAAAACTTGGTTCGTCGTTAATTTTATTCAAGTATTATTCGACAAATTGAACTCTCTTGAGATAATCAGTTGGAATTAACGTTTGCACTTTTTGAATGTGACACGGATGCTTCTGATATTCTTTCAATACGCTCCATATATTTCTGTGACTTGTATGTATCGCCTGGACAATAACGCGAGTCGAGTTTTCTGCTTATTGTAAAATTGTTGCAGAACTTGGTCCTCAAAGTCACCATTTCGGAGAGTACGATTGGCTCTCGAATCTCTTTTTTCTTGGAATTCACCAGTATCTCGCTGCTCCAATCTTGAAAACGATGTATAACGGGGAATGTGACGATGAGAATTACCATATGAAACTAACATTACTTTTGTTTTTTGTATCTGTCGAGCTAGGTTAAGTTTGTTTACAATATTTAAAGATAATACACTTACTTCTGCACCTGTATCTAATTTAAATATTACCTCTTGACCATTTATATTAACTTTTTCTGTCCAAATTATCTATGAATATTTCACAATGTTTACACTATTTATAGAGTCAACTAATTTCACAGAAGCTACATAAAATTCATCAGTATCACTTCCTTGGTTTTCTTCTGGTGTGACATCATGCACTATCTTCTTTTTCTCCTTTTTATTGATTACTTCTTTATGCGTTGTTATTGTTTTCATACACACACTAGCAAAATGATTTCTACCTTGGCATTTTGCACACGTCTTGCCAAAAGCTGGACATCTCTTATATGTTTATAACCACAATAATTACAAGTTTTCTGCATTATCTCTAGCTTATATTTGTTCTGTTTTACTGTATTGACAACTGCTAAATTTTGTAAAACATTTGACTTTAACTTACTGATTTCAGAAGCTCTGCAGTAATTTATTGCTTTGTTTAAGATTAAACTTGGCTATCTTAGTAATCGTTCTTGAATCACTTTATCATTTACTCCTATGACAATTCTATCTCTTACCATTTCTTCTTGTTGGGTGTACTCTGTTGTTTGTACCGCCTTGCGTAACTCAGTTGAGAAATTATCAAACGTTTGACCTTCGCTTTGTGTAATGCTGTTAAATCTGTATCTCTCAAATATTACGTTTTTCTTGTGGGCGCAATAATCTTCAAACTTCTTTTTAATTGTCGTCAGAGTCTTCTCTTTATCTTCTGTGAAGGTAAATGAATTGTAGAGCTCTAAACCATCAACACCAACAAAACTCAAAAACACTGCTACCTGTTTGGCTTCCGGCTTTGTTGATAACTCTATTGCTGTGCTGAATATATAGCGACAAGGACTCGGGGGGCCTAAACAAAGTTTCCATACGTTTGTATACTTTTGCTTCAACTAATCGTACCCGTCTAACCTGACACCATGTATTAGATTGCACAACAATCTAGTGCCTTCTAGTAGGCTGGCATAAAATAAGAAAACTACAAGCGTTCTTTATATCTTTAATGTCGTGTCACATTACAGTACAATACACAACACAACTGTGATACCACTTGCTAGTTACATGGTTGCACATGTATATGTGTGCGTCGCTATTGCTACCAACTTGACAACTATATCATATAGACACTCCTCCGAAATAGTCACCCGATTTCGTTTTTGCTTGGTGTGAGCAAAAGCGGTACCCATCACGCCGAAAGGTTTTTTATTCCCAAAATTTCGTGTAGGATATGGCCAACGCGTTCTTCTGAGATGCCTGTTGTCGCTGCTATCTCTTTCGGCTTCAATCGGCGATCGGCTAACACAACATCATGAATCTTCTCGACCATTTCATCGTTGGTAGTGGTTGTGCTGCCACGCTTGAACTCGCTCACCCAGAAGCTGATGGTCGAAAATGACGGAGTATTTCCGTGGCCGTTTTCCCAGCCATCCAGAAGTGTTTTATCACTGCACGAAATTCGATTTTATCAATTTTTGCGAAATCGCCTGACTTGCTACACAAAACACACTCTTAAATAACAACTATTGACAGTAGCCGTCTGAAATTTTGAAAGTTGCTATAAAAAGGATTGCCCTTGCCGACCAATAAATCCACTTCAACCTTCGTGCGCCATCTCTTGCCGATTCCGGAAACATTTCAGATCGCTCTCGTATATGTCTAGATTTCGGGTCTTCTAGGGACACCTTGAACACGTAACACTTATTTGAAATACACTCATTTAAGAAGCGCGCGTGTTTGATTTTTCCCATGTGTTCGGTCAAGAAAATCCGTGTTATCCAACCCGATTTTCTCAGTTGTTGTTGAAAGGGGTAGGTATTATATCGTGTGCGTTTCTTCGATGAATGCCGCGTTTTTGTCGAAATTTTTATGTTTTATGTGTCTCCATAATGGTGTTGTATCTTTCTCGGGATTTCTCCTTTATAGATTCCTCTAGTGGAGAGTTTTCTATGAAACTTGCACTTTGTAGGAAGTGTTCACTGTTTTTTTTAGATTAACTCTTCTATGTGTTCGCTTATTAACCTCACACGTGATAAGCTGGATCGAGAAACACCGAAACATAAAAAGCTAAATGCAACTGCTGCCTAGTGACCCGCAATGTGGCCTACAGGTATTCGTCTGGAAGACCTTGACAAGCAAAACGTAGCCGTTCACGTAAAAATGATTCACTAAGCCACTACATAACAAAAAAATCAAACGCAAAATGAACGATAACCGCTAATCAAACATACAGAAAATGTTTGATAAACATGCTCATGAGTCGTATTACTTTGGCGAGATAGTGAAGCACAAAGAATTATTAGTTCCTCTTACCTATAGGTACCGTCTGCCACTGATTCATTCACTATACTATAACTATAATTTACTTATAATGCAACACAAATTCTGATTAGGATGACACTCTGTAGACTGACAAAATATTTTAACATAAGAACAGCATTTTAAAATATATAACATTGTCTCAGACTCTCAAAGATGATGCAAACACTTTTTGCGAAATAAACAAATGTAGACAGTTCAACAATAAAAGTGAATAAAGTCATCTATACTCTAGGCAAGCGTACACAGTAGGGAAAAATTTCGCATATAAAAGGAACTACAGCACGGAAACGTTTGTATGTATTATAATTATATATTTGTAATTGTATATTCATATTTCACGTATAATGGAAGTTTAGAGTTTGACATGTTTTTCTATTGAATAATATAATACATCTAACATCTTTATAGCAATGAATAGGTCAGAAAATATTGAAACAAAATTCTAGACGTTATATTATAGTAATTATACTATAATATAATAATACTGGATAATAATAAGTATTATTATTTTAGTAATAATGATAGTCCGTATAAAAGTGGTGAAATAATCCAAGTGTTCAGGGAATTACGGCGCTAGAGTCCAACCAGTCCGATGTGACCGCTCGAGCAGCACAGTCGTTTTGAAAGGTACACTCCGAGTAAAAATTCTAGGGTTGTTGAAGTTTGACGCTTGTCATGTAACCAATGTCAATGTATTACGTTTATGTAGACATTAAAGCGAAGGATTTAAAAATTATAATTTATGTACCATACTTCATTATTTACATTATATTTATTGATTAAGAATTACATGGCAATATAACGTATCATTTATACTATTATACTTAACTATTGAACAATTCGTAAGCAGAATTCATTTCACTGATAAAAGAGCTTTCGTAATGTGTCTTTTGAGTCTTTGAATTGGGTTTCCTTTACCATAGGATATTTAAAGTTGGTACAGTATTGTCAACTGTGTATAGCGAATGAATTTTATTGCGAAGTACACATCTACAACAATGAAAAATTAATTCGTAAATACACT
Source organism: Amphimallon solstitiale (assembly GCA_963170755.1). Taxonomy (NCBI): domain Eukaryota; kingdom Metazoa; phylum Arthropoda; class Insecta; order Coleoptera; family Scarabaeidae; genus Amphimallon; species Amphimallon solstitiale. The sequence continues at coordinate 118,007,484 of OY720675.1, forward strand.
TTCATTTTTTAATACCATCATCTAAAATAATACGAGGAAACCTTTTAACAGGGTTCGTTCTCACAATATCCATCGATGATGAGGATGATGGTTGTGGCTGTTCTTCTGGTGTAGCTGCTTCTTTTTGATTACCAAAGATCTGTTTAATTCGGCGAATTGTATTTTCGGATTTGCCTGTCATTGCTGACACACGACTTATTACTTAGTCAACAGAAAAAGCATATACTTTTGCCGCCATCTCGGTTTCACAAAATGTAAGAATATTATGCAGTACCGTGAACACTTCGCTCTTGTCGTGTTTTCGCTTACGTATATTCATAATATGTCTAAAAATATATTTAAAACATAGAAGAAATAGCAGTATAATTAAAACAAGTTTTACTAACCTTAAACTCGGACATCTTTTCGTCCGAAACACTAAATGTCACAAACTCAAACAAACTTGTCAATTTACCTGACTGTACTAGCACAGCATAATGGGGAGAGAAGTGAGGAGCAAGGTGTTTTGGTAGTAGTTCACATTTTTTCCGCCGGACAAATTGGTTTGGTCAGGCTCTAGCTCTAGCAATTTTTCCTAGCGCATGCGTTCTTTTACTATTTTTGTTAAAACAAATTCTGACAGCAGCAATGCTGAACAATGTAGTGTTGTGAAGTTTATTTGACTTCATTATTGTTGTTGTTAAAATTATGTAGACGTGACATAGGTATGCACGTTTGAGATGTAAACTGCAAATGAAACCAACGTATTTGTTGTGTAATTAGTTTATACTATGTATGATACCATATCATTATTTTGTAATGGACCTAGCTGAAGATATATTACTTACTAATAAATATAGTGTTGCTAAATATTTCAGACTACATTTTAAGTAGATTTTTATATGGCTTATTTCGAAGTTTTTGTTGTTGATGATGTGTCAATTAATACTATAATAAGGTATTAACTATTTTGGCTGGGATACATATCGTCACTATGAATAGTCTACTCATATTAATTTTAATTAATGATGTATTTTCTGAATGTTACTTTGAAATAATTATATAACCACAGAGTATACAACTGATAAATAAATTTAATACAAACTGATAATATTGTGAATTTGTTTTATTACTATATCGGAATCTAATGTTAGCAAATGTTTTTCTCAAAGATCTTTTGTAAAAGTCTTACGTAGGATAGGTTAACGTTTTAGACAAGGAAATATTAATAAATCTTACAAATTAACACATTAGAACACATAATGACAACAATACCTGTAAATAAATATTATTGTGTACGTATAGCTCATAGGTTTCAGTTGCAGCTGTTAACATTTTTGATCAGACGGAAGTATGACCAATTACTATTATTAGTTATTAATATATCTACTTCAAAGTGCATTTCAATAAATAAGTATATAAACCAATCAAAAAGAATTAAACACTGTTGAAGACCTATTGTGCAATATAGCTTAATATGTTTCTATTGATCGTATTATATACATGATTCAAATTTGATTTGTTTTTTATAAAGTATTTAAAAGCCACGATTTTTTGATTAAAAATATGTATTAAAATACTAACGTTTCCGTACCCTCATTTTCTTAATAGAACAGACTGCTTTCTACTATGCACAGGTATTTAGCTGTCTACATTTATTATACACAAACATTATCTAAATAAAACTGAGTGTATTTTTATTAATAAAAAGTATTTATTTCGCCAAAAGTCTTTGAGAATATTTTCTTGTAACATAATATAAGAGAAAAATAAAATTTGCTAATAGTTTTCATATTATTAAAAAATGAGGTGTGGCCACCACAAGACTTTCCTATACGTATGAAAGTGTTACTTCCGGTCCGAATTTTGAAATTTCATTTATACAAAAAATATTCCAAATCCAACTCTAAATACTTTTGTACTCTTCATAAATATATATAGAATGCATAACTTACGACATATTTGCAAAAAATCGCTATTCGATAAGAGTAAAAGTGGTACTTCTGGTGTGAATTTTGAAAATTTTTTTATATAAAAGATATTGAAAATTATGTTTTAAATATTTTTATACTCGTAACGTACTTCGAAAAACTTTTTTAAAACATTTTATTTCAAACTTAATTCTAAGTACATATGAATTCTTTATAAATTTGTTTAAACTTAGTAATTGACGAAATATTTGCAAATTTCGATTTTTTGACTGAAGTAAACTACTACTTCCGGTCTGCCGATTTTGCTCAAAATCTAATCAGTTCTCAAGAAGGAGATTATATTCGTAAATATAAAATTTGGAATTGATACCTATAGCGGTTTGACCGCTATCGTGGTCACACACACACACACGGACAGACACACACACACACAGAGAGAGAGAGAGAGAGACATTTTTTAAAAACCACTTTTTCGGTATCAGGGGACATCAAAACGTGGACATCTGCAAAAATCTCGAGGTCGAAAATTTTCATCATCACAATACTTCCTTATACTACGTATAAGAAAGTAAAAGCAAGAGAAACTGTCTGGCTTCCAGCCAACACGGAAACCAGAATCGGGAGATTGGGCTGTTAAAATATGTATTTTACTTATACGTAGGTATCAACATTTAGTGTTTTATGCAAATCTGAATTTGCGACTTTTCGGTGTTCTCTGGTTAATAAAAGTTTTTCACATATTAAGAAATTGGCTCAAACATTTTATAGTGATGCTTTAAATGTACTTAAATCTGAATTGCTCTAGTGCAGTGTTTTTCATCCTCTCTGAATACGCGACCCCTTTCTAAGTAAAAAAATTCTGGCGACCCCCTAGAACGGTAACAATGTGGCGAGCGGGGGGGCGCATTTCGTTCTGGCGAACAAACAGCATGCACAAAATCTTCAATCAGAATTTCGTAAATTAGCACGTCAAGTTATGTGTGTTTACTCTCGGCCAAGCTTGCCGCGCGAGTGCGCGCTGTGTGCTGTTTTGGTTTTTGCGAGTCGAAGTTCGCCAGCGAGTACGAACGTTATTATAAATTGTCTTTGCGCTTTGTTCCGAGTGACCTAAAATGGAGAAGTTTCTCAAAAGATCTGTGCAGCCCTCCACATCTGGTACATGTGGCAGTGGCGGAAGTGTATCTAAACCGAAAAAAAATAGACTTTATGACGACATTTACTTGAAATTTGGTTTTACTGTCATGAATAATAACCCTCAATGTGTAATATGTGGCGAAGTATTATCACGTGAGAGAATGAAACCATCAAAGCTTAAGCGTCATCTCTCAACTAAACATTCAAAGGATGCTGATAAATCGTTGGATTTCTTTGAACGAAAATTGAAAACCCTTAACCAACAGCAAACTACTATGATGCAGGTAATAAAATAGTATTGTCATTACTAATTTGTTAATAGAAAATAATATCTTTTTGATTATTCATTTATTTTTTCCGACTACGCTCCTTTTGCGCGTACTCGCGTTTGGCCTGTTTGTATGTATGTATGTATGTATGTATGTATCTGGATATCCATATTCACTTATGTCACCGTTCAGGTCAAACGCCTTAACCGATTTCAACAAATGAGACATTGTTGAATTCATAGTAGTAACAGTTCGAGTGTCATAGGATAGGTGACATTAAAAACAATTTCCGTGAACTCATATACGAGTTATGTCGACTAAAATTTTTGTCGTAGTGCTTTTTTTAAAATAAAATTAAAGTTTGCATGATGTAGCATTAATCTAATTTTAGGTACCCAGTGTCAGCGAGAAAGCATTATTAGCCAGCTACCGAGTCGCATACCGAGTCGCTAAAACTGGGAAGTCGCATACAGTTGTCGAGAATCTAATTTTATCAGCAGTCATGGATACAGTGGAAATTATGATAAGTAAGCAAGAGGCAGACAAGCTAAAAAGTATACCACTCTCAGATAATATAGTATTAAACGCAGAATCGGCGATATGGCCGGTGACATTCCAGAACAAATAGTGGAAAAGTTAAAGAAAAGTCCACATTTTGCTTTGCAGTTTGACGAATCTACTGATGTTACAGATTGTGTGCGATTTGTGGTATTTGTGCGCTTTGAAGCAGATGAAGGCATTTTATTTTGCAAAGCACTTTCTGCGAACACTACTGGTCAGTGTATGTACGACCTGTTTTTAGAAGACACGCGCGACTACGAGATCGATTGGACAAAATGCACCGCCATCTGTAGCGATGGCGCTAAAGCTATGACTGGCAATAAAAGCGGGCTTGTTGCGAAATTAAAACCAATAATGCCAAATGTTACATGGATACACTGCTTTCTTCATCGACAAGCTCTGGCATCCAAGGTTTTATCTCCTGACTTACCTAAATGATGTGCTTCAAGATGTAATCAAAGTTGTGAACTCTATTAAAGGTAAAGCCTTGCAAACTCGACTGTTAAGGATCATTTGTGAAGGCAAATGATTCTTAACTCTCCATCAAAATCTCCTTTATCAAGCAGAGGTCAGGTGGCTATCCAAAGGAAAAGTATTGACACGAGTTCTGGAATTAAAAGCTAAATTGTTAGTATACCTACAAGAAGCTAAATCTGAATATGTGATTTATTTTTGTGACCCTGTTTGGCTATTAAAATTAGCATTTCTCGCTGATCTTTTCAACCACCTAAGTATTTTAAATAAGAGCCTTCAAGGGAGAGAAGAAAACATTCTAACCGCAAAGGATAAAATCAGGGGATTCCTTGCAAAATGTCGTTTATGGTTAACGTCTTTACAAAACATGATGTATGAGTCTTTCCCTTACGTTCAGAAGATTGTCGAAGAAATTGCAATGGACCAATTGGTAGTAAGTTCTTACATACCTTGCATGGTCAGTTACTTTCCAGAACTGAACTCTCATGCTGACAGCGGGCATAGATGGATAATAAATCCTTTTATAGATATGACAGTACAACTGGCTGATCTGCAACGAAGATGAAAGAAAATCCTATAGATTTGGCTGCTGACGGCATGCTTAAAATGGAATTTACTTCGCAAACGCTTGACGTCTTCTGGATGAAGAGAAAAGAAGAGTATACAGAGTTTGCAAGAGAAGCTTTGAAATTATTAGTTCCTTTCGCCATTTCCTACCTATGTGAACGAACTTTCTCTTCAATGGTTAACATAAAAACTAAGAAGAGAAATAGGCTCCAATTGGAAAATGATTTAATTATTTGCGTGTCAAACATAGAACCAAGATTAGAAAAAATATTAAACAATAAACAGGCACAGCCTTCTCACTGAAATTGTATATTTATTGTAGTGTAGGACCTTTGCTTTTACTTTCTTATACGTAGTATAAGGAAGTATTGTGATGATGAAAATTTTCGACCTCGAGATTTTTGCAGATGTCCACGTTTTGAAGTCCCCTGATACCGAAAAAGTGGTTTTTAAAAAATGTCTCTCTCTGTGTTGTGTGTCTGTGTCTGCGGAAGTAGCAGTTTACTTCAGTGAAAAAATCGAATTTTGTCAATATTTCGTCAACTACTAAGTTTAAACAAATTTATAAAGAATTCATATGTACTTAAAATTAAAATTGAGAACAATTTTATTTAAAAAGTTTTTCAAAATTCCTACCGGAAGTAGGTCTTTTACTCCTATCGACAGTCAGTTTTTTGCGAATATTTCGCAAATCATGCTCTTTAGACAAGTACGTTACGGGTATTAAAGTATTTAGAACATCATTTTCAATACCTTCTGTATAAAGAAAATTTCAAAATTCAGACCGGAAGTACCACTTTTACTCTTATCGAATATCGATTTTTTGCAAATATGTCGTAAGTTATGCATTCTATATATATTTATTAAGAGTATAAAAGTATTTAGTGCTAGATTTGCAATATTTTTTGTATATATGAGATTTCAAAATTCGGACCGGAAGTAACACGTTTACTTTTAGGGAGTAGCACTTTTTTTCGAATATCTTGCAAAGTATGTATTCTATAGCGATTTATTAAGTGAATAGAAGTACTTAGAATAGGATTTTGAACAATTTTTGTGTAAAAAAATTCTTAAGATTGTATAGTTTGAAACGCTCATACGTATAAGAAAGTCGTGTGGTGGCCACGCCTAATTTTTTCCTTTTATCTGGATTGTGACCGCGACCCCCCGAGAAAAACTTCGCGACCCCCCAGGGGGTCGCGACCCACAGGTTGAAAAACACTGCTCTAGTGGATAGATCACAAGAGTGAAGGACTCGAGTCTGGCTGTAGCCTTGAAGATTATCAATCATTTCCGGCTTCAACTCGAATTATGTTATTAAAATCACTCTACTCTACCTTTGTAGTATCGAATAAAGGATCGACACAAGTCTCCAAAAACTATCAAAATATATTGTAAAAAAAATAGTAATTTAATTTGAAATGATGTGTAGTCAAGCAATTATATACACTGTTCATTTATTCCGTACACTGCATGTATTCCTCCAAGAAAAAAAGTAGTCCAATATCCCTCATGCTTAACAAAATCTACATATGTAAATTACCTTTGAAATAAGTAACAACTGACTGTACTTGTTATCCGACAGCTATCCAAACCAAATTTTGATTTATGATGTGTGTAAAGTAAAATTATTAGGCAATCCTAATTAGTTTAATTTAGTATGCATAAAATAATTTGCAGTAGATAAATATTTGTACAATCATGAATAACTGAAATATCCGTATAGTGTAACATTTACAAGTAACAGCGAAAACAGTCCAGCCAGCGCGAGCCGTTGTGTTATCATTCTACAACAAACAGAATTCGAACAGATATTAGGCTCATAAAGAACTTATTCTGGACAGGACACTTTCTTTATTCATAATTGTACCTACACATTTCTCTAATTAATATAGACTGTGTTGTTTCAGACCTCTGAAAGAGCACCTCCAACAGATGACAACCAAAATCCATCTGTTAACGCAGCAACAATAGCAACCGTTAATAACATTAGTAGTAACCATAACAATAATTTAAAGTTGGAAGTAAGTAGTAATTTAAAATCCGGAGTATCTCTTGATCCAGGTGCTCTGATAAAGCAGTCCAAGAAATACGCTAATGTTAATGCTGGTGAGAGTTTAACTGGTAATGGTATTATACAAAACGGACCTTATACCAGCCAAAATAACTATGTGTACAATAACACGAATGCAAATAAATTTTTGAACGAGTCCGAAATTAGCTGTTAACTTATGTTAGAATTTGTTTCACAGTATTTCATACCGAAGTACTTGAACGTACAATATGGAACGCTTAAACATCCTTTCTAAGACCAACGGAAAACAACTTTTATGAGATATCCCACATTAGTTTTGATAGAATATTATATACTTGTAATTCACCAACGTCATTTTCAATAACATACATCAGCCAAAAATTAAAAACTGAATATAATTAGATGAAATTAATATCGTATTAAGAAGAGACTAGAATACTTGGTTCGAAAATGTACATACATACATATCATAAATTATTTTAAACTGTAAATTTAGTAGACATAATTTAATAAGCTTTGAAAAATATTTAGGTTTTTATAAATTAGAGTTAGTTTTTTAGAAGCTTGAATGCTTTACTCGAATTTTATTACAAAATAATTCGTTGTTTTTAGAGTACCTATATTCATTTAAGCATTATCTCTTCTAATAAAACGTTAAATCATTAATACAAACGCACAATGAATCTCTTAAAGCAAACGATTCATGTTTCATCGTGAAAATTATAAAATATGTGTTATAGTTATATATTTAAGAAGTGTCTATTGCACTAAAATACTAAACTAAATTTTATTTCCATCAAGACTAAACGTGACTATAAAAGTGCAGGATTCGGAGTAAAATTTCAAAATATTCAGATATTGCAGATTGTGTTAGCACAAAGATTCTTTCATAATAAATATATGCAACTGAGAGGATTGGAAAGTTACAATGATTGTTTTTATAATATTATGCATCTTCAAGTTTGGTTAATGTGCTTTATTAAAATAATTATTCCTGTTAATTTCTGATTGTTTCCAGTAAGCTTTCAGTACCTACCTGTGTTACTGAATACACTGATTTTATTTAGAAAAAAACATTACGACATTACGACTAATAGTATCTGAGAGTAGCCCATGGTTCATTTAGAAAATAATGCAGCAAAATATCAATATCAAAATATTCATTGAATGACATACAGTTTTTGAAGTGATATATGGGATATGTTTTCATTAATAGCGGTCGAATACTTCGTTGGCGGATTTTAATTCTGTATGTGTACGAGGTGTGATTGGAAAGTTTTAAGAGTGGGTTTCTAATTTTAAAATGGCAATATATAAAAACTATTGCGATGAGTCTCCTTCTAAGTGGTGTCCTTCTGACTGATGTTTTCACTTTTGTTAACATTTCTGGAAATTTTCTCTTTAAAGGGTTTTAAGAATTCTCTCCCTATTTGCCTAGGTGTCTTCAATGGAGTCAAATCGCTTTACTTCAATTTAGGAAATAGCTAGAAGTCGGGAGGGGCTGCTCAGAAGAATAGATAGGTTGTGGAAGTTCGGTAATTTTTAATTTTGTAAAAAATTCCTGATTGAAAACGTACAATGATGCGGTGCATTATAGTGGTGAAGAATCCAGTCCGTGTCTCGCCAGAATGGAGGCCTGTTCTTCCGGTGATTATCACGTAAACGTTCATGGACACCTAGTATACTTGATTGGCTGTATGCACATCGAAAATCAAAAAAATTAACAACATTGTCTTCACATTCGACCAACCTGAAGTCTTACACTGTATCTTTGTTTCTGGGTTATACCCATAAACCCATGTTACGTCATCTGTAATAACGCTATTCAACAAATTTGGCCAATTTTCACCCCGATTACACGGTTCTTCTGACACTTAAAGTAAGTGTTCTTTCTGCTCGTCTGCCAATAATTAAGGAAAGGATTTCGCGGACACTCCACGCAGATACATATCCTCAGTTAACATTGAGTGAACAGGTGCAATACCCTCATTAGCCTTATCCCTAACTGTAATCCAACGATTAGAGCGCACTTAATAGTAAAATTTCGTTCCATTTGTTTTTGAAGTAGAATGTTTGCCAGACCGGGGGGGGGCGTCATCAGCTGATTCGGGGGCGTTGCCAAATCTAGTCAACCAGATGAAAATATTTGATCTGGTCAGAAATGTATCACCGAATGCCGTTTTCATGGGGTAAGAAGTCTTCCGGTGATTCCTCGGCTTTAAAACAAAAATTTTATACGAACTTCTTATTTCGCTTTTTCATCTATTTTCGATATTGATAAATAATCACTTACCAGATTTCTCTTCCACATGCGTAGGGAAACTCATCCCCCTCGTATTGGGTGTTGGTGGCTCCTGCCTTAAATCGTTCCAGTCAGACCTCGCATTATGAGCTCGTGATTTCAAATTTAATATAAATATAATTACACGCATTATTATTTTAAAAATGATTCATTAAGTGTCAGGGATCATTTAATTGAAAAAGTCAACATACCTACTCTTTATGTTTGCTTTATGACCTATTTTGTGATCCATCAGCTGTCATTTTAGGCAAGGTGATTGTATTGCGCTAATAATAGCCAACGATATTAATAATAATTCATGTCTCAACGTACCTTAATAACGTAATTTTAATTACATACTTGTTACCTAAGAATTTATTAGTGGATACCAACACATTAATTTTGCAAGTAGAATTGACCATTCCCATATCTCAGAAAAATGACATTTACGTTATAAAAAGTGAAATATGGAGACGATATGTCGAATTTATAAAAGAGGGAAATTTTCGTTTTATTTGAGAATGAACCCTTTATTTTTGATATTCCTTTTAACATAATTTACATATAAATGAGTTTAGTAAATACTTGCTACATATTCAGTTTTTGATTTTTCAGATGTTAGGTAGTATAAGATTATACTTTGATTAGTTCAAAATATAAAACGAATAAAATAAAAAAAGACAAGCAATTATCAGGTAAGCGTGTGACCTTTTTTGTTTCAGACTAAGCTATTTATTAACAAAGTCAAACCATAAAACAATAATTTACATCTCTGTATTAAATGGAAAGTGTAAATAAAGAATTCTCTACTCTAAGTATATACACTACATACATAGGTATTTTTGATTTATATGTATGAAAGAATATAATGCAAATAATTTGATGCGTAGTGATTATTCTTATTATTGAAAATATCAAATTTGTGAATGGTACATAATTTTAATTATGTAAATGTATTACATTGGGTGAAGGCATAAATTACATTAGTATTGATAGACTAATTTACTCTAGAAAGATGTTTAATCTAAATTTACTCATAATTTACATATACATGTAGATAAATTTCGTCCATATACCTAAAAAGGAAGCGGAGCATCAACTGCGGGTTTGTTTTCCAAATGTCGTATTATTGTTTATTTACGTTCCCCCATCCATTCTAAAAACTTTTAAATAATTATATGTCAGATCTCAACGAAAACGATAGTTTCGAGTTTTTAAGAACGCCGTGGAACAATTTCTAAAGTATGAACCGACGGGACATATATAACATACCTTTTTTCAACTGTTTTTGAGGAGAATGCAAGCACCTTTAAATCTTCTAGTGTTTGAAGCAGTTGTATCAAAAACGACACCTACTACTTTCTCTTTACCCAATCGAAGAGAGCATCATATATGATTGTAGACCATTCCAAACTTGTGGTCGTCGTAAGTTCTGGCACAGCACGTAATTGTTAAGTAACCGGAGCCGTAGGAACAATAGCAAGGGATATATTTGTGACACTCTTGTTAAAACTGGTAGAAATTTTGAATCCCAGTGAATTACTATATAATCGAGAATCAAGAATTTTGAATGTTCGACAAAATACAGCCTCTCTTGTATAATAGAGAACACACCTATCTATAACGATGCCAGCTGGATTTGTAAATGTTGTATTCAAGCTTGCTGACAGTATATGACAAGCGTCAGAGTAATTTATGTTGCACCTATCTAGAGTTCCTAGCAAGATGCAGCGCAGTGTTAAAAGTTGTTTTGTGGCCCGTTTATGTGATGGGAATTCTGTCGCAGTATACATCGCTTGGAATAACATCGGGATTATTTTGTTCCCTCTTCTATTTTTCCAGTCGTGTAGCTTTTTTGTCTTTTCTTAATTAGCAACACCCACAAGAATTTTTCATAATAAAGATTCATTATTATGATCTAGGTGATAGAACTTGAATGATAGAACGGTGGCAGCGCAAATGAGAGTGGGTAAACAGCGGTGGTGAAGTCTCGACATATCACTGATTCCATCTAAGTAAATTAAATTGTTCTCATAGAAAACAATATTGTACATAAATATCAGTATCATAGACGCACTAATGTTTCTGGTTATTCTTATTGTCTATAAAGCAACCACCTGGCAGCATATCTCAGCAATAACTTCCTAACCATTAGCGCTACCTAAACCGCACTTATTAAACAGAGAAATATTCTAAACAGAAATGGAGGACATTTTTTTTTAGATAAAGTTTTTAATCAAGAGTTACTCGGAGTTATGTGTGACGGCTGGAAAAGTTTGAAATTTGACCTTTATTTCAAATTGGGCTGGGTGCTTTCTGCTGACATAAAATAAAAAATTCGGGAGATAAGTAGGTTAGTAGGTATCATGGATTTTTAATGCTCAAAAATACGCACCTCACATACATATACATAATATAGAAAATCGTATTTCAAAGGTGTACAGCTACGATTTATGATACTACACTGACGAAGTAATATTTGATGAGTGAATCCACCATTTTAAAATACAAATGTTTGAAATATATAGTGATGCATGTGTTCCGTACTGTACTAGTAAAAAATTTTTTTTCATATTTGAATACCAATACAAATAAATATGTATACTTAATTCTTTAGTCGCATTTGTTTGAGAAGTATTTTATTCACTAAATTTTCAGTTTCATAACACATGCGTTAGTTATTTAAACATAATTATGAAAACTTAAAAAATAACTTATTTTAAGATTTATTATCATTATTTGCTTTTATTATCATCACACAACGCAAGGTCCAGTACTGCAACAAGGTTATGATGAACGATAAATTTCAGGTACTGTTATTAACACTGCAATATAAGATAAAAATTCAGAATGGAAGAGAGAAAAATATTTACGGTTATTCAGTCTTTGGAAAACAAACTGACAATAATGTAAATAAAGAAACAGGTTAATTGCTAAATGAATAAGCTTTACCATGTATATCACTAAGTATATTTGAATCCCCTTTTTAAGTGACTAACATATTCGTATTTTTACAACGTCTATTTAGTGTCCTTACTATCGATTTCAATATCGACACCTAAACCTGTAATTGTATTATTAACAAAAAGTACGGCAACTTTCTAGGGTAAAACAAAAACGTCTAAATGTTTTTTTGGTTGAGATTTTGTGTATTTTATACATTTTTTTGTATAATTATGTAATTTAAGTACTAGAATTATTGTGTTATACTTCATGCATTTAAATAATAAATATGTATAGCGTTTCATAAGCTCAATATTCTTAAGAATTAATTATGTTTTAGAAAAAATAAATGAGAGTTCTATACAAAAAGTTAGATGTGTTTGTAAAGTATGCATTAAAGGAAACAGAAGATAATCAGTTATTGGCTTTCTTTAGAATGTAATAAAGTTGGGCTTGTTTCAGATTTTGATATGTTTGTCGTCAGAAAGTTAATTGTTAAATAAAATATGTATGTTATACAGTATGCCGAAAACTCTCAAATTTTTTAATGCATGTACGTGATGTAGGTATAAACATATTAGTTATCCACTTATACACCTATAATAGAGGGTTAAACTGCATCCTTTTAGTATTCTATTTCACCCGTCAATATTTCTCGCTTGTGTCTTGCTGCTAAATAATCTTATGTCACACATTGTAAAAAAGGGACTTGAATGCTACGGAGGATATTAAAAAAAATCTCCAATTAGTAGTACGCATATTATGAATTTACATTTGGTTTTCAGCACTTGGTTATGAACAAAAATTAAAAATGTAAATATAATATATCTACGGTTGACATTATAATGACAGAAATTTGAGTAAATCTAGAGAATTTTAAGGAAAGACTCTAAAGAATTAATCAAATCTAACCTTGCAATGTTGCCTAGGATAGCATACCTTGAAAGGTTATCGATATAATTTTTACTGGAATAAAATGGAAAATACTCGTATTTACTGGGATCGAATTAGCTCTAAATATAACGCTCCATCCTATTAGTGATTTGGGGTAAGGGATATATCGCCTAAAATCCCGATTTTACAACCAGAGTTAGACGCCTGACAACTAGCTTCTGCTGAGTCAGTAGTAAACAATTAATCAGGCTATGGTAATATAAAGAAAGGAATAGTAAAATGATAATTTAAGCTTCCATATACCACCACCCTCCCATCCACAAATCTTTCAAAATCCAAATATGTATTTTAATGCTGAAAAAAGGTAATATAATATATAAAATATAACACCTTCATATTATTCGAAATAATTTTTAATTTAAAAAGAAAATTTAAGTGCTCTACAAAGTATTCCATGCGTGTTTTAATTATTTATAATGACTTAAATGGATTTTGACATCTTTCTCTTGATGTTTTACGTTAATTAATGAACGCTGTAATTTCTAGCATTAAATAACAGTAGTAGAGACGAATACCATTATCAAAATAAAAGATGTAACAGTAACCGTAATGTGTGAAAGATATACAATTTTAGATGCAATCACAATCAATAAAAGTAAGATTACAGAGTTTCACTGACGCCACTGTATATATTACTATACAGGTGCCCCTTTTTCTATCCCTATATGGGTAACTTTCTTAATATCGAAGATACAGGATTGGCTAAATTAGCAAAGTTGTTAAGAAATTAGAGAAATATTTGATAATATTCTCAGATTTAAGATTTATTGTCAACTTTTGAAGATATTTTAAAAAAATTGAAAATTGTTGAAATATTCGATTATACACATCTTCGTAACTATTGGAGATAGAACTTATATAAAATGGTATCTGATAGTTATTTTTACCTAGAATTTAATAATCTTACTTAAAAATTCATGGTACCCTTAGTTATCAACGTATAACATAAACTTTTGTTTTTTTAAATGGCAATCATAGTTGGCCATAACTTCATAAAAATTCTTATTTTTTTCTGATTTCATAAATATAAGGTTCGGTATGGTAATCTTTTTAAATTTTTTATTATAGCGAGTACAATTCAAGTACTCTTAATTTTGAGGAAATAGTAAGTAAGCCTTGAAAAACTATTTTAATGTCAACTTCATATTAAAATAGTTTTTCAAAGCTTACTTGCCCATTATTTCTTCAAAAATTAACAGTAATTGAATTACACTCGCTATAATAAAAATCTTAAAAGGATTACCATACCAAAACCTTATATATAAAAAAATAAGCATTTTTATGGTCAACTATAATTGCCATTAAAAAAAAAAAAGTTTATGTTGTATCCTGATAATTAAGTATGTCATGAATTTTTAGATAAGATTATTAAATTCTACATAAAAATTGCTACCAGATACCCCATTTTTATATTAGTTCTATCATCAATAGTTACGAAGATAATATGTACCAATGAAAGTTTCGCCAATTTTCAATTTTTTTAAAATATCTTTAAAAGTTAACAATAAATGTTAACTCTGAAAATACTATCAAATACTCCTCAGATTTCTTAACAACATTGTTAATTTAACTGATCCCGTATCTTAGATATTAAGAAGGTGACCCATATAGGGAGATAGTAAATGGGTATCTTGTATAGCCCTTACGAGCTTCACAATAACGGTGAGACTCACTTGAACTTCCAATTCAACAAAGTCGACCGTTCTTCTATATAAGTTTGATTAAATTTCAATTGTGCGACTGAAATATAGTGGAGATATCTTGAGTATGCATCTCGCAGTTTCTGAAAGTGATGCCTAATATTCAGCAAATGCTAAAGAAAGTTAGTGGACCCTGCCTCTTCGGCAAGGCCGTGGATGGATCAAATAAACTTTTTCAAAAGAAGAATTATATTTTGTCAATAAATCCTTAGAAGACTATGCAAAACACATGTGGATATATGTCTTTAAAAATTAGCATATTGTGAGAAATATTGATAAAAGAAGAAAGCAATACATATGATAATTTGCGTATTGTTGCACATTTGTTTCATTTAGCCATTTTTTTGATTTTTGAGAGAACCCAATAGCAAGCACACTAAGTTGGATACATTATTCATGGCATTTAATGGTTTTGCATCATATAATCTCGTAATCACGTATAAAATATACCGAAACGCATTTGCTCTAACCCTATCACCAAATAAAAAGTATCTTCTAAAAAAAACATCTGATTCTTGTAAACTGTTATTATTCATTTAAATAAAGTTTATTATGTAGTTATCTAAACACAGTATGTGTCAGGGTATACTTGCCTCAACAAGAATAAATTAAAAAAAACATCCTCACATGAATATTAAAACAATCATATTGTATGCTTTTAGTAAATAGCTTTTATTCAGAATCAATTTCGTGAAGAATGTTTTGAGAAACAGGTGTTATTCCATTTTAAGAAAATATACAATTATTGGGGCTCTTTATTATTTTCCCCTTCCTGTGTTATACAACTTTATATATCTTTTAGTTAAATAGTTAGGCCTTTATTTGTAATTTCGCTTTTTAAACATTTAATTTTGTCTGTAAGAATACAATATCATTTGCATATTAAATTGTGTTAAACGTTAATGATGCCATTATTATATGTAGCAAGCAACCTCTATTCCGTGATTGCTGTTACTTTTAACGCATACAATTTACATATAATAAGTCAAACATTGTAATTATAAGCATGTAACACACCAGATTTTAGTTTTATGTATAAAATGTAATTGATTGTTTCCCTATTAAATTACTACAAAATATCGATCATAGAAATTAGTATGTACTGCCTAATGTTTTACAAGAATGAATGATGTGTATGTAATTTATGTGTTTTATAACCAGTGCGATTAAGAATAAGAAAATTAAGTATGATTGATATCAAATGAATTTTTCTATGGAAGTAGATTTCTGTCCATTAATACAAATTAAGAAGTTATAGCATAGTGGTGCATGTGCTAAAATGTGAATCTTAGAACTATGCACTTAGATAAAAATAAAATTTCGTTTATTATACAGGGTGTTAGTATCTGCTTTGTTAGTAAAATTTTGTGTAAATATATTTTCATAATTATAATTAGGTGCTTATATAGAATTTCTTAGATGTTTATTTTGAATATTATTATCTAGCAAAAGTAAAAATATCCAGAAGCAAACATCTTATTCCTGTTAAAAACCAAATGAATTCTTTCCTTTAATGAAACTTGAATTTATAGGCAGAATGAAATTTAGTAATGTACAGGGTTATTCATTATAAATTACCCACCCTTTATTTCGTTATTATTGCATATACAAAAAAATGTCTCAAATTAAAGCTGTGTGGCTGAGACTGAATTTTATTTGCATGCTATCAAAAACACAGTGGCGTGCAGATACAACGGTATAAAAAGAAAATAATGTTTTTTTTAAATGGAATACCCTGTATATTATTAAATTTTTATAATGATCTTTTTACTCTGATTTTAAAAATATACCATATGATACCGGTATCTTAAACCATTTTCGAGTTATTAAATGTCGAATATCGTCGCTAATGTACTATGGAAAAGTTAACATTATTAAAGGAAGCTATGAAAATGGCAATTATTTTGTTTGATAAATGACATTTCCATTTTGACTATTTTATTAAGGAAATGTCATTTATCAAACACAATAATTGCCATTTTCATAGCTTACTTTAAAAATGTTAACCTCTCAATAGTCCAGTAACTACGATATTCGACATTTAATAACTCGAAAACGGTTTAAGATACCGGTATCATATGGTATATTTTTGAAATCAGAGTAAAAAGATCATTATAAAAATTTAATAATATACAGGGTATTCCATTTTAAAAAAACATTATTTTCTTTTTATACCGTTGGATCTACACGCCACTGTGTTTTTGATAGTATGCAAATAAAATTCAGTCTCAGCCACACACCTTTTATTTGAAATTTTTTTTGTATATGCAATAATAACGATGATTAAGGGTGGGTAATTTATAATGAATAAATCTGTACCTATTTTAAAACAGGAATGACACTGAATTACTAAAATAGTCCATTAGAAGCGCTCTAGTTTTTCGTGGTGTAAATACACAAAAGGTGACTTTTTATGGATTATTGGTCGAAAATTTGATTACTATGGTAACAACTAAAGAATCAAAAGTATGAATTAAGGAATACTTCAGCATGAAATGGTTTTGATTCGAGAGCTTTTACCAGTTGGTAATCAGACTGAATTGAATCAACAATAAGTTTATTGAAAAAATAGTCAAGTTCGAATGCAATTTATGAAGATTAATGCACAATGAACTATCTATTTAGGTATTTACCTATTTACTATTACATGTGGAAACATGGCAACCATAATTCATAGTCTGAACATGAATAGTACAATTATAATACGTTTATTTGTTTGTCTTGATGCCACCTGCCACATAATATTTTTCAGTTTATTTACAAAATGATTTGTAATTTTATATTCCTTAGTATTAGATCCAATTTTTTGCCGATTGTTGTGTCCATTTTCTAATTTAGTTCGAGCAAATTTGCAAATTTTTATATCATGGTCAAGGCTCATGTTCATTTCAATAAAAAAATTGCTGTTGTAATGTGAGTACTGCGGTTTCTTCAATAATGTCGCATAGCACAGGCACCGGAGTTTGTATAGTTTGGTGCCAACCACACTTATCGTATGAACATTTCTGGGAACCTCCATGACATTTAGCTGCCTTCACCTTCCCGCCATGCAAGTTCATAGGGCATAACATGATACAATTTCTTTTAAAGACCTTCTGGAGTTTCCTCATTCCAAATTGTTATCATCTTATACATTTCGGTTTTACTTAGCTCTAAGGAACTTTGATTTCTCTTCTCCAGTAAATATTTCTTTTTTTTTGTTCTTAGCATCCTTCGCTTTCTTAAATTCAAGGTCATCAAACGACTTTATATTCCTATTAAATTCCCTGAAGTACTTTCGGATTAAAATTTTGTTGCCATGTTCCAAATGTTCTTAATTACAGAAATCTTTATATTCATATACATTAAAGTTTTGCATGTTCTATGCCCAACTTCACGAAATCTTTATCAATGATAACAGAATGTAATTCCGTTCGGCGCGTTTTTGGTGCTAAAATATTTCAAGAAAATTTGTATCGCTTATTGGGAAAGCATGTCATGTTTGTATCAGTGATTGGGATCCTCAATTGTAGTTTATCATAGTAAAAGTCACTGTGATTGGTTGATTTAAGTTAAATTTATTCACATTATTAGTATCTAAGCTATGAGTGCATTAATCGTTGCATTTTAAAGACTGATTTATATATACCGTGCTTTCAATTAAATTTTCATTTAGAGTGGCCTATGATTTCAATATTAATTTGGTAACAGTGTGGAACAGCAATGTTTTTCATTTTGACAACTGTCATAGTTAAGTTAATTTATTGAAAAGTTCCACGGTGTACCCAAATTAATATTGAAATCATAGACTACTTTAAATGAAAATTTATATATATAAACCAATTCATAAAATATGTTATTTTTATGTATACTATATAAAACAACAATAATTTTATATTTTCAGCTGTTTTAAAGTAATTTGTTGTAACATTTTATAAACATTTGAATTTTAACAGGATTTAGAATCCTAAAATACCATATTACGTATGCAGATTCTAAAACCATTCTCTTAAACATTTTAAACATTTATTTATTAAATTCTGTTGAAATTACTGCATTTTAACATAAATAAAATGCAATATTTGTGTATTATATAATTTAAAATACATAGTCTCATAAAACAAGTCGTGCCCTAAATTTTCAATGTCCATTTGTCGAAAACACTGTTATAATAATGAAATTTGAACAGAATTTATATTGTTTAAATACAGTATTCCATTGCAGATCTAAATAATGATTCGTAATATTACAAAAGAAATATTATGCCAAGAAATTTACATTCGAATACTACATATTTATTACCAATTTATGGTTGTGTAATTACATCATATAATGAAACAGTCTTGCTCATTTAAAATTTTCGATTATGAATCTCGGTTGTGTATATTGAATAAAATAATATTTAGTCCAACAAAAGCAGTGATATTCCTAATTAAATCAGGAATTAAGAATAACAATAATTAATGCAATGATATTGAAAAGAATGGGAATTGCAATCTCAGGTCTTTGAATTTTCAGCATTGTCATGTATACTTTCATTAATTTTTAAGCTCAAAAACATTTATTTAGTACCTAAGTACTATATGCGTATTAATGCATTTTTATGTAAGGCGCTGACATATGATTCCGAAATGTTTTGGATACTACAATAATTATTATAACACTTATGTGTCAAAATGCATTCCTCTAGAAAATAAATTGTAATTGTACCCTTATATTACAACTATTGTGCTAAATGTTATTTTGGTACACAGTCTATAGAACTTTCTTTTGTATATATTGCATTTTTCATTAAATTGGAAGAAAATAGTATTAAGTTGAAAGGAAAAAACGAATAAAATCATGCTTTAAGTAATTTTAAGATATGTACATATAAAATGTGTGTATAATGATAAAAGAAAATGATTTAAGGTAATTGATACGCAATGTTCATATTCCTTAGTTAGCAAGAATTGCTTTCAATCATCGGATGCTCCAATAAAATATCTTTTGCTATATTTATTATTATTAATTTTGTAGGAAGAAATAGTCATATTTACTAAAAGAATAAAAGTAAAGCGTGATAAGCGATTGTACAATTACTGAAAAAGACTGGAGTGAATATTTGAAGAATGAAGTCTTCGATGTTTGAAAACATTTCTGGTATGAACAGTATAAAAAAATACCATGTGTAATATAGAAATAGAGTTTGTTGAATGTATTTTGGAACTTTATTATATCAAAATATATATAGCATACTGTATTAATATTACAATTATATGAAATATATATGTGTTACAATGGATTTCTTTTATTTTAACCATTATTGATATTTACCTACTTTTCCTCATTTACGAAATAAATTAATATCTAAGTTTTCGGGATAAGCTCAAGAGAATGACACCAATAACATCAAATATTAGAAATATGGCTGTCCTGTGTTGTTAACTATAGCTTCTTGATCTCCACCAACGGTTTTACAAGAATAAGAATTGCACGTAAATCAGGCATCGAACAGTTTAATTCGACTATACACAAGGCACATCCATTATCCATTAGTGATACAAACGCTGTAGGAACGACAATGCCTCTGATTGTATAATAAGCATTGTCTAATGGATATAAATTTAAATAACTCCCTTGGGTTTCTTTTACAATGTACCTATTCCTTCTTTAACTCTGAATGTTGGATACCTACTCAACTCAGTAATTTACAAATTTGTGATATTTGCATAATAGACATATTAGTATCATAAATTGATAAGTTGTAGTACCTATGTTTGGACACTTAGTGGCAAAAAAATGATATTCGACATTTTAGTGGAAACTTTTTTTGCAACTAAGTGTGTACTACATATATATGTTTTGTAACTATACATATGTACACTTTCCACTAAAATTTCGAATATCATCGCGCCAATGTGAAGCGCTTTCGCGTTAGGGTTAGAATAAGTGCAGAGTTACCTCAGCCGCAACTTCTACTACCTCCGATTGTTTCTTTTGTTACTGTCGTTCTGATCTTCTTGAAGTTAGTGTACTTACTCCCGCCTTCTCAAGGGCCAGCTTTGAAATTGGTTCAGAACGACCTACGCATGCTTGGCTGTATTTTATATCAAATGTAATTTGATTATTGTCTGTTTTGTAGTGCGTCTTACATCATAATCTCTCTTATTTGTGATAATAAGTAAACAAGTTGAAAATAATGAACTACTCGACTTCTTAAAAATTACTTGTTCTGGCCAGGGTAAGTTCATTTTGATCTCGGCCATTTTGACCTAGTTCATTTTAATCTATAACTGGAAAGGCCTTACGGTTAGTGGAAACTTTTTTTGCAACTGTACAGTACATCATACCCATATGTAAAAAGTTTAATATTTTATTTTCAATTACATAATTTAGACAATTATTACGTAATTTATACCTTACTGTGCTTACTAGTTATCAATCATGTGTTTTGTAATGAAAAGCTTACCCTAACGATATTCTAATAAAAGATGAGTTATTTATCCTAATGATCCGTTGCCACGCTTTACAAGGAAAATATGCGAAAGGCACTAGTGTAAATATCCAAAAATGGTTCAGAAGGTGCCTTAAAAAAGCAATAAAGATTTAAGTAAAGTTAACGTTATTGGAATAAGCAATATGAAATAAATGCGGGCATATACCGTAGTCGACATATTTTAATTTCGGTTTATACTTCTATCCCATGCAGAAGATGACCTTATAATATGCAGCGATGCCTGCTTGCTAACAGTGGTGGGAGAGCAACGCAGTGTCGGGGGACCCTCACTCCTTACATTTTATAGGAAATATTTGTCGAGTGTACTATCGTGGCAGCCTCGCTATATGTTTATCTTTAGTTTATTTCGTCGCGCTCTTTTCCTCTTTCTACTTTCGTATCAGAAATTAAAATATGTCGACTACGCTATACCTATTAATAAAGGCCGCAACTTAATTAATATTAGTGAACCGTAAATTCAGAGATTAGTTACAAGCTGGTAACATTAGCTTGAAATGTATTGAAATGTAGGATATGCTTAACGTGTCTAGTATTGGACACAATTTACTGGTCGAAGGAAGTCTATCTAAGAAGGAGTGAGAATATAATCGGTTCTTCGTGTTATCCTTTTGTCTCGTCGAATTTACTTGGCAAACATCCCACTGATCAACTATTTATCTTATTAACATATATATTTCCCCGGACCTAAACAATAGTGATTATGAATTATTTTTTGATGCATTAGCTTTAAGTGTGTTAGATAGAAAGGTAATAATATGCGCGGACATTAATTGTTCTAAATTTAATGCCTGTGACAATTTAAATGATCACTAGTTTATTACTATAGAAAATTGTATGAATGTTCTAAACTTACAGCAATATAACAATGTGCTAAACTCTGATAACGAGATATTAGACTTTGTCCTAACAGTAATTTACTGGTTACTGTTGCAAATGATAAAATACCAATAGTACCGGAAGATAGACACCATCCAGTGTAAAACATCATTTTAAATGTATGTGTTGATAATCAAATAAAGAATTTTCCATCGAATAACAATTTCCGTAAGGCTGACTTTGAACATATCTTTGATGAACTGGCTCATAGTGACTGGGCCTATCTACAGTCATGCCTTAATGTTAACATGACAGTCTCATACTTCTATTCAAGAATGTATTCCATCATAGATAAATATGTACCCAAACTCACTACAACTTCCCGTGAATATCCAGTGTGGTACAATAAGACGCTAATAAAGTTGCTAAAGTTAAAGAAATATTACTACAAAAGGTGGGGGACCTCAGGCTCTGATAATGACTGTGGTGAATTCCAAAGAGTACGTGCGCTAGTTAATAAGAAAACTTAAAGTGCATATGAAGTTTATTTGTCTTCTCTTGAGAATGAGATTTCAAGCGATCCCAAATCGTACTGAGGTTACATCAGCAGCAGGACTGGCAGGTCTAGAATTCCGGGTTGCATGAAAAATCATGACGATGATGAGATTACAAATCCACATCAAATTGTTGAGGCCTTCGCGAAAAGTTTTTCTGATGTTTACAAACCTCGTTATATATCGCCCGTCTTGAATGTTCCAGAGGTCTCTAACTGTTTCTATGTAGAACCGTTTTCTATTGATGAAGTCAAAATTTCTTTGATAAGGATTAGGATGGAATCCGTTACTGGGGACGATGGGAATCCTAACTTATTTATACGGAGATATGCATCACTATTATGCGAACCTTTATGTAACATTTTCAATTTACCTCTTCGTACATCAACATTTCCTGAAGTCTGGAAATTGAGTACGATTAATCCTGTATTTAAAAAGGGAAATGAAAATGATATTTCCAATTACAGGCCCATTACTTCGCCAAGGCATTTGAGACAATCATAATATATTACTGCTCAAACTTGGTTCTATCGGTTTCTCAGCTTCTCTTACCGAATTAATCGTCTATTACCTTGAGAGCAGAGTTACAGTTCAACGCCTTCACGATCACATCGGGGGTACCTCAAGAATCCAATCTAAGGCCTTTATTATTCAATGTGTATATTAATGATCTGTTAAATAGATTGGATTGCGGGGTACTTGCTTACGCTGATGACTTGTCTGTTTGCTATCAATTACAAAAAAAGACCTTATACTTATTAATAACTGGTGCCAGAAAAAGGAAATTAAGCTGAGAATTAAAAATGTGCAGTTGTGATCTCAAGAATTAACTAACAGGTCTTATTTAACCACTCGCTGGACTTATAGTAATTATAGCTAGACAGACCAACATTAAAGCTCTGGGTGTATTATTTGATTCCCGTTCGGACTTTACTAGCCACATACAATCAATTTGCTCTTCTGCTTCACGCACACTTGGCTTTTTAGTAAGGTCATCTAGAGGCTTTTCGAATCTCACAACATTTACCAGTCTATACTACACACTGGTTCGTTCAAAATTGGAATACGCATCAATAATATGGTACCCCTGCTACTTGTTCCAGTAACTAGCTTTGAAGAGAGTGCAGAAGAGATTTTTAAAATATCTATCATTCAAAATGAGCGGCGTTTACTCCTCGCATGGTACTGATGTTGATGCACTCTTAAATACACATAATTTTATGAGCTTGACTTCAAGAAGGAAGATAGCCAGTGCGGGGTATTTAAGAAAATTAATTAATAATAAAATTGACTCGCCCTGCTTTCTGCCGCAATCGACTTTTTGGTGTCAACGTGTGCAACGCGTTCGACTGATACATTTTTAGTTGCCAGAGCACGAGTAAATGTTATGATTAGAGTACCATTCACTCATATGATCAGAAATGAAAATATTTTGTATTCTGACCCCTTCGACATTTAATTATTTGCCTGCTGCCATGGCTTTCACTTATTCCTTCCCTATAAAATTATTAGTAATTTAACCAGTTCCTACTTATCTAAGTTGAGTCAGGGCGCTTGATGATCACAATACTATATAATATATTCTGAATATGCTGCCTAAATATTTAGCTCTTTGTCCTTTTTGTGCTAATATAATACTATATGTTTTGTTGTTGGAAATATGCTGATACTTTTGTTTGCACTGTACCACACCATAATTATTGTTTTGTCTAGTAATAGTCCACTCAAACTGTGTATCAATCTACATAAAATAGCTTAATTTTCTCGATAGTACAATTTGTTGAAGGGGTGTATTCTGAGCATAATTGTAGATTTGTGGGGTTCCCCGATTGTCAGTGGCGCCGCTATCGCGAGTAGAGCGTTTTATTCTGTATCTCGAGAACGGTTCGTTTTACGTAAAAAACTATAGAAACCTTATCTCTTATAAATTGAATTACTTAACTTTTTTATTTGAAATATTTTTTTCTAGCATCGATATCTTCCGAGTTATTGCGGCGCAAGCCAGGGGCTATCATGAATCATAAATCATGACACCGTCGATTTGATTCGATTAGCGCCGCCGCGACTGTTGAGGGATAGAAACCGTTGGTTTTGAGAATTTTACAACGCAGAAAGGTTAACCGAACACGGTATCAGCCGCACGCCTTTCTATTATGTATATATTAGAATGTTGTTGTCTATTATGTATACCTATATTAGAATGTTGCAGTTATGATAGGTATAAAAGAGTAGATTTTCAATACTTCGATCACTTATAAGTTCGCTGCAATACTATCGCAAACATCATGCCAGTACAAGATCTTTCTAGTGTGTTAGTTGATTCACAAATCGACAATCTGTCAAACACAGAACCAAATACAGAACCGCAAGTATACACTTCCTTTATCAATAATATAGAACCAGAAATTTTTCATTTAGACCCAGATGATGTTCTTGATAATCAATTCAACTGTTTATTAAATGTCGAAAATTTTGCTGACATAAAACAAAATTTATTAACAGTTAAACGGGGACAAGCATTTGGCACATTACGAGCGGATTTTAAATTTAACGGTAAAATTTTAGATAAATTCCCAGATTGGCTTTTTGAAAAGATTTCAAATCAATCAATGCATTATAATTATGAAATTGTTGCAATAATTTTATCTTTATCAGCAGTATAATTGAAGGTCGAGGTGAAGTTGTTGTTTTTGAATATCTAAATTTAATAAATTAGTAAATAATTATTACGATGCACTTTTTGGGCAATTCATAATCATGGCATGGAACACGTACATGGTATTCGCGACCTGTATACGAGGCGACCGGTCGCTGTTGTATATTAGATGTAACAGACACCGAACTTACCAATAAACCGATATTACTAAAACATACCACGCATAACAATGTATTAAATTTATACGACTTCGTGGAAAACGATGAATTTCATCGCAATATAGATTGAATAATTTAAGACCTACTTTAATAATTTAAATTTAGTTGACAGAAAATGACGACAACACAAGCAGAGGGTCTAATGGATCAATATTCGAAATTATCGAAGAATCAAATGCCCATAGAAATGGCGCAAGAAGTAGTGGAGGACTGTCACCAGGACTGTCTTCTGAATTTAATAGAGTTGATTTGGAACTATCCTTTTCAAATAGCAGTGTAAATAATGTGGCTAGAAATGACAATAGCGAGATGCATCCAAGATCAATATCTGACTGGGAAACGCATTTGCAAGAATTACTTAACACCGCTGAATAAAGTTATGAAGGAAATGAAAGAAGCAAAATTATCGGAAAAAGCCGAAATTTCATTCGAGAAGTTTACAGAGCTATTAAAGGAAAAAAACTTATTCATGATGCATTACTTCCGAGCAAAATGAAAGATATTTTAATAGATGTATTCAACAAAAATATAAGGGAGGCCTCTTCATCTGAGTCTGGCAAACCGACCACAGCCGCGTTGTGCATGACTGCTCCTGGAGTGGAGGATACTGTCGATGTACCAGAATTACTGGATTACCTATCAAACGAACTTCAAGACGAATTATTCGTACCGAGTACCTCCAACAGCTCTACCTATTCAATCTCACAAAATATTTCTTGGAATACCCCCGAGGGATTTTGTACTATTCAATCTCCGGGCGAAAAAGGTTCCCACCTGGTGAAATTGGAACTATACGAGCTGAAGAATTTAACGAAAATTACGAAGAATCAATGGTGGCGGGAAGCGACGATCCGCATGAATTTTCTACTTGCGACGCCAGTGGATCCACTATACCAACCAATTCAAGATCTAATCAAGACAGCCATTCGAAGAGTACAAAATATAAAAGATATCAAGAAAGAAGTGCAGAAGAGGAATTATTGGAATTCATTTGTCAATTCCCGACAAGCCCCTTATTAAATGTCGTCAATACACCGCCTTGGTTAAATTCTAAATTTAAATTTAAGCGTCGTAACGACATAATTGTTCAAAATATTGTAGAAATTTTATATTTACAAATTATTTCGTATGATATTATTTCGATGTATAGCTTTTTAAATAACAGTGCTCCATATTTTGCTTGTACTTCTGAAAAATTTATGAATATTATTACTCCATTGACGAATCTGTTGCCGTTTGCAAGAAACTGTTATTATATGAATTACATTCAGAAGAAAATGTTAAACAATTTTTATTAAACATATATCATACTGTAGAAAAGTGTTTACCAAAGATTAACTCTATAGAAATTGTATCACCGGCTAGTAGTGGTAAGAATTTTTTTTTGATATGATTTTACATTTTTTTATTAATTTTGGTCAAATAGGTAGTTTTTCTAAATATTCAATTTTCCAATGCAATAATGTGTTAATAAACGTATTTTATTATGGAATGAACCGATGTCTGTATCAGAGTCACTAGCATTGTATGGCATATAATGATTTTTAAACCAAATTACACCGTTAACTGGTGTATAATTGTAATCAATTACTTGTTCACCAATTCTAGGCATAAAATTCCATCGATCATACATACGGTCGATACTAGGCCAACCATTGCTGTTCATTTGATATTTATTAGCATATTATCCAGTCGGATTGCGATTACTATTGGATAATAATACCAAATACATATTAACATGTCGTGGAATTCCTAAATTCATTCCTAACTCTCCATCAGTCCAATTTGCAGAACCGTAATATTTTTTAATAAAATCTGCGGAACTAACATCACTGACTCCTGTAGGTGTCATGGGAGCTTTTGCATCGCTATTGTATACGCCATGTCGATTATAAATTAAATTATTTAATCCTATCCCAGAACAACAAAGGGAAACTGGCTTTCCCAGTAAATGCAGATAATTCAGATTGATTCATATAAAATCTCAACATGTCAGCTGGTAATGTTGCTAATTGCGTACATAACTCAACTAAATCACCTACATCTACATTACCAATTTCTCGTTTGTTAATAATTTGCTATGTGTAAAAAATTCTACTTTTACCAAATCTTAATGTATAATTTTTAAACCCAAAGTTCTGGGAATTACTAAATGTTTATTAGCGCTTTCAATTCCACCAACTGGATTACTTACTGCTCCACCGCCACTGTGACCCGCTTGCTCTTGTAGTACATCTTCATTCATAGGTTCATTAAACATGGCTCCTAATTGAGCTAATGTATCGTCTGACAGTTCTTCGAATAAATGTCGCTGTGGTATCGGTGGCCGATCGCCCGTATCTCCTTGTACGTGTTGATTTTGTGGACTAACTGGTGAAACAGCATCCACTGGCGGACCATGCGTTGTTCGATCTTTTTGAGTACGTAACCACTCGTGCCAATTACCAGTAAAACCTCATTGTCGAGCTACTTGAAAATCACGACTTAATATTGACGTTGACGTTCGGTGTATTGTAGTTGTCCTTCATGTAATTCTCCACTTGTTTTTCCGTATTTTCCACCTAATTTCTTTGGTGGCATTGGAGAAATTTGTTCAAATTTTTGCTCAAATAAATATTTGCTAGATAAACCGAGTGATCCAATTAACGCATGAATATTACCACGTTGTATATATTCATTTAAAAAGTCAATTGCACAATGTTTATCACTTTCATGAATATTATCTCGATTATATTCAATATCATGCAATAACGCGAGAAAATCGTCAAAGTCAACTGGTTCACCTGCATTTAATACATTAGCCGGACCTAAATACCGGTGAAACGGATAGATAAACATTTATGTAACTATTAGAAAGGCGTGTTCGGTTAATCTTTATACGTTGTAAAATTCTCAAAACCAACGGTTTTTATACCTCAACAGTCGCGGCGGCGCAAGGCGAGGCCAATCATGGATCATAAATTATGACGCCGTTGATTTGATTCGATTAGCCTTGCGCCGCCGCGACTGTTGTTGAGTTATTTAGTTAGAAATGCCCAAACTTCCCTACTTTCGTCTTTTTTTCGCCTCGATCTCCCTGACCGTTCACTTTTTGGAATCTCACTTATTATCAAACTTAACGAGATGAGAGGAGATGAAGCCGAACTTTCGAATTTACTAGAGGTAAAATTTTTTTGATATCGTTTGAAAATAATAGTAGGGGTTTTAATACACTACGTTATATTATATTAGTTTGAATGTATTCAGTTTATTTCTGAATTCCAGTATAGTTTTAGTTTAGTTATTATTAATTATTTGCTGCATTTGATAATTTCATTTTCAAATATATATATCAAAATGGTAGACATCAATAAAAAAGAATTTGTATGCGGAATATAAGTAAGTTTAAAAAAAAAAAAAGAAATATACAGTATTGATGGTGTAAGACGTACTCTAGGGGTATTATGTGGAAATGTTTACTTTTAGTAAGGCGTTAAATATCATCAATAATTAAATAAAATATGAGTTTGCTAAATTAAATTGATTTTTTTATTATAATTGAGGGAGGATCGTTAATGGTGTTGAGGGCACTTGAGGTACTATGTGCAAATATTTGCTTCCTGTGTATCACTGGGCATTATTAACGATAGTTGTGGTCAAATTTGATTAAAATTTTAAGTAGAAAATACGAATAGATAGGAATATTCTTGATGGACAAGCGCCAATCCATTGGGTGTACTATGTGCGAATATTTACATTCAACGATTGGTATAGGTCATTTTCAAGATATTTTCTTCTTTGCAAAGTCTTAGATCATCAAGGGCACTATGTGCGAATGTATGTCTTTGTTGAAATAAAATTAGCTTCGTATGGGAACAAGTTATTTTCTTTTAATCTATAAAATATTATATTGTAACGTTTTCGGGTTCGCAATGAACAACTCGGGCAATTATTTATTTAAAACAGTCTGTATATTTATATACTTAAAATTAATTACAATATAAAACATAAAACTAACGTATCACACTTAAACTACTACATAACACGCACCACTATATTTATTTCTACCGTACGACTTATATTTATTTCTACTGTATTTATTTCTACGCGCGTCGGCTACTTCTTACGGACTTTCTTAATCCCGAATTACTCCGCAATGAATCCTCCATCGGTGACCCAGTCGCTTTATATACACATACGAAACATCTGGAGCATTCGCGTATCTCTCTCTCGATGCCTGTAGAACATTCGTCAGACATTCCGTCGCCGCAGCACACGTGATTCACTGCTTTATGATACCTACCAGTCGCGTCGAGATGATTTACAACCTTTTTTTTATTGTCGCTCGAATGTCTGCTGGTTTCGTTACATTGCCCCCTTCTTAAAAACTGCGTTTCGTCCCGAAACACGCTATTCCATGTTCTCGTTGCTGGCGGATGACGAAATCCACACCGGGACCCACGGATGGACCCAGCCGTCTTGTGGAAATGGCAATCCACCGTCCCAGGCTGCACAACGGGCTGATTTGGCCGACAGCCGCACACGACCATTTCCATACCAGTATACCGAAACACTACTTTCAGCATGTTTCTTACTGTTCTCCATTCCAAACGGTCTAATCCGCAGCCCAGTTTCGGAATTGCCAGCCCCCTTACATTTTGCTCGAGTGCTCGTCCTCGTGAATCGTCAAGGGATTCCCATAAGTTGGCTTTCTAGGTTTTCCGGTAACTTGTCACACATCCGCCACTTCACCGCTGCCACGTCCATGGTATGGGCCAATTGGTTGAAACGCACCACCCCTGGCTCACTATGGGGTGTTAGTCTTCTGCGATAAACCACGTCATCTATTCGCTCTAGTATTTCGCATGGTACCTCCCAGTATTGTTGGAGCTTTGGGGACAGGCCTCGGCGACGTTGAGGACTATATAACCAAACAAGGTCCTCTTCTCGGTAACCACCTCTCTCGACTTGCACGTCGTAACGATTCTTCGTCCTGTCGTTGGCATCCTGAGTGTGATGGCGCACTCGCTTGTGGGCATCCTCCAACCTTCGTCTGGATCCGCTGACGTAATCTTCTCCATTTGGGTTCTCTACAACACACTTGAGTAGATCATCCTCCACCTTCAGAGAGTCCCATTGAGCCCAGTAGGATTCCAGTCCCTGTGAACGAGGAGCTACTTCTTGACAAGCCGGTCCGCGACCAGTACCTTTCCAAACCATCAATGAACCAAGGTCCTCATCAGCTTCTTGACCGATCCGCAAATTGTCAGGATGCCACTGATCGTTAACCACGGTTGTTCCGAATGTGTTGGCCGATTTTTCTTCTAGGCGGTTGCTATGTCTGCAGTCTTCTGGACGTGGTCTTCTTGCAACAGCATCAGCGTTTTGGTGTTGCACAGATGCAATTCGCGCTATTGATTTTGAGGCTCCACGATACTGGGTCGACGATTGCCTCTTCTCATCGACCCGTTTCATTTTCGCTGCTCCGCTATGGTTTTCTTGGGCTTCTTCCCGCATTTACTATGCGCATGGCCCATTTCCATCTCCATTTCCATCTCCATTTCCATCTCCATTTCCATCTCCATTTCCATCTCCATTTCCATCTCCATTTCCATCTCCATTTCCATCTCCATTTCCATCTCCATTTCCATCTCCATTTCCATCTCCATTTCCATTTCCAATTCCAGCATCGGAGCGTTCTTCTCTTAGGTTGCACCTTATTCACTAATCGTCGGACTACCTGTCCCAGGTGTGCATGCCCATACTTCATCTCAAGACGCTTGATTGATTTGAGATAGTCTTGACACTCTTCCGGAAGTAAGGTCTGCAGAACATCACTGGCCTGTCCTCTTAAAGACACAATCAGGGCAGTAGCTTTCTTCGGGGACATCCACCCATTTGCTCCTGCAGCGGCTTCGAATTGTTTCCGGTACATCATCCATGACGTCTTTCCATCGAAGGTGGGAGGTTTTACCTTTGCCTTCGCTGTTCGGGCAATCTCCAGGCTTCCGCTTGAGATGTCATGGGGACCGCAGTCGTTCATCGCTGGCAACTGAAGCTGAACCCCAAACTCGTCCCCGATTCCGAACACGCGCTCCTCAACTTTCTGTTCTACGGCTTCGATGGCCCCAGAAAACTCCCGTCTCCCACTCGATGAATTCTTTTGAATGTCTTCCTTAAAAGTAGTCTCAAGCTGTTTTGAATGTTTTGCGATTTCATCTTTTATAGTCTCGAATTGTTTTACAGTTTCATCTTTTAGAGTCTTAAATTGTTTTGCAACTTCGTCTCTTAGAGTCTTCATATTAGTCTCGATTTGTTTTGAATAATTTGCAATTTCATCTTTTAGAGTCTGCGCTATTAAGCTTAGATCAGCCTGTACTTGAAACAAGTATTTCTCGGGATCCTCACCTTCATTTATTAAAAGGTCACGAAGCCGATCCTGGAGAATTGTTTTTTTCCAGACGTATCTGCTTCCCTTTCTTCCAATTCTGCCCTCAACTCGGAGACCTTTAATTCTTCCAAACGTTTGGTAGCCATTTATTTATTTATTTTGTAACGAAGTCCCTTCGTTACTTGAATAAATTATCATGTTTTTAAATTCATAATTAATTTGTCATGTAAACTTCAAATTATGTATGACTGATATTTTATTCAATCATTTATAATAATGTTTTCCTATTGTAAATACCGCCGAAATTATTGTATTTGATTTGTTTGTATACATTTGTTATCGATTTATAGTAGGAGAAAGTATCTGTGTACGTCACGATCGTATTCGCGCGTTTCTACATTATGTTCGAGTGCAAAATCCAATGCTTTCGTGCTACTTTTTGTCATTCACGGATGGTATATAAGTCGACCGTTTTCCAGTGAAGAGGCGGAGTCCCTCCGAACCTTATCCTAGCCGCAGGTCTATTATCGTGTGGCATTTCCTCTTAGCAATGTCAGGCCAATTGTCGTGACCACGCTAAGACAGCGTATTCTCCTGGATTGCAGGCCTATTGCCGTGCTCCAGGTGAAAGGTCCGCTTATTAAGTCCCGTCAGGTCAATTACCGTGACACGGACTTAATGAGATCATTTACCTAAGCCACTTGGTTTCTAGCAGGCCAATTGTCGTGTAAGAAATCAAGAATTCCGCCTCCCGAGGGAACCTCTCGACAGGTCTACTTATCGTGTAGAGAGAGTCCATTTCCGTCCGACAAATCACCGTTCTTTCAGAGAATTTAACTATTATTTTCTTTTCGTATTATTACATGTCCGGATAATACTTCACCGCCGCGAATATTAACGTATTTTAGCAAACCAGATACAGGCCGCGTATCATCGTAATTTGACTGCATTCGTAGCGAGTTGTTTTGGAAGAATAAACATTGATTTAAAATTCATTTGTTGATTATCTGATTAATGTTTCGATGTGTTCACAATCCCGACCGCAATGAATTATTTCTGATATTTGGATTAAATCTACGGGTGTAGAAAGATATTCATAATAAAGCAAACATAGTACTCACCTCATAATCTCTGACTGTAGCAAAACCGGTAGAATTTGTATTTGTTGCACCAACAGCGCGATCACCATAATACTTTCATATTTAATATTTTGACAGCAAATTATTATCGGCCGCAGCAGCAGTTACCGACATTTTACACGATCATCGAAAGCTGATGGGTGACTGGGTATAGGCAACCCAAAGTACGCTGCCAAACCGACATACGTCAATTTGGAGTGGTAACAAATACATATAGAAATTTTGTAACTGAGGGTGCCCCGCAACTTTATTTAAAATATTAAATGTTAATATTTAACGTAGAATAAGCACCTGCACAGATCACATGGCGCCCAATCGTGTTAGGCTTTGTTTTTATTGAAAAATTAATTCAAATAAAAATAAAAGAAAGTAAAAAATAGACTTTAAACTACGGGAATGTCTGAAATTGAAAACTGTAGTTTGACTTTGATGTATTAAAATGTAGACTAGCAGAAATAAATAATACACATTATATACATACATGCATGATACATATTCTTTATTAAAAATTAGGGAATAAAGGGTAGTAAAATAAATAGAAACCGTAATATAATTTTATTTAAACAAATTGTGTACATTACATTATAATAATGGCGGAGCCGGACAAACCAGATAAAACGGAAACTCAAACTTATAGTGGGACGATATACAACCTTAAAAAGGAAGATTTGACTGCATTAGCAAATGCAGTAGGGTTAGACCCTTCCGGTACTGTAGACGATGTACGTAAACGTATGAGCGCATTTTTAAGGGATTTTAAGCAGGTAAATATTACAAATATTCCTAATATTCCTGTTGTACCTGTTGTACCCGGTGGACAACCACCTGTAGACGGAAACACTGACAAGTCTCCGGCTTCAATTTGCAATTGTATAAGAAAATGGGGGATTCACTTTAATGGTAATACAGACGCTGTTTTCTTTTTAGAAAGAATTAATGAATCACAAATTTGCTCTGAAATAAAAGATGAGCAAATGCTCACCGCGTTGCCAGAACTTTTTAGGGACAAAGCGCTTCTTTGGCTTCGGAATAATCGGTCGCTCTGGAGAACTTGGGACGAGTTTCTTGAAGATTTTAAACTTCAGTACCTTCCGCCAAGATACGATCTGTCGGTAGAAGCAGATATCCGGTCTCGATTGCAAAAACCTAATGAGTCTTTTAAGGACTACCTAACCGTGATGGTGACATTGATAAGACGCGGCAGAACAATGTCCGAAGAAGAAAAATTAGAACGCGTTTACAACAATATGTCGCCTGCATACAAAATGTACGTGCGTCGGGACACGATACAGTCGCTTCGACAATTATCTAGATCCGCTGCCGAGTTCGAGTTACTTCAAGAAGAACAAGCGCGATTCAATAGGAAAGAGAGTATACTCCGTTCGCCAGAAAAGTCGTCTAAGCCTAGTACTTCTTCAACAACACCACGACCGCACCAGTTGTTGTACCTCGCACAAAGTGCGAAGCCTCGCGAAATTCATGCGCGACCGTCACCGGCTCAAAGACTGTCACATCCGGAAGGACGTTACTGGAGGTGTGGAGAAGAGAACCACATGAGAGCGAATTGCCGAAATCGCTTTAAATTATTTTGCTCACGATGTGGAAAGTTGGATATACGTTCAAAGGATTGCCGGTGCCAGGGAAACGCCGAGAAGGGCGGTCTTCAGGTAAAGACCGTCCGTTCACAATAACACCGCCGTCTGAACCTCCGCATACACACGACAGAGTCTCGACAGTGCCAGACAACCGCGTTTGGATCCGTGTTGATATTTTTAAACAGAGTTTGCGTGCGCTCGTGGATAGCTGCGCCACATCTTCGTTTATGTCTGAGTCTCTGGTCGTCCGCTTATTAAAAGAAGATGTCCGACGTGTCTTCAATCGAATATCTAAAGTCCGCTTAGCCAACGGAGTATCGTAGAGTCACCTGGTTCTGTTTCATTGCCCGTACACATAGGTAGTCGGATAATACTTGTGAATTTCGTGATAATGCCTAAGAGCCCGTGCTCAGTTATCTTCGGAATTAATTTTCTTAAAGAGATAGGAGCTGTTCTTGATTTTTCCAAGAGGAAACTGTATTTCAAAGGAGACGACTCAGTTATATCCGCGAACTGTGGGCTCTCCGAAATACAGGACCGCAAAGATACCGCTTTGAAGAATTTCCTGGAGGAAGAATTAGGAAAGTTTAATACTGTGCCGGGCCGGACGAATCTTATCCGTCATTCTATTCGTCTAAAACCGGACGCAGTCCCGATTAAGCAAAGATATTATCCGTGTAACCCGAAGAAGCAAGCTCTGATAGATGCTGAGGTAGACAAGATGTTACGCGACGGTATCATAGAACCCTGTAATAGTCCGTGGAGTCCACCTATCGTGGTGGTCGCGAAAAAGAATGGTGGTGTACGCTTCTGCGTGGATTTTCGTAAAGTCAACTCCGTCTCGATTAAAGATTCATATCCTCTGCCATACATTTCGAACATACTAGACAAACTCCGTAATAGTCAATATTTTTCAACACTTGATTTAAAGAGCGGTTATTGGCAGATAGAATTGGATGAAGCTAGTAGACCTATTACAGCGTTCACGATCCCGGGGAAGGGCCTATATTCGTTCAAAAGGCTACCATATGGACTCCATAGCGCGGGAGCAACGTTTCAGCGCTTACTAGATTCTATCATAGGTCCGGAGATGGCAGAATACGCGTTTGTGTATCTCGACGATATAATAATCCTCGGAAAGACATTAGACGAGCATTTGCAGAATTTACGCACTGTGTTCGCGCGTTTGCGTGAAGCAGATCTCCAGCTGCAGCCTGATAAATGTACTTTCGCGAAGCAAAGCATAAAATACTTGGGACACGTAGTCACGCCGGATGGCATCCGTACAGACCCGGACAAGATTGCTGCAATTTTAAATGCACCACCGCCGCGAAATAAAAAGGAAATTCGTAGTTTCTTGGGTCAGACTTCGTGGTATCGTCGTTTTGTACCAACTTTTGCACGGATTACCGTTCCGCTAGTAAATTTGACTAAGAAAAATGTGCAGTGGGAATGGACGACGGAGCACGAAGCTGCGTTTGCTACTGTCAAGAAAGCCCTGACAGAGAACCCCGTTCTCGCCTGGCTGGACTTCTCCAGGCCTTTTCAACTGCATACCGACGCAAGCGAGAAAGGTTTGGGAGTCGTTTTGATTCAAGAAATAGAAGGCGCAGAGAGAGTCATTGCATATGCGAGCTGGACTCTGAGTAAAGCAGAAATTAATTATTCTGTGATCCCAGAAGGAAGGCCTTGCCATCATCTGGGGTATTAAAAAATTTAAATTTTATTTAGAGTTCAACCAATTTATTGTGATCACCGATCACCAGTGTCTAAGGTTCCTGCATGACTTGAAGAATCCGTCTGGACGACTAAGTCGATGGGCTGTCGATCTCCAGCAATTTGATTTTGTCGTAAAATACCGAAAAGGAGCTATGAATAATTTAGCCGATTCCCTGTCACGTGCACCGCTATCTTACGCACATTAAACCGATGAAGGCGCATGTGCCTTGCTTGAAGAAAAATCTTGTGAATGGTATGACAAGAAAGTTTCAGATGTTCGCTCCGATACTGGAAAATATCTCGAATACAGACTAGAGAAGGGCACAATTTATATAAACATATACCTGACACGCAAAATATTCATGGAGTACGCGCATGGAAGTTATGCGTAGCGAAACCCGACAGAATCGACGTCTTGAAGGAAATACATGACGTTCCTGAAGCTGGTCACCTGGGCGTCGCCAAAAGCACGGCGAGAGCCGCTTCATTGTACTGCTGGCCAGGAATGTTCCGAGACGTCCGTAAATATGTAAATAAATGCCGATCTTGTAAGCAACATAAGTTTAATCAAAGTAAACCATTGGGACAAATGTTATTCTCACCTGTCGATTGCCCATGGGAGCAAGTGAGCGTGGATCTCCTAGGACCCTTTCCGCGCTCCAAGAGAGGATTCACTTCGCTGCTGGTTTTACAGGACAGATTCATCAAGTGGGTGGAGTGTCAGCCACTTCGTTCAGCCACGTCACGGACCATCATCCAGGCGCTGAAGGAGAAGTTTATTTATCGATTTGGATGTCCGAAGATTCTCTTGGCTGATAACGGTCCGCAGTTTGCTAGCCACAGTTTTAAAAGCTATTTTCTTGGATTAGGTGTCAAGATTAGATTCAATGCCCCGTATGCTCCGCAGTCCAACCCTGTGGAAAGGACAAATCGTGTATTAGGGCCTATGATAGCACAATATATCAACAAGGATCATAGAAAATGGGATCAGTACCTACCTCAGTTCATGTTCGCAATTAATACTGCCAAACATGAGTCATCAGGATTTACACCTGCGTTTCTTAACTTCGGGAGAGAGCTCATGCCGCCGAGTTCCCTGCGAAGGACCGCCGATGGACAGTTGTTGAACCCTGTACAACCGAGTACTGAAGAATTAGCCCAGGAACTATCCAAGTTGAATGATTTCTTTAAAATTGTCCGAATACAACTAGCGCATGCTTTCCAGAGGCAGAGTAGGCCTTATAATTTACGTCACCGTCCTTACCGCCCGCAGATTGGTGGCAATGGGTGTATCATCAAACACATAATCTGTCCGACGCATCGAAGAAGTTTACTACCAAACTGGCACCAAAATTTGAAGGCCCCTCAAAGATTATCCAAATCTTGTCCCCGTCTGTTATTATGTTACAGGTTCCGAACCGCCGAAAGCCAGTCAAAGTCCATGTGAAAGACATCAAATTTCCGTCCGCAGATGAGCTCCAGGCCGATTTTTCACCTCCAGATCCGCCAGAGGGAGTGGGGGAAGGCCAGGAGGATATATAAATCCACACGTTGTGCTATCAAGTACAGTCGTTATGATGGAGTTGTCCAAGAAGTCAGTCCGAGCAACGGCGCCTCCACCATTATCTTCGCCGACACCGGCCGTTTCCTGCAAAGAGCAGTACCGAACAAAGTGGGGTACGCCGCCTTCTATGAATACACCCGAGCGACCGACGACTCCACGATACCTGGTTTCGCCTGCTACTATCGCTTTACTGGAGGAAAAGTACCAGACGTATTGTTGTCAAACGCCTCCTAAAGTCGAAGTTGCTGTGCCGCCTGTCGAAGCGACCACGATCGATGTAGGTCCCGCGCTGTATAGTCCCGATGCAGAGGCCTACCTTGGAGCCCGGCTGTTACAGTTATTTGGAGCCTCTCCAGTCCCGGATTTATTGTCGCCGCTGCCGCCGACGCCCGAATCCAAGAAAGGGATACTGGTTTCCATGACACGGAGAGAGGCCGAAGCACACTACGCCCGTCTGCAACACCAAAACAGCTAGTGCGTTCCATACAAACAGATAGACATCATTTGTGATGAAAAGACTGTTGAAGTGTTAGTATTAAGTTTAATAATTTTTTACAAGTTCATTTTGTTTTCACAAGTTCATTTTGATTTTGAAGTTCATTTTGTTTTTGATTATTTGCTGAATCTTTTATTGTGTTTAGAGTTTTACTGTTTTCTTTTGGGGAAGGGCCTGTAACTAAGTCGCTTTGTTACTTGAATAAATTATCATGTTTTTAAATTCATAATTAATTTGTCATAACGAAAATGAAAAGTGTGAACACATGGATGTTAAAACTAACATCAAGCAGTAAATAATTACTGTGACTTACATATATACCTTTATACGTAAAACGTATATGCATATATGCATGTGTGTATCTCAAACACATGCATATATGCATATACGTTTTACGTATAAAGGTATATATGTAAGTCACAGTAATTATTTACTGCTTGATGTTAGTTTTAACATCCATGTGTTCACACTTTTCATTTTCGTTTTGATCGGTGACGCCACCTAAGGCTCTATTACATGAGATACACTATTAACATACAGGCCTCTGTATAGCAGAACATGCCGTCAGAAGCCATCGCTTTGTTCTGTGTCATCTTTTGGGTTTTAGATGTCGCTGTGATACTCTCACTGCATTTAACACGCTAAAATGACATAAGCAGCGATTTAAGTCTTGAAGCTATTGTCGAGAATCTCCACGCACACTGATGAGACCTCATAGGTAGCATAGGTAGCACTTAATGTATGTGTGTATCTCAAACACATGCATATATGCATATACGTTTTACGTATAAAGGTATATATGTAAGTCACAGTAATTAATTTGTCATGTAAATATCAAATTATGTATGACTGATATTTTATTCAATCATTTATAATAATGTTTTCCTATTGTAAATACCGCCGAAATTATTGTATTTGATTTGTTTGTATACATTTGTTATCGATTTATAGTAGGGGAAAGTATCTGTGTACGTCACGATCGTATTCGCGCGTTTCTACATTGTGTTCGAGTGCAAAATCTAATGCTTTCGTGCTACTTTTTGTCATTCACGGATGGTATATAAGTCGACCGTTTTCCAGTGAAGAGGCAGAATCCCTCCGAACTTTATCCTAGCCGCAGATCTATTATCGTGTGGAATTTCCGCTTAGCAATGTCAGGCCAATTGTCGTGACCACGCTAAGA
This sequence comes from Amphimallon solstitiale, assembly GCA_963170755.1. Lineage (NCBI taxonomy): Eukaryota > Metazoa > Arthropoda > Insecta > Coleoptera > Scarabaeidae > Amphimallon > Amphimallon solstitiale. The sequence continues at coordinate 118,047,100 of OY720675.1, forward strand.
CACCGTATTCTCCTGGATTGCAGGCCTATTGCCGTGCTCCAGGTGAAAGGTCCGCTTATTAAGTCCCGTCAGGTCAATTATCGTGACACGGACTTAATGAGATCATTTACCTAAGCCACTTGGTTTCTAGCAGGCCAATTGTCGTGTAAGAAATCAAGAATTCCGCCTCGCGAAGGAACCTCTCGACAGGTCTACTTATCGTGTAGAGAGGGTCCATTTCCGTCCGACAAATCACCGTTCTTTCAGAGAATTTAACTATTATTTTCTTTTCGTATTATTACATGTCCGGATAATACTTCACCGCCGCGAATATTAACGTATTTTAGCAAACCAGATACAGGCCGCGTATCATCGTAATTTGACTGCATTCGTAGCGCGAACAAACCGAGCACTTGTAAATGCCGCTGTAAATATAACCGAATGTTATTTGTTAAAGTTCAAATACCATTTTAAATAATACTGCAATGTACAGAGTATATCTTTTGTTCGTGAAATCCAAGATTTAAATTGTTATTTCTTTGTCATAGGTTATGTATGTATAAATAGGTTAGGCATCCGCAATATAAGAATGGTAATTCCGTCTTGTTAGTATTTGACATTAGTAAATGTTATGTTGTGGTAACAAATACATATAGAAATTTTGTAACTGACGGTGCCCCGCAACTTTATTAAAAATATTAAATGTTAGTATTTAACGTAGAATAAGCACCGGACAGTTCACAATTTATTTATTTATTTATTTATTTGCACTTATATTGTTTATCCCACACCTGACACCAATTGTAACGTTTTCGGGTTCGCAATAAACAACTCGTGCAATTATTTATTTAAAACAGTCTGTATATTTATATACTTAAAATTAATTACAATATAAAACATAAAACTAACGTATCACACTTAAACTACTATATAACACGCACCACTATATTTATTTCTACCGTACGACTTATATTTATTTCTACTGTATCTATTTCTACGCGCATCGGCTACTTCTTACGGACTTTCTTAATCCCGAATTACTCCGCAATTACTCATCCCGCAATGAATCCTCCATCGGTGACCCAGTCGCCTTATATACACATACGAAACATCTGGAGCATTCGCGTATCTCTCTCTCGATGCCTGTAGAACATTCGTCAGACATTCCGTCGCCGCAGCACACGTGATTCACTGCTTTATAATACCTACTAGTCGCGTCGAGATGATTTACAACCTTTTTTTTATTGTCGCTCGAATGTCTGCTGGTTTCGTTACAATATTAAAGGTTAAAATAGCAAAATAATATTTTTATTGAATCGCAATAGCATATTTATAAAAAAAAAGAATTATGTTTTTCTATGTTTTATAATTGCGAAGAGACATTCTTTAAACAGCCACATGTTGTCAATAATTTTTTTTTATATTGTTTATTAAATTAAAAGATGAATATAAATGTTTTATGAAATTTAAGAATTTTTTTTTTATTATTAACCTTATCCAAAATAAAACTTAAATAAGAAACACACCAGATGAAAAGAGGAAAGATAACTGTTAGAACTCACAAAATAAATTGAATGTTAATAGGGATTAGATTTATAAATTTATCGGTGAATATTTTAACAATATTAATGCAATCCCAGCATTCATCGAATAGATATACAATTTTGTATCGTTAAGGCTACAACGTTACAATTGTAGTTGCATTATTGCAATACTACAGAATATTTTTCTTTGTCTTTTGTCTTAATATTTTTTACCTACGTATAATACTTTGGTAGTTATTGCTTAGTTTATCGATCGAACTCCGCGCTATTGTCATTAGGCGTGTTCATGGAGGCGCCACTGCATGGGTTAGGTTAGGTTAGGTTAGGCTAACAAGGGACTGATGTCATATTGCGCTGATGGCGCGGAGTTCGATCGATAAACTAAGCAATAACTACCAAAGTATTATCAGTAGGTAAAGAATTTCAAAGAAAAGACGTAGACAATCAAATGGTTTATAAGTTTGATAATAGATAAGATTCCAAAAAAGAGATTGGTTAGAGAGATAGAGGCGAAAGAAAGACGAAAGTAGGGAAGTAAGTAGGAAGAAATATAAATGCAAGAAAAAAATATTTCGAATAAAAAAGTTAAGTAATTCAATTAATAAGAGAAAAGGTGTCTATAGTTTTTTGTGTAAACTGAACCGTTCTCGAAATATAGTATTAAACGCGTTACTCGCGGGAACGGTGCCACTGACACTCGGGGAACCCCTCAAATCTACAATTATGCTCAGAATACACTTCCTCAATATATTACACTATCGAGAAAATTACGCTATTTTTTTTGTTAATGTTACCTGATGATTTTAGTAACATGTAGTAGTCACAGTGCGCTGGATCAGGGCTGTATAGAGGATGAATTTGTTCCCAGCAATATGATGTGATGAGATCTTGGGCCACGTGTGAACGGGCATTGTCATGCAGCAAAACATCCGCAGTTTAGTTATAATATATGTCTCAGAATGTATTATGTCACACCGAGACAAAAAGTCTACAAGCAATATGCTTGTCCCTAAACACAGTACACACAAGTTTGCGTGTTGAAATTGTTTAGTTGACAGTTACTTTTTATTATGTTTATGTTTCCAGGAATGCAGATGCCGCTGGAGAAACGAACTTAAAAGCTAAAAGTACCTCATGAGCGATCAAAACATGAATTAGTAAGATATTTGTAAAATTCAAGAAATGGGATTACTATAATTAGTTAGGGGTGCTATTTGTCTGCCAGAATATAGTGTACATGCTAGTTGTATATATTTTTCACATGAAATCGTTCTTTAAGATTCATAGGTATGTAGTGTCGTTTTATTTCTTACACAGAATATAAAAGAACAATATACAAGTATATATATATATATATATATATATATATATATGGAAATTTAGTTTGATATTCATGATTATTTTACACTGACAATAATTTCCCTCCCCAATTTCTTATATAATTTAATTAACTAACCTTATAATGTGAATTCTGTATGTAATGTGTATGAAATTTCTCTCCTTTATTCCTCCTTCCTCTGTTGATGTGCCTTCCCTTCTTAAAACTGTTTCTTCAATGGTCCTCTTCTTATTATATCTAATTTATAATGTTGTGCAATCCAAATACTAATTCTTCTATCCTTTTACAATAACTGTTGTGATTTTTTTTTGTACAACTGTTAATTCATTGTTACTCTTCAACCTGTGACTGCTATTACTGCTCCTCTCCTTTCAACCTCTTTTATATGATATTTATAGCTAATACAATAATTTTATTCACGTTTCAAAATTCTCTTGCCATTTTTTTTTTTCATTTTTCCAAATCAATCATAATTCTCTGTTTTTCGTTGCCAAAGCGATTGACCAAAATCATATCAAGGCTTTCTTATTACAAATATAAATATTGTAACACCCGAAATGAACATCGCCTACCTTCGCCAGAGTTCAGAGTGGGGAGTAAGGTTTGGGTTGCTACTCATACTCGTAGCAGTGCCGGTAAGAAAGTTACTTCGAAATCACCAACCTCCTATCAAATTTGAAGACCCAACGCGCTAAATGAACCGTTAGAAGTTTATCACTCGTCTATGCTGACTCCATACATGGGAGGAGAGACTGATCAGCCGCAAGTACCTCTGAGAAAGCGTGGGAGACCAAAAAAGACAGTTCATACAGGTTCCTCGTCGAGCGCCATCGAAACCAGAAGGGGAGGATGTAACACACGAAATGAACATATAAGAAGAAGCAAAGACATACGCAGGCAAGAGGTGGGGTATTAGAAGTATTAGAACATTTCAGTCAGTGTTGCGATTGCTGTTACAGTTGTAACAGATCTGTTACGTTTCACTATGTTTTATTACGTCCTTACGAAAGCATATAAATCTATTACGTTTTCGTTGATTTTTCAACGATTTTTTTTACTTTAATTTCAAATCTTCCCAAGCAACAATATCACAATTTTAGAGAAGGATGAAAATATTATTTGCTAATGTAGGACAAGTATGCGTATAGTGGTTTTGCTATACGGCTGTGTCCAGGGCCGCCGCGTGGGTATTAGGCGCCCTTGTTCAAATTGAAATTTGGCGCCCCCGCCCCTTTATGGGGTTCTGTTGGACTCTTATAAAGTGCTGCAAATTATATGTGATATACTCTTTTATAGTATTCAAAATTTGACTTTCGAACTGAAAAGCTTTAGATTATTAAAACACGTTTGTCTTATTGCTTTTTTATTATTTCATAAATTTTAAAAACAAAACAATGATAAAACATTTTTTAAGTAAAATATAAAAAATAGAAAATATATTCAAATATTGAGCTTTAGCAGCTACAAACGCTCGTATCAAATCCTTTATATTTAATTTATCCAAAATTTCGCTCTCTATGGAAATAATTGACAAGTCCGATAATAATCTCTCCAGCGCCATGGTAGATCGCATGTAGTTTTTTATAATTTTAAGTTTTGGAAAACTTCGTTCTCCAGTAGCTACCGAAACTAGCAGGGTTACAGAAATCCGTAAAGCTATTGCAATATTTGGAGATGTATCGGTAAGATTGTTTTCATAAATATAATTTAAAACATCAATAGGTGACATATCCTCTTTGGTGAAACTTCGCAAAGATTTTATTTCTTCGAACAAATTTAATCCATCAATGTCATTTTCATTAACATTTTTAGTATCCGTTAATTTTTGTTCTAATTCTTTACAATGTTTTAGAATTTCATTGTCACTCCAGTTTTTTAAATGAGGTATATAGTGTACCACCTTGAAGTAATTGTAATCTTATTTTAATTGACTGAATCTTTCAGTAATTGAAGAAATGGCAGTGTCTAATATTATATCGTAAAATTCAACCTTAAATTTTTGTCTTGGATTGTTGATTGGTTCGTCGGTTTGTTCATCTTTTAATAGTTTCTTTTTAAACCTGTTTCGACTTTGTGGAAAATCAGTATCCACCACCAAATCATTAGCAACGATACTTGCATTGGCAATTGCATGTTTGCATACGTTTCATCTGATCTACGATTATTTAGTTCTGATATAAGATTTTGTAAAGTCACGATTTGTAAGTCACATTTAGAATTTTGCATTATTTCATTTACCACATTTACTAAATTTAAAATATCGTGCCAGATGTTAATGGAACAAATGAATTTAAACGAGGAAACCTTCTGAATCAATTTTTCTGCTTGAATTCTTGATTCCATGTCTCTTGTTTGATCTTCTTGAATATTTATTAACGCTCTCAAAATTCCCTTCAAATCGTTTTTCAACGGTCTTAAAGCTTCAATTCTACTTTCCATTTGGTGTTGGAGAGTGGCTTTAAAGTTAGATTTTCAACATACTGTTGCAAATAGACCAACGTTTAACGGATGAAGAAAAGTAGTTGTAAAGTTCATGCACTACTCCGAAGAAATTAACTGTTTCGAAGGAAATTTTAGCTGCATCATTTACAACTAAATTTAGAGAATGCGCAGAGCAAGGGATATAGAGTGCCCTCGAATTATTTTCAATAATTTTTTGTTGCAATCCTTTGAGCTTTCCTCTCATATTAGCACCATTATCGTAAGATTGGCCTCGTAAATCTGAAAAATTTAGTTCCAACGATTTTAAATGTCCATTTATGAATTCAAACAGAACCTGTCCAGTAGTGTCGTCGACAGATTGAAATCCTAAAAAGTTTTCTTCAATTTGGGCTTTATTGGTTTCCTCGTTTCCTCGACTTTTGGTTGTCACATTTAAAAAATGAATGTGTATTATCATTGCAAAAATAAGGCAAACTAAACAACGACGTTGAACCGCAACAGCTTCTCAGCACATAAAGAATAAATATATGCCGATACAAAACATTCCCAATTCCTGTTGTTACATGTTACAAATTCTAAGATTTTTAACACGTTCCGTGTGGTAGCGCGAATTCCACACGGAACGTGTTTTTATTGTTCGCATCGGCAATCAAATTTTGTTTTACACAAACGAAAACAGCCCGCAGAAACGAAAACAAAAGTAAATAGAATTAAAATATAAAATTAAAATAAAAATAAAATCTCATTTTATTGTTTAGAAAATATAAAAAATTGCAAGCGAATAATTAACAACTTTTATTTAAGTAACATTAAATTAAAAAACTATAAGTACTATCTATAAATTTTGGCGCCCCCCTGGCCCAGGCGCCCTTGTGCGGTGAACAATTTTGCCACCCCCACGCGGCGGCCCTGGCTGTGTCCTATATTTTTGGAACAGTATTCTTGTAGCAAAATCACTATATGTACACTTGTTCTACATTAGCAAATATATATTTTGATCCTTCGCTAAAATTGTGATTTTGCTGGTTGTGTACATCCAACTAATACCTACATCAAGAAAAATATTATTGACTGTCAGATTTTGGACAAAAAATGGTTACCGTATTGCGGTTTTTTAACTATTCAGCCTACTATTCAGGGACTTTATACAGTCTTGAAAATAGCTGCGCCATCTATTACGAAACAAGGTAAATCTATTACGTTTTTGCGCAGAATTCTATTACCAACTCACATGTCGCTGGGACAACACTGATTTCAGTAGTAGACAGACAGTACCTAGTGGAAGAGTGACGACGGAGATTTTAACCGTTAACGTACATACGTGTATGTCAATATTTACTAGCAAATGTGAACCTACAAATGAATTATGTGCATATTTACGTAAAAATAAAATTGCATAAAACAAATACAACATCTATTTTGTTAAAATATGCAATATACCGGGTGGTGCAATAGTGTGTCGGTGGAGCTTAGTGTGAAAACTAATAACGCTGCAGCAATGAGACTTTACGTACGTATGTAGTATGCGACTGTGCATTTTCTAATTTTATTTACAAATATACAGGGTGTTCCAAATTTTCGCAACCACATTCAACTTTTTTATTTTAAATACATTGCTATACTTTCTAGATATTATAATGATAGCCATTCAAATTATCTTTGCAATGATATACGGATATGTGCACTTCAGACTGTTCGTTCTGATTTTATTGATAATACTAGCTAATACGGCAGGCCTTGAAGGCCCGCTATCGCCTCTTATTCCGCTTACAGTTGAGGTACCGCTCCCCCTTATTCTTCTAAATTTATTGCGGATTTTGTCTTTATTGCGTTTCAGTTTTTGAAACACCATATAATTCCGATATATAGCGAATAACTAAATATAATTGTGTTTTAGATGTTCAATATTGCTTAGTTGTTTTTATACACCCCTGTATATAGCTTACAACTATGCAATATTTTATTCAGAATGCTTATAGGATGAAATGATTAATAATAGATTTAGTGATAATAGCAGTTTTTAAATTGAAAATGTTTAACGGCTGTCCATGAAATAAGATGTATTTTATCGTTTAATGTTATATTGACATTTTTCACATACTTTTCCTGTGCCTCACAGACGGTAGTTTTCACTCTATTTATAATTTTTCTACTATTATTGGTTTTTGTGCCTTGAATTGCCGATGATTTATTTCACGTTTGCCTAATTTATCTATAGTTTGAATTTTGTTTGTGGGTATAAAATTAGAATAATCTCGAAATCTGTGTTTTTTGCATCAGTTGGAAAATGTGGTTTGATAGTTTTTGTTAATAGTGTTTTAGTCTATATACATATGTCGATTCCATTGGTCTTTTTAGTTTAAATGAAAATTCATTAGAATTTAAAAAAAACATTTTATTTTATACAAACTTGTATATAGCTTTATTAGAATTATGTTTTGTTGACGCGAATGTATACTTTTAAATAATTCATTTAATCATTGTTCTACAACAAATAATATTTATTTCATTGGCATTTTTTATAATGATTTCCATTCCTATACTTTTATAATTTGCAGTGTTTCTTTGTGGTAAATTGTATTACAACTGTCAGTTATGTATGATGCTTAATAATGTTGGTAAAGCCTTGTTCACACTGTACATAATTATTTTCTTTTGCATTGTACACCTACAATTTATGGAATATATAGATATAATATATGTATTATGGTAATATTGATTACTTATTGTTATATTCGAAAATACTGTAAAACATCCTTATAGAATTTCTATTTTGAATTATTGTAATTGACGATGTCGCGGGACGTTCATTTTCATCAACAATCTTTTTTGAATACGTATGATATTACTTCTCAATTTGCCTGACACAGTAACAACATGATTAAGTGCTTGTTTAATCTGGTAGGAATATATTTTAGTTTCTTTTTTCTATTTACAATATCTTATAATATTTTGAAGTATTTTTACAACTTAATTCATGGACGAAATGACTCCAGTCACGTAATGATAATTGCTAAAAATGAGTAGAAAGTATTTATAAACAAATAAGGAATCGAATTTATAAATTTCTTACCTATACACTATTATCATTGGGCCAATTATTATATATTGCAATATTTATTGTGCTGAATGTTTGTGAACTAATGCTTCAATCTTTTCGAGCTTGAATTCGCCTTTTTCGCGTCCGCTTACAGCTTTTTACAGTTTCCTGTAAAACGCTATCACTCTCGTGGTGGTTTTTAGAATGTAAGATTTTATAGACTTGTGGCACACTCTGTATATACATATATTTTGTAAAGCCAATTGTATATTTCATTTAAAATTCCTCTAGAATTTTTTTTTACACAAACTGTTACAGAATGAAGAGCGAGAAGGATAATTTAATGTTAAACATAAGAATGATGTTAAAGTATCCGAAGAAACAATATGCTCAATAAGTGCATCATTTTCATTGAGACAATCGGGATAATACGCTATTGAAATAACATAAAATTTAGTATATTAACAAAAAGTATGTCAATTGCTCAGAAACAATTTAAGATAAGCATGCACAATATTAATAAAGAAGAACCTAATAATCAGTTTGACACTGAGATATTTTTACCCAAATTATTTGAAGTGGAACAGGGCTTTCATTATGAAATTTTGGTCAGAATAATTGAAATATTCGTCTATCACATACTCAAAATTAGTTCGCACGTCAATTAAAAATGAAGGACTTGTATTGAAGAACATTTTAAATTTTCAATGAATTACATATATACTACTCGCCCGCTATTGCGGGCTCGTCATTTTAATTGACATGCTCAAATATACGTAGTATCTCCATAGTGTTTAACATGTTTACAACAAATTTCGTTTGGTAAATGGGCGTCGCTTTCAAACATTCTTATAGAATGCTAATGAATGCTGATGAACTTCAAACATATAGCTCGCAAACATATGTATGTGAATGGGTAAAGTAAATTTAATTTATAAAGTATATTACTTTCTTACTACCTTTTCGAAGTCCACTATCGTTAATAAAAGAGCAGAGTATATTTTATTTAAAATTATTTTCGATCTGTTTTTGACACAAATCGGTACACACTCAAGAGCGAGAAAGGTAATTTAATGTTAATCATAAGCCATGTTAAACTATCAAAAGACACAATGAGCTCAAAAAGCGCAACATTTTTATTAAAACAGTTTACAATACTATTTTGATGTAAAGTGTAACCCTTTTGAAATCCACTATCATTAATAAAGGAGCACAAAATAATAATAAAAGTAAAAAACCCAAGTTTTAAATTTAAGCCCTTTTGAAGCGCCTTTCCTGTAAACAGCGCTTTCTAGAATGTCCATTTTTATAAATTTTTGAAGCACCCCTGTATATACATATATTTTGTTAAGCCAATAGGATATGTTATTTAAAATTCTTCTCGAACTATTTTTAACACAAACCGGTACACACTCAAGAGCGAGAAAGGTAATTTAATGTTAAACATAAGTCGTGTTAAAGTATGCAAAGACACAATGATCAAAAAGCGCAACATTTTTATTAAGGCAGTGTACAATACTATTTTGATGTGAAAGTGTAAAAGCCTGCCAACCTTTTAGAAATCGACTATCGTTAATAAAGGAGCACAAAATAATAATAAAAGTAAAAAGGCCAAGTTTTAAATTGAAGCGCCTTTCCTGTAAAAAGAGATTACCGGTATGACGCTTTTTAGAATGTCTACATTTATACACCTTTGAAGCACCCAAGTATAAACATATATTTTGTTAAACCAATAGGACGTTTTATTTAAAATTCTTCTCGAACTGTTTCTAACACAAAACCGGTACACACTCAAGAGCGAGAAAGGTAATTTAATGTTATACATAAGTCATGTTAAGGTATCCAAAGACACAATGAGATCAAAAAGCCCAACATGTTCATTAAGACTGTTTACAATACTATTTTGATGTGAAAGTGTAAAAGCCTGTCAAACCTTTTCAAAATCGACTATCGTTAATAAAGGTGCACGAAATAATAATAAAAGTAAAAAGCCCAAGTTTTAAATTTAAGCCCTATTGAAGCGCCTTTCCTGTAAAAAAAACGCTTTTTAGAATGTCCACTTTTATAAACTTTTGAAGCACCCCTGTATATATATATATATATATATATATATATATATATATATATTTTGTTAGGCCAATAGGATATTTTATTTAAAATTCTTCTCGAACTGTTTTTGACATAAACCGGTGCACACTCAAGAGCGAGAAAGGCAATTTAATGTTAAACATGTCATGTTAAAATATCCAAAGAAAGAATGAGCTTTCAAAAAGCGCAACATTTTCATTAAGACAGTTTACAATACTATTTTGATGTGAAAGTGTAGAAGCCTGTCAATCTTTTCGAAGTCTACTCTCGTTAATAAAGGAGCACGAAATAATAATAAAAGTAAAAAGCCCAAATTTTAAATTGAAGCCCTATTAAAGCACCTTTCCTGTAAAAAAACGCTTTTTAGAATGTCCACTTTTATAACCGTTGGAAGCACTCCTGTATATACATATATTTTGTTAAGCCAATAGGATATTTTATTTAAAATTCTTCTCGAACTGTTTTTGACATAAACCGGTACACACTCAAGAGCGAGAAAGGTAATTTAATGTTAAACATAAGTCATGTTAAAATATCCAAAGAAACAATGAGCTCTCAAAAAGCGCAACATTTTCATTAAGACAGTTTATAATACTATTTTGATGTGAAAGTGTAAAAGCCTGTCAATCTTTTCGAAGTCTACTCTCGTTAAGAAAAAAGCACAAAATAATAATAAAAGTAAGAAGCACTCCTGTATATACATATATTTTGTTAAGCCAATAGGACGTTTTACTTAAAATTCTTCTCGAAGTGTTTTTAACACAAACCGGTACACACTCAAGAGCGAGAAAGATAATTTAATCTTAAGCATAAGTTATGTTAAGGTATCCAAAGACACAATGAGATCAAAAAGCCCAACTTGTTCATTAAGGCAGTTTACAATACTATTTTGATGTGAAAGTGTAAAAGCCCGTCAACCTTTTCGAAATCCACTATCGTTAATAAAGGAGCAGGAAATAATAATAAAAGTAAAAAGCCCAAGCTTTAAATTTAAGCCCTATTAAAGCGCCTTTCCTGTAAAAGGCGATCACTGGAATGACGCTTTTTAGAATATCCACTTTTATAAACTTTTGAAACACCCCTGTATATACATATATTTTGTTAAGCCAATAGGATATTTTATTTAAAATTCTTCTCGAACTGTTTTTGACATAAACCTGTACACACTCAAGAGCGATAAAGGTAGTTTAATGTTAAACATAAGTCGTGTTAAAGTATCCAAAGACACAATGAGATCAAAAAGCGCAACATTTTTATTAAGGCAGTGTACAATACTATGTTGATGTAAAGTGTGACCTTTTTGAAATCCACTATCGTTAATAAAGGAGCACAAAATAAAAGTAAAAGTAAAAAGCCCAAGCTTTAAATTGAAGCGCCTTTCCTGTAAAAAGCGAGTACTGGCATGATGCTTTTTAGAATATCCGGTTATATAAACTTTTAAAGCATCCCAGTATATACATATATTTTGTGAAGCCAATAGTATATTTTATTTAAAAATTTTCTCGAATTGTTTTTTACACAAACCGGTACACACTCACGAGTGAGAAAGGTAATTTAGTCTTAAACATAGGGCATGTTAAAATATCCAAAGAAACAATGAGCTCTCAAAAAGCGCAACATTTTCATTAAGACAGTTTATAATACTATTTTGATGTGAAAGTGTAAAAGCCTGTCAATATTTTCGAAGTCTACTCTCGTTAAGAAAAAAGCACAAAATAATAATAAAAGTAAGAAGCACTCCTGTATATAGATATATTTTGTGAAGCCAATAGGAGGTTTTATTTAAAATTCTTCTCGAAGTGTTTTTAACACAAACCGGTACACACTCAAGAGCGAGAAAGATAATTTAATTTTAACCATAAGCTATGTTAAGGTATCCAAAGACACAATGAGATCAAAAAGCCCAATTTGTTCATTAAGGCAGTTTACAATACTATTTTGATGTGAAAGTGTAAAAGCCCGTCATCCTTTTCGAAATCCACTGTCGTTAATAAAGGAGCAGGAAATAATAATAAAAGTAAAAAGCCCAAGTTTTAAATTTAAGCCCTATTAAAGCGCCTTTCCTGTAAAAGGCGATCACTGGAATGACGGTTTTTAGAATATCATTTTCATTTTACTCAAAAATCCAAAAAAATGCCCAAGTTTTAAATTTTAGCCCTATTGAATGGCTTTTTTCGCGTCCGCTTACAGTTTCTTCACAGTTTCCTGCAAAAAGCAATTACTGTCATGGCTTTTTAGAATGTCCGTTTTTATTAACTTTGTTTTATTTAAAATGCTTCTCGAACTGTTTTTTACACAAATCTGTACACACTCAAGAGCGAGAAAGGTAATGTAATGTTAAACATAAGTCGTGTTAAAGTATGCAAATACACAATGAGCTCTCAAAAAGCGCAACATTTTTATTAAGACAGTGTACAATACTATTTTGATGTGAAAGTGTAAAAGCCTATCAACCTTTTCGAAGTCTACTCTCGTCAAGAAAAAAGCACAAAATAATAATAAAAGTAAAAAGCCCAAGTTTTAAATTTAAGTCCTATTGAAGCGCCTGTCCTGTAAAAACCAATCATTGTCATGGCTTTTTAGAATGTCCACCTTTATAAACTTTTGAAGCACCCCTCCCTACATATATTTTGTTAAGCCAATAGTATATTTTATTATTATATTTAAAATTCTTCTCGAACTGCATTTTAGACAAACTGGTACACACTCAAGAGCGAGAAAGGTAATTTAATGTTAAACATAGGTTATGTTAAAGTATCGAAAGAAACAATGAGCTCAATGAGCGCAACATTTTCATTGAGACAGTGTACAATACGATTCTGATGTTTGCGAATCTACTATCGTTAAGAAAAAATCAAGTATTAAATTTAAACCCTGTTCAATCACGTTTCGAAGAATCGCCAAATTGAAGACGTAATAAGCGACCACAAACACCCCCGTATCTAAAATTCCACATTCATACGTCAATTTTCAAAAAAATCTTCCGCCGTTTTGTTTTTTGTTACATTTTGACTTTGGAATCGTGATCGGTGACCCCCAAAACCCCCGTATCTAAAATTTCACGTTCATATGTCAATTTTCAAAAAATCTTCCGCCATTTTGTTTTTTTTTGACATTTTAACTTTGGAATCGTGATCGGCGACCCCCAAAACCCCCGTATCTAAAATTTCACGTTCGTACGTCAATTTTCAAAAAAATCTTCCGCCATTTTGTTTTTTTTGACATTTTGTCTTTGGAATCGTGATCGACGACCCCCAACACCCTCGTATCTAAAATTTCACATTCATACGTCAATTTTCAAAAAATCTTCCGCCATTTTCTTTTTTTTTGACATTTTGAGTATGGATTCGTGATCGGTGACCTAAGACACCCCCGTATATAAAATTTCACATTTATACGTCAAAATTTTCAAAAAATCCTTCGGCCATTTTGTATTTTTTTGACATTTCGACTTTGGATACGTGATCAATGACACCACAAAAACTCCCAAGTGCCGAATTTTACTTTAATCAGAAGAGAGAAGTTAATTTCAGCTAGCTCCGCCCACCCTGCATGTATGCGTAATCGATTAAATAAAATTATTACATAAGGGCACATCGATGTTAAAAGCAATCCTTTTCCCCATACGCATACGCGTTCTGGAGTTAACGTATTTTAATTCAAATCATTATTAAAATATGAATCTACAGCTCCTGTATAGTTGAAAATATTAAATCAAGCGGGACCGTTGTGTATTGTGTGGAGATATGGAGATGCCGAACATTCACCGGACCGTAATACATTGATCGGCAGTGCACATGAGAATCTGATTATATTTTTCGCCCGTCCGGAATGCATTGATACAGTGCACGTTGAATCGGCCATTTTTCTGACCAAATGCTTCTGCAAACGAATTTGAAAGTGCTCGTGCCCTTGGTTGCGTGCATCTGTCGACTCGAAATAAGCATGTAAAAGATCCCGAGAGAGCCGTTCTTTAACACCTCGGGTCTTGTTGGACTCTCGCAACCTCCAAAATTTCGTATTTCACGCTTAAAAATGAATCTGTGGACACAACTCAGTTTGATGTCAGTTTGACGTTTCCCGAGATTTTTATCGCTTGTCACGGGAACGGTCAAAACGTAAGCCATTTTTCGGTTACAAAATGGAATTCACGCTCCTATTCAACGGACGATATCTCTGCAGACACTCCACTAAAAAGGAAAATCTCTCCGTCCACCGGAAATTCAATGTCACCCCTAGGCCCAGCCCAAAACACAGCCTTTAATTCCTCATATCCAGAGAGGAGTTTTCTGCAAAGATTTGTCGACTTTTTCTATTTTGATAGTTCCGAAAATGCTCGGTTAAGCTCTTTCAACTAAGGCGATTAACAACAGAGGTCTGTGCGCTATTATTATATATAACTAGCTCTAACGTCCGCTTACAGCGGGTCCTCCGCTTACAACGGGTCCTCCGCTTACAGCAGGTCCTCCGCTTACAGCGGGTACGTCAATCTCTTTTAGTTGGAATCGCTTTTTTTCGCGTCCGCTTACAGCTTTTTCATAGTTTCCTGTAAAAAGCAATCACTGTCATGACGCCTTTTAGAATGTCCGATTTTATTAACTTTTGACGCACGCCTGTATATAAATATATTTCGTGAAGCCAATAGTATATTTTTTTTAAAATTCTTCTCGAACGGTTTTTTACACAAACCGGTACACACTCAAAAGCGAGAAAGGTAAATTAAAGTTAAACGTAAGTCATGTTAATGTATCCAAAAAACAATGAGCACAACATTTTCATCGAGACAGTTTACAATACTATTTTGATGTTATAGTGGAAAAGCATGTCAACCTTTTCGAAGTCTGCTGTCGTTAAGAAAAAAGCAAAAAATGATAATAAAAGTAAGAAGCCCAAGTTTTAAATTTAAGCCCTATTGAAGCGCCTTTCCTGTAAAAAAACACTTTTTAAAATGTCCGCTTTTATAAACTTTTGAAGCACCCCTGTATATACATATATTTTGTAAGCCAATAGGATATTTTATTTAAAGTTCTTCTCGAACTGTTTTTGACATAAATCGGTACACACTCAAGAGCGAGAAAGATAATTTAATGTTAAATATAAGTCATATTAAAGTATCCAAAGACACAATGAGATCAAAAAGAGCAACATTTTTATTAAGACAGTGTACAATACTATTTTGATGTGAAATTGTAAAAGCCTGTCAACCTTTTTGAAAGGAGCACAAAATAATAATAAAAGTAAGAAGCCCAAGTTTTAAATTGAAGCTCCTTTCCAGTAAAAAGCGATCACTGGCATGACGCTTTATAGAATGTCCAGTTTTATACACCTTTGAAGCACCCCTGTATATACATATAATTTGTGAAGCCAATTGTATATTTTATTTAAAATTCTTCTCGAACTGTTTTTAACACAAAACGGTACACACTCAAGAGCGAGAAAGGTAATTTAATTTTAAACATAGGTCAGGTTAAGGTATCCAAAAGCACAATGAGATCAAAAAGCCCAACATGTTCAGTAAGGCAGTTTACAATACTATTTTGATGTGAAAATGTAAAGCCTGTCAACCTTTCCAAAATCCACTATCGTTAATAAAGGAGCACGAAATAATAATAAAAGTAAAAAGCCCAAGTTTTAAATTTAAGCCCTATTGAACCGCCTTTCCTGTTAAAAATGGCTTTTTAGAATGTCCGCTTTTAAAACTTTTGAAGCACCCCTGTATATACATATATTTTGTTAAGGTAATAGGATATTTTATTTAAAATTCTTCTCGAACTGTTTTTGACATAAACCGGTACACACTCAAGAGCAAGAAAAGAAATTTAATGTTAAAACATAAGTCATGTTAAAGTATCCAAAGACAGAATTAGCTCAAAAAACGCAACATTTTTATTAAGATAGTTTACAATACTATTTTGATGTGAAAGTGTAAAAGCCTGTCAACCTTTTCGAAATCCATTATCGTTAAGAAAGGAGCACAAAATAATAATAAAAGTAAAAAGCCCAAGTTTTAAATTTAAGCCCTATTGAAGCGCCTTTCCTGTAAAAAGAGGCTTTTTAGAATGTCTACTTTTATAAACTATTGAAGCACCCCTGTATATACATATATTTTGTTAAGCCAATAGGATATTTTATTTAAAATTCTTGTCGAACTGTTTTTGACATAAACCGGTACACACTCAAGAGCGAGAAAGGTAATTCAATGTGAAACATAAGTCATGTTAAAGTATCCAAAGACACAATGAGATCAAAAAGCGTAACATTTTTATTAAGACAGTGTACAATACTATTTTGATGTGATAGTCTAAAAGCCTGTCAATCTGTTTGAAATCCACTATCTTTAATAAAGGAGCACAAAATAATAATAAAAGTAAAAATCCCAAGTATTAAATTGAAGCGCCTCTCCTGTAAAAAGCGATCACTGGCATAACGCTTGTTAGAATGTCCACTTTTATACACCTTTGAAGTACCCCTGTATATTCATATATTTTGTTAAGCCAATAGTACGTTTTATTTAAAATTCTTCTCGAACTGTTTTTAACACAAATCTGTACACACTCAAGAGCGAGAAAAGTAATTTAATTTTAAACATAAGTCATGTTAAGGTATCCAAAGACACAATGAGATCAAAAAGCCCAACATGTTCATTAAGACAATTAACAATACTATTTCGATGTGAAAGTATAAAAGCCTGTCATCCTTTTCAAAATCCACTATCGTTAATATAGAAGCACAAAATAATAGTAAAAGTAGAAAGCCCAAGTTTAAATGTAAGCCCTATTGAAGCACCTTTCCTGTAAAAGGCGATCAGGCTTTTTAGAATGTCCACTTTTATAAACTTTTGAAACACCTCTGTATACACATATATTTTGTTAAGCCAATAGGATATTTCACTTAAAATTCTTCTCGAACTGTTTTTGACACAAACCGGTACACACTCAAGGGCGAGAAAGGTAATTTAATGTTAAAGTATCCAAAGACAGAATGAGCACAAAAAGCGCAACATTTTCATCAAGACAGTTTACAATGCTATTTTGATGCGAAAGTGTAAAAGTTTGTCAACCTTTTCGAAATCCACTATCGTTAATGAAAGAGCACAAAATAATAATGAAAGTAGAAAGCCCAAGTTTTAAATTTGAAGCCCTATTAAAGTGCCTTTTCTGTAAAAAGCGATCAATTTCATGATACTTTTTAGAATGTCCAGTTTTATAAACTTTTCAAGCACCCTATACATACATAAATTTTGTGACGCCAATTGTATATTTTATTTAAAATTCTTCTCGAATTGTTTTTTATGCAAACCGGTACACACTCAAGAGCGAGAAAGGTAACTTAATGTTAAACATAAGTCTTGTTAAAGTATCCAAAGACACAATAAGCTCAAAAAGCGCAACATTTTTATTAAGACACTTTACAATACTATTTAGATGTGAAAGTGTAAAAGCCTCACAACCTTTTCGAAATCCACTATCGTTAATAAAAGAGCACAAAATAATAGTAAAAATAAAAAGCGCAAGTTTTAAATTGAAGCCCTATTAAAGCGCCTCTCCTGTAAAAGGCGATCACTGGCATAACGCTTTTTAGAATGTCTACTTTTATAAACTTTTGAAACACCCCTGTACATACATAAACTTTGTGAAGCCAATTTTATATTTTATTTAAAATTCTTCTCGAATTGTTTTTTACACAAACCGGTACACACTCAAGAGCGAGAAAGGAAATTTAATGTTAAACATAAGTCATTTGAAAGTATCCAAAGACACAATGAGCTCAAAGAACGCAGCATTTTTCTTAAGACAGTTTACAATACTATTTTGATGTGAAAGTGTAAAAGCCTGTCAATCTTTTCGAAATCCACTATCGTCAACAAAAGAGCACAAAACAATAATAAAAGTAGAAAGCCCAAGTTTTAAGTGTAAGCCCTATTAAAGCGCCTCTCCTGTAAAAGGCGATCACTGGCATGACGCTTTTGAGAATGTCCAATTTTATAAACTTTTGAAACACCTCACACGTACATATATTTTGTGAAGCCAATTGTATATTTTATTTAAATTATAGCGTCGTAGATAAGTGATTGTGAAATACCAACAGTAGTTTGCTCTTTTAATTGCAGTAATAAAAAAAATACGCACAGTTTTTATAGTAATTTATGAAGAAGGTGACCAGTCAATAATATTAGTGGTAGATATTACAATATATAATTTATTGGAAATTGAATGAAATATAACATGCAAACCTAATCGGGTATATTTTATGCTTGTCAGCGAAGTAAGAGTTTCAGTTGCTCTGCTTGTCCATAGTGTTTGTTTGGATTCCTAAATGCAGTAATGATTGGCAAAATAAGATTGACGTAGTATATGCTAGTAGTAAATAAATTTTTAGTGATTTTGGACAGAGATTATTTTGGTGGTCGTGACGTGAGATATTAACGTGTTTAGTTCTGCTGTGATTACAAATCAGTCACTGATTGACACATTAAAATTAAGACATATTGTACGTGAGCGTGTAGCATTAGTGATCAATTGTGGCTGCATGATACATAAGGAAATTGTGCGTTTTTAATGACCACGTGCAAATCATTCACCTCCTAATGAATCTCCTTTTCACCATAAATTTAATGTACCTACTTTTTACCTTGTTTGAAAACCAAGTTTTAGTTATTTTATCTATAGTCTTTTATATACGTTACAATTAGATTATGCTCGCACACATGCTACTTTTATATTTTCTGAATTATTGGTATCTCCTAACTCCAAAATTCGAAAATGTCAACCTGAAGAAATTCAAGCAAGGACGTGTAAACGGCAAAAGTTACTTTGAGTCTCATAACATTGCATTTATATACGTTCCCTATATTTTCTATTATTACATATGACCCGTAAAGAAAGTTATTTATTATACAAGGGAAAGAAGTATTAGATTTTAGCTCGAGATAATGACAAAATACCGAGAGCTAAAATCTAATGTTTTTTCCCGTGTATAATACACTATTTTTTTCTGTGACAGGAAAAACGATGATTTAATAATGATAAAAAAGACTCAGAAAATCAATCGATGTGACATTTGAAGTTTTAAATTGGTAGGCTGTTGTACTTAGCAGCATTACACCTGCGTTGCTAAGGAAACCTATAAAGTATTCAAATATTTGTCAATTTAATTTTGTGTTTGGTTTTAAAAATTTGCGAACTTAGGTTGCTTTTTAGTTATTTTGATTGGAAGGTGAAAAAGAAATGCAGTTCTTTCTCGGAGACGGTGCTATTGGCATACATAAGTAAATGCAACTTTTTGTATAATAAAATATATTAAAATGAAATGTCCGTGTTCTTACTTATGTGTACATATTCGGAAAAAAAGTACTCATTTTTTTCCCGGGAAAAAATGAGTACTAAATTTTTCTCGGCTTTTAAAGTGACATTGTGTTACCTGTTAAGAAAGATAAAATGTCAAACTTTTCCCGTTACAGAGAAAAAGTTATAAAAATACATTCGAGTCGTCTTGGCAACGGACTCGGCAAAAGTACGAACTAAAGACGACGATTCAATACCACTACAAATTTCGATTGGCCGGAACAATTTCAAAATGAAAAAATTAAAGTAATTAATCAATATTTCTGGATGTATACCTTCCCATAGTAATATACTATTACATGGAAGCCAGTTACAAATTAAATATTATAAATAAAGGTATTAAATATTACTTTCCTACACCTATATTTTACATACCATTGGCTGTACTGTTTTAAAATATTTAGCTGACAATTATAACAACCGTCAACAAATAATTAGAGCAAATGTCAAAAGGTGTACAAATATTATTATTTATGACAGTCCTGAAATGTATTTTGTAGGTTATATTACATGACAGGTAAAATTTTGCAACATCTAAAATTTGACGTGATTTTAATTTAGTGGCGCATGTCGGTTGCGAGAGCAACTCAACTATAGGAACAATTTGATGAAAAAGAAAAGACTTGCATCTGCGGTCATAAACTGTATTATCAATTATATTCTAACAGTATAAGATATTGCAATTTCAACTATCATATTTCAGACAATTTAACTTGCACCAAATTTCTGTAGGATGAATAAGGCCAGAAATTTTGATTGAAAGATCATATCCCAACTGTTTACTAAAAACTATACGTTTTAATAGATTCTTTGTCTCAATTTCTTAAATCAAAGAGGGTTGATTGAGAAAACCGTGTTTTCATAAATTTCGACTTACAAAATGTTATGTTCTGGAGGAATCGGTGCGATCTTTGTAGTGCCAATTATAATTATTATTTTAAAATTTAACTACACGTTAACGAACACACTATTCATCCGAACCCAATTAAATCGAAAGTACTTTATACAGTGTCTGCATAAGCACCTGCCAGCTTCTGTAGAATTTCTTCAATGTTTTCAATTTCACATGAAACTTTTAAATGTAGTTTTAATATGTTAATGACATATCAGAGTGAATCTAAAATATATTCATCTAAAATTAAGTTTTAATAAGGTGCTGTTAAAAGCAATTACAAAGAAGAAAAGAGCAAGCGCAATCATAAATTTTCACAAATACTTAGAATTTTTAGCAACTGAGCAAATGTAACAGAATTAAAAAGCTTCCAAAACACAAATATTTCCGTAGTAAGCTAAAAGTTACACATATTCAATATTATGTTCTTATTTTAAGTATACTGTTAATTTCATGTATAGAAGAAGCAATACAATTACTAAATCACTAATAAAAATAATTATTAATTACAAATGCATAAGAAAACATAATCGCAGTCAATACTAATAAAAATCCAAATCTCCTAGGTTATGAGCGCGTGTAAGTAATCCCAATTACTGTTTAATATTTTATCAGGTTTGGTAAAACACCGATTAAAATATCTTCATTTAATAACGTTCTTAATCAATGATTAGCGCTAACCGGTGTTGGAAACACATACTAACCGGTATTTTAAACAATGGTTAGCGCCAACCGGTTTTTGCAAAAACGTACTATCCCGTATTTTACTTAATGAGTACGCTGATGGGCATTTTAATCGGAATTGGGAAAACCGGCACTTAATTGAACTTAATCAACTAATACAGTGCAATAATATAAATAATTAAAAATACATCTAAATTTGCCGTTGTAGTTGTTAGAGCGTTTTAATGTTGAAGGTTACATTCAAATATTATGTCAAGTTTAATGAAACATGCGCCAATAATTTAAGGACATTAAATTTGAGATATTGTAAAATTTTACCTGTTAAGTATCCTACCTACACATGCCATTTCGAGACTTATAAATACACCTTTTGACATAAATCATAATAACCTTTTGAAGTTTGTCATCCAAGCAACACAAATTTGTCTGGAATTACCGTTTCCCGTAGAACGCGATCACTGTCATGATGCCTTTCAGAAAATCCGATTTTATAAACTTTTGAACCACTCCTGTATATATATAAATTTAGTGATGCCGATCGTATATATTATTTAGAACTTTTCTTTACTTCTTTACACAAACCGTTAAACTGAACACTGAAGAGCGAGAAGGATAATTTAATGTTAAACATAAATCATGTTAAAGTTACCAAGGAAGAATGTGCTCAGATCCAAGCACTTTTCGACGAACCTTTCCGCCATATTACATTTGCCATGTTGTTTTTTTGACATTTTGACTTTGGATTCGTGATCGGCGACCTGAGACACCCCCGTACTAAAATTTCACATTCATACGTCAATGTTCAAAAAAACTTCCGCCATTTTATTTTTTTCGACATTTTGACTTTGGATTCGTGATCGGCAACCTGAGACAACCCCGTATCTAAAATTTCACATTCCTACGTCAATGTTCAAAAAAACTTTCGCCATTTTGTTTTTTTTGACATTTTGACTTTGGATTCGTAATCGGCGACCTGAGACACCCCCGTATCTAAAATTTCACATTCCTACGTCAATGTTCAAAAAAACTTCCGCCATTTTGTTTTTTTTTGACATTTTGACTTTGGATTCGTAATCGGCGACCTAAGACACCCCCGTATCTAAAATTTCACATTCATACGTCAATTTTCAAAAAAACTTCCGCCATTTTGTTTTTTTTTTGACATTTTGACTTTGGATTCGTGATCGGCGACCTGAGATACCCCCGTATCTAAAATTTCACATTCATACGTCAATGTTCAAAAAAACTTCCGCCATTTTGTTTTTTTTTGACATTTTAACGTTGGATTCGTAATCGGCGACCTGAGACAACCCCGTATCTAAAATTTCACATTCCTACGTCAATGTTCAAAAAAACTTCCGCCATTTTGTTTTTTTTTGACATTTTGACTTTGGATTCGTAATCGGCGACCTGAGACACCCCCGTATCTAAAATTTCTCATTCATACGTCAATTTTCAAAAAAACTTCCGCCATTTTTTTTTTTGACATTTTGACTTTGGATTCGTGATCGGCGACCTGAGACACCCCCGTATCTAAAATTTCACATTCATACGTTAATTTTCAAAAAAACTTCCGCCATTTTTTTTTTTGACATTTTGACTTTGGTTCGTGATCGGCGACCTAAGACACCCCCGTATCTAAAATTTCACATTCATACGTCAATTTTCAAAAAAACTTCCGCCATTTTGTTTTTTTTTGACATTTTGACTTTGGATTTGTGATCGGCATCCGTACACAGCGCCGTATCTAAAATTTCACATTCATACGTCAATTTTCAAAGAAATTCCGCCATATTGTTTTTTTTGACATTTTGACTTTGGATTCGAGATCGGCGTTCGCAGACACCCCCGTATCTAAAATTTCACATTCGTACGTCAATTTTCAAAAAATCTTCCTCCATTTTGTTTTTTTTGACATTTTGACTTTGGATTCGTAATCGGCGACCTGAGACACCCCCGTATCTAAAATTTCACATTCATACGCCAATTTTCAAAAAAACTTACGCCATTTTGTTTTTTTTTGACATTTTGACTTTGGATTCGTCATCGGCGACCTAAGACAACCCCGCATCTAAAATTTCACGTTCATACGTCAATTTTCAAGAAAACTTCCGCCATTTTTTTTTTGACATTTTGACTTTGGATTCGTGATCGGCGACCTAAGACAACTCCGCATCTAAAATTTCACATTCGTACGTCAATTTTCAAAAAATCTTCCGCCATTTTTTTTTTGACATTTTGACTTTGGATTTGTGATCGGCGTCCGCACACACCGCCGTATCTAAAATTTCGCTTTCATACGTCAATTTTCAAAAAACTCTTCGGCCTTTTATTTTTTTTAGTCATTTTGACTTTGGATTTGTGATTGGCGTCAATTTAGAATTAGTGACGGGCGACCGTAAAAACTCCCGAGTGCCCAGTTTTATTTTTAATCGGAAGAGAGAGAAATTGATTTCAGCCAGCTCCGCCCACCGTGCACGTAATCGTTTAAGTAAAATTATTTCGTAGGGGCACATGAATGACGAAAGCCTACCTTTTCCCCTTTGAGAAAATACGCGTTCTGAAATTTACGTATTTTAATTCAAATCATTATTAAAATATTACTCGACAACACCTGTATAGATGAAAATATTTAATTCAAGCGGGACCGCTATGTATTGTGTGGACATGCCGAACATTCGCCGGACCGTAATATATTGACCGGCAGTGCACGTGAGAATCTGATTATATTTTCGCCCGTCCGGAATGCATTGATATCTGTGCATCTTGAATCGGCCATTTTTCTGACAAAATCCACTCGCAAACGAACTTCAAAGTGTTCATGCCCTTGGTTGCGTGCGACCGTCGACTCGAAATATGCATGTAGAAGGTCCCCAGAAGTCGGTTCGTTAAGTCCCCGGGTCCTGTTGAACCCTCGCGACCTTCAAAATTTAGTATTTCACGCTTAAATGTGAATATGCGGATACCACTCAGTTTGCTTGTCAGTTTGACGTTTCTAGCGATTTTTAACGTGTTTCACGTGAATTTTCCATCCGCCGCGCCGTTTGTCGGAATTTGTTCGCCACGCCCGAACGCCGACTTTTGCACGCTCCTCTCTTGAACGGCGGATATCTCTGCACGCGCACCGAAAAAAAGGAAAATCTCTCCGTCGATGGTTAGTTTAATGTCACCGGTACGTACACGCGCCGAGACGGCCTTTAATTCCGCGTATCCAGGGACGACTACTGCGCCTAAATTCACCAATTTCAAGTCGATTTTGAGCCGTCCGATCCGTAACCATGGTGATGCGGTTAAGCCGTCTTTTCTCGAGAAATTAACACGAAACGGCCGTGCGCTTTTAGTATATATAACTAGCTCTAACGTCCGCTTACAGCAGGTCCTCCGCTTACACGGATCCTCCGCTTAGAGCGGGTCCTCGACTTACAGCGGGTCCGTCAATCTCTTTTAGTTGGAATCGCTTTTTTCGCGTCTGCTTACAGCTTTTTCATAGTCTCCTGTAAAAAGCAATCACTGTCATGACGCCTTTTAGAATATCCGGTTCTATTAACTCTTGATGCACCCCTGTATAAACATATATTTTGTGAAGCCAATAGTATATTTTCTTTAAAATTCTTCTCGAAAGGTTTTTTACACAAACCGGTACACACTCAAGAGCGAGAAAGGTAAATTTATGTTAAACATAAGTCATGTTAATGTATCCAAAGAAACAATGAGCTCAAAGAGCACAACATTTTCATCGAGACAGTTTGCAATACTATTTTGATGTGATAGTGGAAAAGCATGTCAACCTTTTCGAAGTCTACTGTCGTTAAGAAAAAAGCACAAAATAATAATAAAAGTAAGAATCCCAAGTTTTAAATTTAAGTCCTATTGAAGCGCCTTTCCTGTAAAAAACGCTTTTTAGAATGTCCACTTTTATAAACGTTTGAAGCACGCCTGTATATAATATATTTTGTTAAGCCAATAGGATATTTTATTTAAAATTCTTGTCGAACTGTTTTTGAAATAAATCGGTACACACTCAAGAGCGAGATAGATAATTTAATTTTAAACATAAGTCATGTTAAGATATCCAAAAGCACAATGAGATCAAAAAGCCCAACATGTTCATTAAGACAATTTACAATACTATTTTGATGTGAAAGTGTAAAGCCTTGTCAACCTTTTCAAAATCCACGATCGTTAATAAAGGAGCACGAAGTAATAAGAAAAGTAAAAAGCCCAAGTTTTAAATTTAAGCCCTATTGAAGCGCCTTTCCTGTAAAAAAAGACTTTTTAGAATGTCCACTTTTATAAACTTTTGAAGCACCCCAGTATATACATATATTTTGTAAAGCCAATAGTATATTTTATTTAAAATTCTTTTCGAACTGTTTTTGACATAAACCGGTACGCACTCAAGAGCGAGAAAGGTAATTAAGCGTTAAAGTATCCAGAGACATAATAAGATCAAAAAGGTCAACATATTCATTAAGACAGTTTACAATACTATTTTGATGTGAAAGTGTAAAAGTGTGTCAATCTTTTCGAAATCAACTATCGTTAATAAAAGAGCACAAAACATTAATAAAAGTAGAAAGCCCAAGTTTTAAATGTATGCCAAAACGCCTTCCTGTAAAAGGCGATCACTGGCATCACGCTTTTTAGAATGTCTACTTTTATAAACTTTTGAAACACCCCTGTATATACATATATTTTGTTAAGCCAATAGAATATTTTATTTAAAATTCTTCTCGAACTGTTTTTGACACAAATCGGTACACACTCAAGAGAGAGAAAGGTAATCTAATGTTAAAGTATCCAAAGACACAATAAGATCAAAAGGGTCAACATGTTCATTAAGACAGTTTACAATAGTGTAAAAGCCTGTCAACCTTTTCGAAATCCACTATCGATAATAAAGGAGCACAAAATAATAATAAAAGTAAAAAGTCCAAGTTTTAAATTGAAGCCCTATTGAAGCGCCTTGCCTGTAAAAGGCGATCACTGGCATGACGCTTTTTAGAATGTCTACTTTTATAAACTTTTGAAACACCCCTGTACATAAATAAATTTTGTGAAGCCAATAAGATATTTTATTTAAAATTCTTCTCGAACTGTTTTTGGCGCAAACCGGTACACACTCAAGAGCGAGTAAGGTAATTTAATGTTAAAGTATCCAAAGACACAATAAGATCAAAAAGGTCAACATGTTCATTAAGACAGTTTTCAATACTCTTTTGATGTGAAAGTGTAAAAACCCGTCAACCTTTTCGAAATCAACTATCGTTAATCAAGGAGTACAAAATAATAATAAAAGTAAAGAGCCCAAGTTTTAAATTGAAACCCTATTGAAACACCCCTGTATAAACATATATTTTGTTAAGCCAATAGGATATTTTATTTAAAATTCTTCTCGAACTGTTTTGACACAAACCGGTACACACTCAAGTGCGAGAAAGGTAATTTAAGTATCCAAAGACATAATAAGATCAAAAAGATCAACATTTTTATCAAGACTGTTTACAATACTATTTTGATGCGAAAGTGTAAAAGCCTTTCAACCTTTTCGAAGTCCACTATCGTTAATAAAAGAACACAAAACAATAATAAAAATAGAAAGCCCAAGTTTTAAATGTAAGCGCTATTAAAGCGCCTCTCCTGTAAAAAGCGATAACTGGCATGACGCTTTTTAGAATGCCCACTTTTATAAACTTTTGAAGCACCCCTGTATATACATATATTTTGTTAAGCCAATAGGATATTTTATTTAAAATTCTTCTCGAACTGTTTTTGACACAAATCGGTACACACTCAAGAGAGAGAAAGGTAATCTAATGTTAAAGTATCCAAAGACACAATAAGATCAAAAGGGTCAACATGTTCATTAAGACAGTTTACAATAGTGTAAAAGCCTGTCAACCTTTTTGAAATCCACTATCGATAATAAAGGAGCACAAAATAATAATAAAAGTAAAAAGACCAAGTTTTAAATTGAAACCCTATTGAAACACCCCTGTATAAACATATATGTTGTTAAGCCAATAGGATATTTTATTTAAAATTCTTCTCGAACTGTTTTTGACACAAACCGGTACACACTCAAGAGCGAGAAAGGTAATTTAATGTTAAAGTATCCAAACACACAATAAGATCTAAAAGATCAACATTTTTATCAAGACTGTTTACAATACTATTTTGATGCGAAAGTGTAAAAGCCTTTCAACCTTTTCGAAGTCCACTATCGTTAACAAAAGAGCACAAAACAATAATAAAAATCGAAAGCCCAAGTTTTAAATGTAAGCGCTATTAAAGCGCCTCTCCTCTAAAATGCGATAACTGGCATGACGCTTTTTAGAATGCCCACTTTTATATACTTTTGAAGCAC
The DNA here is from genome assembly GCA_963170755.1 of Amphimallon solstitiale. Lineage (NCBI taxonomy): Eukaryota > Metazoa > Arthropoda > Insecta > Coleoptera > Scarabaeidae > Amphimallon > Amphimallon solstitiale. The sequence goes on from OY720675.1 coordinate 118,074,819, forward strand.
CCCTGTATATACATATATTTTGTTAAGCCAATAAGATATTTTATTTAAAATTCTTCTCGAAGTGTTTTCGGCACAAACCGGTACACATTCAAGAGCGAGAAAGGTAATTTAATGTTAAAGTATCCAAAGACTCAATAAGATCAAAAAGGTCAAGACGTCCATTAAGACAGTTTACAATACTGTTTTGATGTGAAAGTGTAAAAGTCTGTGAACCTTTTCAAAATCCACTATCGTTAATAAAGGAGCACAAAATAATAATAAAAGTAAAAAGCCCAAGTTTTAAATTGAAGCCCTGGAGCCCTATTGAAGCTCCTTTTCTGTAAAAAGCGATCAATCTCATGACGCTTTTTAGAATGTCCAATTTTATAAACTTTTGAAGTACCCCTGTACACACATAAATTTTGTGAAACCAATAAAATTGTATATTTTATTTAAAATTCTTCTCGAATTGTTTTCTATACAAACCGGTACACACTCAAGAGCGAGAAAGGTAATTTAATGTTAAACATAAGTCTTGTTAAAGTATCCAAAGACACAATGAGCTCTAAAAACGCAACATTTGTCTTAAGATAGTTTACAATACTATTTTCATGTGAAAGTGTAAAAGCCTCACAACCTTTTCGATATCTACTATCGTTAATAAAAGAGCACAAAATAATAATAAATATAAAAAGCCCAAGTTTTAAATTGAAGCCCTATTGAAGCGCCTTTCCTGTAAAAGGCGATCATTGGCATGACGCATTTTGGAATATCCACTTTTATAAACTTTTAAAACACCCCTGTATATACATATATTTTGTTAAGCCAATAGGATATTTTATTTAAAATTCTCCTCGAACTGTTTTTGACACAAACCGGTACACACTTAAGATCGAGAAAGGTAATTTAATGTTAAAGTATACAACGACACAATAAGATCAAAAAGCATAACATTTTTATTAAGATAGTTTACAATACGGTTTTGATCCGAAAGTGTAAAAGCCTGTCAACCTTTTAGAAATCCACTATCGTTGATAAAAGAGCACAAATTAATAAAAGTAGAAAGCCCAAGTCTTAAATTTAAAGCCCAATTGAAGCGCCTTTCCTGGAAAAAGCGATCACTGGCATGACGCTTTTTAGAATGTCCACTTTAATAACTTTTGAAGCACACCTGTACATACATAAATTTTGTGAAGCAAATTGTATATTTTATTTAAAATTTTTCACACTCAAGAGCGAGAAAGATAATTTAATATTAAATATAAGAATGATGTTAAAGTATCCGAAGAAACAATATGCTGAATAAGCGCATCACTTTCATTGAGACAATCGGGATAATACGCTCTTGAAATAACAGTGGAAACATTTAGTATATTAACAAAAAGTATGTCAATTGCTCAGAAACAATTTAAAATAGGCACGCACAATATTAATAAAAAATAACCTAAAAATCAGTTTGACACTGAGATATTTTTCACCTCAATTATTTGAAGTGGAATAGCGCTTTCATTATGAAATTTTGGTCAGCAGATTTGAAATATTCGTCTGTCACATACTCAAAATTAGTTCGCAAGTCAATTAAAAATGATAAACTTCAAACATACAGCTCGCAAACATATAAAGGATTAGTTTTAATAAGATGCTGTTAAAAGCAATTACAAAGAAGAAAAGACCATGCGCAGGCATAAATTTTCACAAATATTTAGGATTTTTAGCAACTGAGATAAAGTCCCAGAAATGTAACAGAATTAAAAAGCTTCCAAAACACAAATATTTCCCTAGTAAGCTAAAAGTTACACATATTCAATATTATATTTTATTTTTAATTATACTGTTAATTTCATGTATAGAAGAAGCAATACAATTACTAAAACACTAATAAAAACAATTATTAATTACAAATGGATAAGAAAACATAATCGCAGTCAATACTAATAAAAATCCAAATCTCCTAGGTTACGCGCATGTGTAAGTAATCGTAATTACTGTTTAATATTTTATCAGGTTTGGTAAAACAGCGGTTAAAATATCTTCATTTAATAACGTTCTTAATCAATGATTAGCGCTAACCGGTGTTGGAAAAACATACCAACCGCTATTTTAATCAATGATCAGCGCCAACCGGTTTTTGCAAAAACGTACTATCATGTATTTTATCTACTGAATATGGTCATCGGCATTTTAATCGGAATTGGGGAAACCGGCCCTTTATTGAACTTAATCAACTAATACAGTGCAATAATATGAATAATTAAAAATACGTCTAAATTTGCCGTTGTAGTTGTTAGGGCGTTTTAATGTTGAAGGTTACATTCAAATATTATGTCAACTTTAAATAAACATGCGCCAATAATTTAAGGACATTAAATTTGAGATATTGTAAAATGTTACCTGTTAAGTATCCTACCTACACATGCCATTTCGAGACTTATAAATACACCTTTTGACATAAATCATAATAACCTTTTGAAGTTTGTCATCCAAGCAACACAAATTTGTCTGCAATTACCGTTTCCCGTAGAACGCGATCACTGTCATGAGGCTTTTTAGAAAGGCCGATTTTATAAACTTTTGAACCAGTCCTGTCTATACATAGATTATGTGATGCCAATCGTATATATTATTTAGAACTTTTCTTTACTTATTTACACAAACCGTTACACTAAACACTGAAGAGCGAGAAGGATAATTTAATGTTAAACATAAATCATGTAAAAGTTATCAAGGAAGAATGTGCTCAGATCCAAATACTTTTCGACGAACCTTTCCGACATATTACATTTGCCATGTTGTTTTTTTGACATTTTGTCTTAGGATTCGTGATCGGCAACCTGAGACAACCCCGTATCTAAAATTTCACATTAATACGTCAATTTTTCAAAAAACTTCCGCCATTTTTTTTTTTTTGACATTTCGACTTTGGATTCGTGATCGGCGACCTAAAACACCCCCGTATCTAAAATTTCACATTCATACGTCAATTTTCCAAAAAAACTTCCGCCATTTTGTTTTTTTGACATTTTGACTTTGGATTCGTGATCGGCGACCTGAGACACCCCCATATCTAAAATTTCACATTCGTACGTCAATTTTCAAAAAAACTTCCGCCATTTTGTTTTTTTTTGACATTTTGACTTTGGATTCGTGATCGGCGACCTGAGACACCCCAGTATCTAAAATTTCACGTTCATACGTCAATTTTCAAAAAAACTTCCGCCATTTTGTTTTTTCTTTTGACATTTTGACTTTGGATTCGTGATCGGCGACCTAAGACACCCCCGTATCTAAAATTTCACATTCATACGTCAATTTTCAAAAAAACTTCCGCCATTTTGTTTTTTTTTGACATTTTGACTTTGGATTTGTGATCGGCATCCGCACACAGCGCCGTATCTAAAATTTCATATTCATACGTCAATTTTCAATAAAATTCCGCCATTTTGTTTTTCTTTGACATTTTGACTTTGGATTCGAGATCGGCGTTCGCAGACACCCCCGTATCTAAAATTTGACATTCGTACGTCAATTTTCAAAAAATCTTCCTCCATTTTGATTTTTTTGACATTTTGACTATGGATTGGTGATCGGCGTCCGCAGACATACCCGTATCTAAAATTTCGCATTCATACGTCAATTTTCAATAAACTTCCGCCATTTTGTTTTTTTTGACATTTTGACTTTCGATTTGTGATCGGCGACCTAAGACACCCCTGTACCTAAAACTTCACATTCATACGTCAATTTTCAAAAAACTTCCGCCATTTTGTTTTTTTTTGACATTTTGACTTTGGATTCGTGATCGGCGACCTAAGACACCCCCGTATCTAAAATTTCACATTCATACGTCAATTTTCAAAAAACTTCGGCCATCTTGTTTTTTTTTGACATTTTGACTTTCGATTCGTGATCGGCGACCTAAGACACCCCCGTATCTAAAATTTCACATTCATACGTCAATTTTCAAAAAACTCTTCGGCCATTTAATTTCCTTTGTCATTTTGACTTTGGATTTGTGATCGGCGTCCGTACACACACCCCCGTATCTAAAATTTCACAATCCTACGTCAATTTAGAATTAGTGACGGGCGACCGTAAAAACTCCCGAGTGCCTAATTTTGCTTTTAATCAGAATAGAGAGAAATTGATTTCAGCCAACTCCGCCCACCGTGCACGTTTGCGTAATCGTTAACATAAAATTATTTCGTAGGGGCACATAAATGTCGAAAGCAATCCTCCTCTTTTTCCCCTTTGAGAAAATACGCGTTTTGAAATTATCGTATTTTAATTCAAATCATTATTAAAATAGTAATCGACAACACCTGTATAGATGAAAATATTAAATCAAGCGGGACCGTTACGTATTATGTGAACATGCCGAACGTTCGCCGGACCGTAATGTATTGACCGGCAGTGCACATGATAATCTGATTTTATTTTTCGCCCGTCCGGAATGCATTGGTATCAGTGCAGATTGAATCGGCCATTTTTCTGACCAAATACCTCTGCAAACGGACTTGGAATTACTCGTACCTTCGTCTAGGTACCTCTGTAAACTGGGAATGCGCAAGTGATCGTTTCCGAAATGGCACTTCTTTACATTTCTGAATCTTGTTGTGCCCTCGAAACTTTCAAAATTCGGAATTTCAAGCTTAAAAGTGAAAATGTGAATGCGTAAGAGACCGGCTGTCAGTTTGACGTTTGCCGGGATTTTTCATCCATTTCGCCAAAACCGTATCCGTCTGCAGACGGACTTTAAAGTGTTTGTACCTTTGTATCTGTACCACTATAAACTGGGAATATGCAACTAAAGGGTCCCCAAAGGACAGTACTTTACGATTTTGAATCTTGTTGCGCCCTCGAAAGCTTTAAAATTTGGAATTTCAGGCCTAAAAGTGAAAGTTTGGATACATTTCGAATAGACTGTCACTTTGACGTTTGTCGGGATTTTCAGTATAAAAGGCTCCAGAGGAATTTTTGTTTCCCACGTCCCGTTCGAAGCGATAAAAATACGCCTATACAAAGTAGAATTGTACACCCGACCACACGAAACTCTGAAATTTCCCCTCAAAAGCGTCAATTCGTCAAACACTCAAAGGTCGTTTTCGCATTTTACCCGCATTTCCCCTCCTCTACTAAATCCGTGAGAGCGGTAAAGGGTCCTGTGCGCTTTTAGTATATATAACTAGCTCTAGCGTCCGCTTACAGCGGCTCCTCCGCTTACAACGGGTCCTCCGCTTACGGCGGGTCCTCCGCTTACAGCGGGTCCGTCAATCTCTTTTAGTTGGAATCGCTTTTTTCGCGTCCGCTTACAGCTTTTTCATAGTCTCCTGTAAAAAGCAATCACTGTCATGACGCCTTTCAGAATGTCCGGTTTTATTAACGTTTGACGCACCCCTGTATATACATATATTTTGTGAAGCCAATAGTATATTTTCTTTAAAATTCTTCTCGAAAGGTTTTTTACACAAACCGGTACACACTCAAGAGCGAGAAAGGTAAATTTATGTTAAACATAGGTCATGTTAATGTATCCAAAGAAACAATAAGCTGAAAGAGCACAACATTTCCATCGAGACAGTTTACAATACTATTTTGATGTGATAGTGGAAAAGCATGTCAACCTTTTCGAAGTCTACTGTCGTTAAGAAAAAAGCACAAAATAATAATAAAAGTAAGAATCCCAAGTTTTAAATTTAAGCCCTATTGAAGCGCCTTTCCTGTAAAAAACGCTTTTTAGAACGTTTGAAGCACGTCTGTATATACATATATTTTGTTAAGCCAATAGGATATTTTATTTAAAATTTTTGTCGAACTGTTTTTGAAATAAATCGGTACACACTCAAGAGCGAGAAAGGTAATTTAATGTTAAACACAAGTCATGTTAGAGTATCCAAAGACACAATGAGATCAAAAAGCGCAACATTTTTATTAAGACAGTGTACAATACTATTTTGATGTGAAAGTGCAAAAGCCTGTCAACCTTTTTGAAATCCACTATCGTTAATAAAGGAGCACAAAATAATAATAAAAGTAAAAAGCCTAAGTTTTAAATTGAAGCGCCTTTCCATTAAAAAGTGATCACTGGCATGACGCTTTTTAGAATGTCCAGTTTTATACACCTTTGAAGCACCGCTGTATATACATATATTTTGTGAAGCCAATTGTACATTTTACTTAAAATTCTTTTCGAACTGTTTTTAACACAAACCGGTACACACTCAAGAGCGAGATAGATAATTTAATTTTAAACATAAGTCATGTTAAGGTATCCAAAAGCACAATGAGATCAAAAAGCCCAACATGTTCATTAAGACAATTTACAATACTATTTTGATGTGAAAGTGTAAAGCCTGTCAACCTTTTCAAAATCCACGATCGTTAATAAAGGAGCACGAGGTAATAATAAAAGTAAAAAGCCCAAGTTTTAAATTTAAGCCCTATTGAAGCGCCTTTCCTGTAAAAAAAAAGACTTTTTAGAATGTCCACTTTTATAAAGTTTTGAAGCACCCCCGTAAATACATATATTTTGTTAAGCCAATAGGATATTTTATTTAAAATTCTTTTCGAACTGTTTTTAACATAAACCGGTACGCACTCAAGAGCGAGAAAGGTAATTTAATGTGAAAGTATCCAGAGACACAATAAGATCAAAAAGGTCAACATGTTCATTAAGACAGTTTACAATACTATTTTGATATGAAAGTGTAAAAGTCTGTCAATCTTTTCGAAATCAACTATCGTTAATAAAAGAGCACAAAACATTAATAAAAGTAGAAAGCCCAAGTTTTAAATGTAAGCCAAAGCGCCTTCCTGTAAAAGGCGATCACTGGCATCACGCTTTTTAGAATGTCTACTTTTATAAACTTTTGAAACACCCCTGTATATACATATATTTTGTTAAACCAATATAATATTTTATTTAAAATTCTTCTCGAACTGCTTTTGACACAAATCGGTACACACTCAAGAGAGAGAAATATAATCTAATGTTAAAGTATCCAAAGACACAATAAGACCAAAAAGGTCAACATGTTCATTATGACAGTTTACAATACTATTTTGATGTGAAAGTGTAAAAGCCTGTCAACCTTTTCGAAATCCACTATCGTAAATAAAGGAGCACAAAATAATAATAAAAGTAAAAAGCCCAAGTTTTAAATTGGAACCCTATTGAAACACCCCTGTATAAACATATATTTTGTTAAGCCAATAGGATATTTTATTTAAAATTCTTTTCGAACTGTTTTTGACACAAACCGGTACACACTCAAGAGCGAGAAAGGTAATTTAATGTTAAAGTATCCAAAGACACAATAAGATCAAAAAGGTCAACATATTTATCATGATTGTTTACAATACTATTTTGATGCGAAAGTGTAAAAGCCTTTCAATCATTTCGAAGTCCACTATCGTTAATAAAAGAGCACAAAACAATAATAAAAATAGAAAGCCAAAGTTTTAAATGTAAGCCCTATTAAAGCGCCTCTCCTGTAAAAGGCGATCACTGACATGACGCTTTTTAGAATGTCCACTTTTATAAACTTTTGAAACACCCCTGTATAAACATATATTTTGTTAAGCCAATAGGATATTTTACTTAAAATTCTTCTCGAACTGGTTTTGGCACAAACCGGTACACACTCAAGAGCGAGAAAGGTAATTTAATGTTAAAGTATCCAAAGACACAATAAGATCAAAAAGGTCAGCATGTTCATTAAGACAGTTTACAATACTGTTTTGATGTGAAAGTGTAAAAGTCTGTCAACTTTTTCAAAATCCACTATCGTTAATGAAGGAGCACAAAATAATAATAAAAGTATAAAGCCCAAGTTTTAAATTGAAGCCCTGGAGCCCTATTGAAGCTCCTTTTCTGTAAAAAGCGATCAATCTCATGACGCTTTTTAGAATGTCCAATTTTATAAACTTTTGAAGTACCCCTGTACATACATAAATTCTGTGAAGCCAATTGTATATTTTCTTTAAAATTCTTCTCGAATTGTTTTTTATACAAACCGGTACACACTCAAGAGCGAGAAAGGTAATTTAATATTAAACATAAGTCATGCTAAAGTATCCAAAGACACAATGAGCTCAAAAAACGCAACATTTGTCTTAAGACAGTTTACAATACTATTTTGATGTGAAAGTGTAAAAGCCTCACAACCTTTTCGAAATTCACTATCGTTAATAAAAGGGCACAAAATAATAATAAATATAAAAAGCCCAAGTTTTAAATTGAAGCCCTGTTGAAGCGCCTTTCCTGTAAAAGGCGATCACCGGCATGACGCAGTTTAGAATATCCACTTTTATAAACTTTTGAAGCACCCCTGTACATAGATACATTTTGTGAAGCCAATTGTATATTTTATTTAAAATTTAAAATATACAACGACACAATAAGATCAAAAAGCGCAACATTTTTATTAAGATAGTTTACAATACTATTTTGATCCGAAAGTGTAAAAGCCTCAACCTTTTAGAAATCCACTATCGTTAATAAGTAGTTTAATGTTAAAATATCCAAAGACACAATAAGATCAAAAAGCGCAACATTTTTATTAAGACAGTTTACAATACTATTGTGATGCGAAAGTGTAAAAGCTTTTCAACCTTTTCGAAATCCACTATCGTCAATAAAAGAAACCAAAATAATAATAAAAGTAGAAAGCCCAAGTTTTAAATGTAAAGCCCTATTGAAGCGCCTTTCCTGTAAAAAGCGATCACTGGCATGACGCCTTTTAGAACGTCCACTTTTATAACTTTTGAAGCACCCCTGTACATACATAAATTTTGTGAAGCCAATTGTATGTTTTATTTAAAATCTTTTTCGAATTGCTTGTTACACAAAGCGGTACGCACTCAAGAGCGAGAAAAATAATTTAATATTAAATATAAGAATGATGTTAAAGTATCCGAAGAAACAATATGCTCAATAAGCGCATCATTTTCATTGAGACAATCGGAATAATACGCTCTTGAAATTACAGTGGAAACATTTAGTATATTAACAAAAAGTATGTCAATTGCTTAGAAACAATTTAAAATAGGCACGTACAATATTAATAAAAAATAACCTAAAAATCAGTTTGACACTGAGATATTTTTCACCCCAATTATTTGAAGTGGAACAGCGCCTTCATTATGAAATTTTGGTCAGCAGATTTGAAATATTCGTCTGTCACATACTCAAAATTAGTTCGCAAGTCAATTAAAAATGAAGGACTTGTATTGCAGAACATTTTAAATTTTCACCAAATTACATTATTACTCGTACTGTTATCTTTCTAATGATAGAAAAGATATTACGTATACTACTCGCCCGCTATCGCGGGCTCGTCATTTTAATGGACATGCTCAAATATATATAGTATCTGTATAGTGTTTAAAATGTTTATAACAAATTTTGTTTGATAAATGGGCGTCGCTTTCAAACATTCTTATAGAATGCTAATAAATGCTGATGAACTTCAAACATATAGCTCGCAAACATATAAATGATTAGTTTTCATAAGATGCTGTTAAAAGCAATTACAAAGAAGAAAAGACCAAGCGCGGGCATACATTTTCACAAATATTTAGGATTTTTAGCAACTGAGATAAAGTCCCGGAAATGTAACAGAATTAAAAAGCTTCCAAAACACAAATATTTCCGTAGTAAGCTAAAAGTTACACATATTCAATATTATGTTTTTATTTTAAGTATACTGTTAATTTCATGTATAAAAGAAGCAATACAATTACTAAATCACTAATAAAAATAATTATTATTTACAAATGCACAAGAAAACATAATCGCAGTCAGTACTAATAAAAATCCAAATCTCCTAGGTTATGCGCACGTATAAGTAATCCCAATTACTGTTTAATATTTTTTCTATTCCGGTGCTATAAAGTTCACTTTACGACACCCGCTTTGGTTGCATTAAGTATTACTTTATCGCAGGCTAATTTTATTTTTTTGAAGTTGGTAACAAAAAAAATGGAACCAAATCGTATTTAAATGTCAAAACATAAGCCTTTAAAGTAACAAAAATGTGCAATAAAATTGTACAAAAAATAAAAAGCACACATGCTAACATTTCACTTACTAATTAGCAATATAAATTGTTAAGCAGAATTGGATGATAAGTTTTCGGATGCTACTATTGACATTTACTTACTATGTTGAATAGTACAACTGTTATAAAAGTTTGTTTTGGTAAATATGTAGAGAGTTTGTGGACCAAAGATTTTGTAAATTGCCTTCTGCTATTTTGCGAATCTCTGGGGGCGTACAGTTATTTATTTCGTCCTTTTTGTTGATAATTTGAAATAATTTATTGTATAAATCAGTCTGAATTTTAAACACAATTACATATAGCACCACCGATATTCAAATATTTAAAACGTTCTACTTAAAAATCAGAATAACCAACTTCAAAAAAGCAAAATTTCTAAAATATTCGAACAAAACATGTCTCTTATTTTAAACTTTTTTGAACTTTTAATAACCGAAATAGAAAAAATAGTATAAAATACACGTTTCATAAGACATTTTGCGCACTTGTTCTTTAGAAAACTCGCCCAGCGGCTCGTTTTCTAAACTTGAACGCGTGCGCAAAAATCGTGTCTTATGAAACTTGTATTTTAATATACTATTATCAGGTTTGGTAAAACACCGGTTAATACATCTTCATTTAATAACGTTCTTAATCAATGATTAGCCCCAACCGGTTTTTGCAAAAACGTACTATCACGTATTTTATCTAATGAGTACGCTCATCGGCATTTTAATCGGAATTGGGAAAACCGGCCCTTTATTGAACTTAATCAACTAATACAGTGCAATAATATGAATAATTAAAAATACGTCTAAATTTGCCGTTGTAGTTGTTAGGGCGTTTTAATGTTGAAGGTTACATTCAAATACTATGTCAAGTTTAATGAAACATGCGCCAATAATTTAAGGACATTAAATTAAAGATATTGCAAAATTTTACCTGTCAAGTATCCTACCTATACATGCCATTTCGAGACTTATAAATACACGTTTTGACATAAATCATAATAACCTTTTGAAGTTTGTCATCCAAGCAACACAAATTTGTCTACAATTACCGTTTCCCGTAGAACGCGATTTTTAGAAAGTCCGATTTTACAAACTTTTGAACCAGTCCTGTATATTCATAAATTTAGTGATGCCAATCGTATATATTATTTAGAACTTTTCTTTACTTCTTTACACAAACCGTTACACTGAACACTGAAGAGCGAGAAGGATAATTTAATGTTAAACATAAATCATGTTAAAGTTAGCAAGGAAGAATGTGCTCAGATCCAAGTACTTTTCGACGAACCTTTCCGACATATTACATTTGCCATGTTGTTTTTTTTGACATTTTGACTTTGGATTCGTGATCGGCGACCTGAGACACCCCCGTATCTAAAATTTCACATTCATACGTCAATTTTCCAAAACACTTCCGCCATTTTGTTTTTTTTTTGACATTTCGACTTTGGATTCGTGATCGGCGACCTAAAACACGCCCGTATCTAAAATTTCACATTCATACGTCAATTTTCAAAAAAACTTCCGCCATTTTGTTTTTTTTTGACATTTTGATTTTGGATTCGTAATCGGCGACCTGAGACACCCCCGTATCTAAAATTTCACATTCATACGTCAATTTTCAAAAAAACTTCCGCCATTTTGTGTTTTTTTGACATTTTGACTTTGGATTCGTAATCGGCGACCTGAGACACCCCCGTATCTAAAATTTCACATTCATACGCCAATTTTCAAAAAAACTTCCGCCATTTTGTTTTTTTTTGACATTTTGACTTTGTATTCTTGATCGGCTACCTAAGACACCCCCGTATCTAAAATTTCACATTCGTACGTCAATTTTCAAAAAATCTTCCGCCATTTTGTTTTTTTTTGACATTTTAACTTTGGATTTGTGATCGGCGTCTGCACACACCCCCGTATCTAAAATTTCGCATTCGTACGTCAATTTTCAAAAAATCTTTCGCCATTTTGTTTTTTTTGACATTTTGACTTTGGATTTGTGATCGGCGTCCGCACACACCCCCGTATCTAAAATTTTGCATTCATACGTCAATTTTCAAAAAACTCTTCGGCCATTTAATTTCCTTTGTCATTTTGACTTTGGATTTGTGATCGGCGTCCGTATACACACCCCCGTATCTAAAATTTCACATTCGTACGTCAATTTAGAATTAGTGACGGGCGACCGTAAAAACTTTCGAGTGCCTAATTTTGCTTTTAATCAGAATAGATAGAAATTGATTTCAGCCAACTCCGCCCACCGTGCACGTTTGCGTAGTCGTTTAAGTAAAATTATTTCGTAGGGGCACATAAATGTCGAAAGCAATCCTCTTCTTTTTCCCCTTTGAGGAAATACGCGTTCCGAAATTATCGTATTTTAATTCAAATCATTATTAATATATTAATCGACAACGCCTGTTTAGATGAAAATATGAAATCAAGCGGGACCGTTACGTATTATGTGGACATGATGAACATTCGCCGGACCGTAATGTATTGACCGGCAGTGCACATGATAATCTGATTTTATTTTTCGCCCGTCCGGAATGCATTGGTATCAGTGCAAATTGAATCGGCCATTTTTCTGACCAAATCCCTCTGAAAACGAACTTGGAATTACTCGTACCTTCGTCTAGGTACCTCTGTAAACTGGGAATGCGCAAGTGAACGTTTCCGAAATGTCACTTGTTTACGTTTCTGAATCTTGTTGTGTCCTCGAAACTTTCAAAATTTGGAATTTCAAGCTTAAAAGTGAAAATGTGAATGCGTATGAGACCGGCTGTCAGTTTGACGTTTGTCGGGATTTTTCATCCATTTCGCTAAACCGTGTCCGTCTGCAGATGATATTTAAAGTGTTCGTACCTTTGTATCTGCACCACTTTAAACTGGGAATATGCAACTAAAGGGTCCTGAAATGTCAGTACTTTAAAATTTTGAATCTTGTTGCGCCCCCGAAAGCTTTAAAATTTGGAATTTCAGGCCTAAAAGTGAAAGTTTGCATACATTTCGAATAGCCTGTCACGTTGACGTTTGTCGGGATTTCCAGTATAAAAGGCTCCAGAGCAATTTTTGTTTCCCACGTCCTCCTTATGGGCGAAAAAATTGATGCAGCGCTTTTCTCTACAAGTGCTAAAATTTTAAAAAAATTCTTTTCGCCGCCTTACCACCGTTTCGAAGCGATAAAAATACGCCTATACAAAGTAGAATTGTACATCCGACGATATAAAACTCTAAAATCTTCCCTAAAATGCCTCAATTCGTCAAACACTCAAAGGTCGTTTTCCCATTTTCACCCCCATTTTCCCTCCTCTACTAAATCCGTGAGAGCGGTAAAGGGTCCTGTGCGCTTTTATAGAGTATAACTAGCTCTAACGTCCGCTTACAGCGGGTCCTCCGCTTACAGCGGGTCCTCAGCTTACAGCGGGTCCTCCGCTTACAGCGGGTCCTCAGCTTACAGCGGGTCCTCCGCTTACAGCGGGTCCATCAATCTCTTTTAGTTGGAATCGCTTTTTTCGCGTCCGCTTACAGCTTTTTCAGTCTCCTGTAAAATGCAATCACTGTCATGACGCCTTTTAGAATGTCCGGTTCTATTAACTTTTGACGCACCCCTGTATAAACATATATTTTGTGAAGCCAATAGTATATTTTCTTTAAAATTCCTCTCGAAAGGTTTTTTACACAAACCGGTACACACTCAAGAGCGAGAAAGGTAAATTTATGTTAAACATAAGTCATGTTAATGTATCCAAAGAAACAATGAGCTCAAAGAGCACAACATTTTCATCGAGACAGTTTACAATACTATTTTGATATGATAGTGGAAAAGCATGTCAACTTTTTCGAAGTCTACTGTCGTTAAGAAAAAAGCACAAAATAATAATAAAAGTAAGAATCCCAAGTTTTAAATTTAAGCCCTATTGAAGCGTCTTTCCTGTAAAAAACGCTCTTTAGAATGTCCACTTTTATAAACGTTTGAAGCACGCCTGTATATACATATATTTTGTTAAGCCAATAGGATATTTTATTTAAAATTCTTGTCGAACTGTTTTTGAAATAAATCGGTACACACTCAAGAGCGAGAAAGGTAATTTAATGTTAAACATAAGTCATCTTAAAGTATCCAAAGACAATAATATCAAAAAGCGCAACTTTTTATTAAGACAGTGTACAATACTATTTTGATGTGAAAGTGTAAAAGCCTGTCGACCTTTTTGAAATCCACTGTCGTTAATAAAGGAACACAAAATAATAATAAAAGTAAAAAGCCTAAGTTTTAAATTGAAGCGCCTTTCCATTAAAAAGTGATCACTGGCATGACGCTTTTTAGAATGTCCAGTTTTATACACCTTTGAAGCACCCCTGTATATACATATATTTTGTGAAGCCAATTGTATATTTTATTTAAAATTCTTCTCGAACTGTTTTTAACACAAACCGGTACACACTCAAGAGCGAGATAGATAATTTAATTTTAAACATAATTCATGTTAAGGTATCCAAAAGCACAATCAGATCAAAAAGCCCAACATGTTCATTAAGACAATTTACAATACTATTTTAATGTGAAAGTGTAAAGCCTGTCAACCTTTTCAAAATCCACGATCGTTAATAAATGAGCACGAAGTAATAATAAAAGTAAAAAGCCCAAGTTTTAAATTTAAGCCCTATTGAAGCGCCTTTCCTTTAAAAAAAGACTTTAGAATGTCCACTTTTATAAACTTTTGAAGCACCCCCGTATATACATATATTTTGTTAAGCCAATAGGATATTTTATTTAAAATTCTTTTCGAACTGTTTTTGACATAAACCGGTACGCACTCAAGAGCGAGAAAGGTAATTTAATGTTAAAGTATCCAGAGACACAATAAGATCAAAAAGGTCAACATGTTCATTAAGACAGTTTACAATACTATTTTGATGTGAAAGTGTAAAGGTCTGTCAATCTTTTCGAAATCAACTATCGTTAATAAAAGAGCACAAAACATTAATAAAAGTAGAAAGCCCAAGTTTTAAATGTAAGCCAAAGCGCCTTCCTGTAAAAGGCGATCACTGGCATCACGCTTTTTAAAATGTCTACTTTTATAAACTTTTGAAACACCCCTGTATATACATATATTTTGTTAATCCAATAGAATATTTTATTTAAAATTCTTCTCGAACTGTTTCTGACACAAGTCGGTACACACTCAAGAGAGAGAAAGGTAATCTAATGTTAAAGTATCCAAAGACACAATAAGATCAAAAAGGTCAACATGTTCATTAAGACAGTTTACAATACTATTTTGATGTGAAAGTGTAAAAGCCTGTCAACCTTCTCGAAATCCACTATCGTTAATAAAGGAGCACAAAATAATAATAAAAGTAAAAAGCCCAAGTTTTAAATTGAAGCCCTATTGAAGCGCCTTGCCTGTAAAAGGCGATCACTGGCATGACGCTTTTTAGAATTTCCACTTTTATAAACTTTTGAGACACCGCTGTATACACATATATTTTGTTAAACCAATAGGATATTTTACTTAAAATTCTTCTCGAACTGTTTTTGACACAAACCGGTACACACTCAAGAGCGAGAAAGGTAATTTAATGATAAAGTTTCCAAAGACACAATGAGCACAAAAAGCGCAACATTTTCATCAAGATAATTTGCAATACTATTTTGATGCGAAAGTGTAAAAGTCTGTCAACCTTTTCGAAATCCACTATAGTTAATAAAAGAGCACAAAACAATAATAAAAGTAGAAAGCCCTAGTTTTAAATTTGAAGCCCTATTGAAGCGTCTTTCCTGTAAAAAGCGATCACTGGCATGACGATTTTTAGAATGTCTACTTTTATAAACTTTTGAAACACCCCTGTTAAGCCAATAGGATATTTTATTTAAAATTTTCCTCGAACTGTTTTTGACACAAACCGGTACACACTCAAGAGCGAAAAAGGTAATTTAATGTTACAACGACACAATAAGATAAAAAAGCCCAACATTTTTATTAAGATAGTTTACAATACTATTTTGATCCGAAAGTGTAAAATCCTGTCAACGCTATCGAAATCCACTATCGTTAATAAAAGAGCACAAAACAATAATGAAAGTAGAAAGCCCAAGTTTTAAATTTGAAGCACTATTGAAGCGCCTTTCCTGTAAAAAGCGATCACTGGCATGACGATTTTTAGAATGTCCATTTTTATAAACTTTTGAAGCACCCCTGAGCATGCATTAGTTTTGTGAAGCCAATTGTATAATTTATTTAAAATTCTTCTCAAACTGCGTTTTACACAAACCGGTACACACTCAAGAGCGAGAAAGTTAGTTTATGTTAAAATATCCAAAGACACAATAAGATCAAAAAGCGCAACATTTTTATTAAGACAGTTTACAATACCATTGTGATGCGAAAGTGTAAACGCTTTTCAACCTTTTCGAAATCCACTATCGTTAATAAAGGAGCACAAAACAATAATAAAAGTAGAAAGCCCAAGTTTTAAATGTAAGCCCTATTAAAGCGCCTCGCCTGTAAAAGGTGATGGCATGACGCTTTTTAGAATGTCCACTTTTATAAACTTTTGAAACACCCCTGTACATACATAAATTTTGTGAAGCCAATTGAATATTTTATTTAAAATTCTTCTCGAATTGTTTTTTACACAAACCGGTACACACTCAAGAGCGAGAAAGGGAATTTAATGTTACAACGACACAATAAGATAAAAAAGCGCAACATTTTTATTAAGACAGTTTACAATACTATTTTGATGTGAAAGTGTAAAAGCCTCACAACCTTTTCGAAATCCACTATCGTTAATACAAGAGCACAAAACAATAATAAAAGTAGAAAGCCCAAGTTTTAAATTGAAGCCCTATTGAAGCGCCTTTCCTGTAAAAGGCGATCACAGGTATGACGCTTTTTAAAATATCCACTTTTATAAACTTTTGAAACACCCCTGTATATACATATATTTTGTTAAGCCAATAGGATATTTTATTTAAAATTCTCCTCGAACTGTTTTTGACACAAACCGGTACACACTCAAGAGCGAGAAAAGTAATTTAATGTTACAACGACACAATAAGATAAAAAAGCGCAACATTTTTATTAAGATAGTTTCCAATACTATTTTGATCCGAAAGTGTAAAATCCTGTCAACCTTTTCGAAATCCACTATCGTTAATAAAAGAGCACAAAACAATAATAAAGGTAGAAAGCCCAAGGTTTCAATTTGAAGCCTTATTGAAGCGACTTTCCTGTAAAAAGCGATCACTGGCATGATGATTTTTAGAATGTCCACTTTTGTAAACTTTTGAAGCACCCCTGAACATACATTAGTTTTGTGAAGCCAATTGTATATTTTATTTAAAATTCTTCTCGATCTGTTTTTGACACAAACCGGTACACACTCAAGAGCGAGAAAGGTAATTTAATGTTGAAGTATCCAATGACACAATAAGATCAAAAAGGTCAACATTTTTATCAAGACTGTTTACAATACTATTTTGATGCGAAAGTGTAAAAGCCTTTCAATCTTTTCGAAGTCCACTATCGTTAAGAAAGAAGCACAAAATAATAATAAAAGTAAAAAGCCCAAGTTTTAATTTGAAGCCCTATTGAAGCGACTTTCCTGTAAAAAACGCTTTTTAAAATGTCCACTTTTATAAACTTTTGATGCACCCCTGTATATACATATATTTTGTTAAGCCAATAGGATATTTTATTTAAAATTCTTCTTAAACTGTTTTTGGCACAAACAGGTACACACTCAAAAGCGAGAAAGGTAATTTAATGTTAAAGTATCCAAAGACTCAATAAGATCAAAAAGGTCAACATGTTCATTAAGACAGTTTACAATTCTGTTTTGATGTGAAAGTGTAAGAGTCTGTCAACCTTTTCAAAATCCACTATCGTTAATAAAGGAGCACAAAATAATAATAAAAGTAAAAACCCCAAGTTTTAAATTGAAGCCCTGGAGCCCTATTGAAGCTCCTTTTCTGTAAAAAGCGATCAATCTCATGACGCTTTTTAGAATGTCCAAGTTTATAAACTGTTGAAGTACCCCTGTACATACATAAATTTTGTAAAGCCAATTGTATATTTTCTTTAAAATTCTTCTCGAATTGTTATTTATACAAACCTGTACACACTCAAGAGCGAGAAAGGTAATTTAATGTTAAACATAAGTCATGTTAAAGTATCCAAAGCAGTGGCGGCTGGTGCCCGCGTTTTGGCGGTGCAGTTGTGTGGACGGGACTGATTCGTTTGTTGTCGGTGATATGCTCGACATCTGGGAGTACATCGCCGATAATGGGCGAGTAGGTCTTGTCTGTGTGGCTGCTCACGCCCCGAGCCGCCACTGAATCCAAAGACACAATGAGCTTAAAAAACGCAACATTTGTCTTAAGACAGTTTACAATACTATTTTGATGTGAAAGTGTAAAAGCCTTACAACCTTTTCGAAATCCACTATCGTTAATAAAAGAGCACATAATAATAATAAATATAAAAAGCCCAAGTTTTAAATTGAAGCCCTATTGAAGCGCCTTTCCTGTAAAAGGCGATCACCGGCATGACGCTTTTTAGAATATCCACTTTTATAAACTTTTGAAACATCCCTGTATATACATATATTTTGTTAAGCCAATGGGATATTTTACTTAAAATTCTCCTCGAACTGTTTTTGACACAAACCGGCACACACTTAAGAGCGTGAAAGGTAATTTAATGTTAAAGTATACAACGACAGAATAAGATCTAAAAGCGCAACATTTTTATTAAGATAGTTTACAATACTATTTTGATCCGAAAGTGTAAAAGCCTGTCAACCTTTTCGAAATCCACTATAGTTAATAAAAAAAAACAAATTAATAAAGGTAGGAAGCCCAAGTTTTAAATTTGAAGCCTATTGAAGCGCCTTTCCTGGAAAAAGCGATCAATGGCATGACGATTTTTAGAATGTCCATTTTTATAAACTTTTGAAGCACCCCTGTACATAGATAAATTTTGTGAAGCCAATTGTATATTTTATTTAAAATTCTTCTCGAATTGATTTTTACACAAACCGGTACACACTCAAGAGCGAGAAAGGTAGATTAATGTTAAAATATCCAAAGACGCAATAAGATCAAAAAGCGCAACATTTTTATTAAGACAGTTTACAATACTATTGTGATGCTAAAGTGTGTTTCAACCTTTTCGAAATCCACTATCGTCAATAAAAGAGCACAAAATAATAATAAAAGTAAAAAGCCCAAGTTTTAAATGTAAAGTCCTATTGAAGTGCCTTTCCTGTAAAAAGCGATTACTGGCATGACGCTTTTTAGAATGTCCACTTTTATAAACTTTTGAAGCACCCCTGTACATACATAAATTTTGTGAAGCCAATTGTATATTTTATTTAAAATTTTTCTCGAATTGCCTTTTACACAATGCGGTACACACTCAAGAGCGAGAAAGATAATTTAATATTAAATATAAGAATAAGTATCCGAAGAAACAATATGCTTAATAAGCGCATCATTTTCATTGAGACAATCGGGATAATACGCTCTTGAAATAACAGTGGAAACATTTAGTATATTAGCAAAAAGTATGTCAATTGCTCAGAAACAATTTAAAATAGCCACGCACAATATTAATAAAAAATAACCTAAAAATCAGTTTGACACTGAGATATTTTTCACACAGCGCTTTTATTATGAAATTTTGGTCAGCAAATTTGAAATATTCGTCTGTCACACACTCAAAATTAGTTCGCAAGTCAATTCAAAATGAAGGACTTGTATTGCAGAACATTTTAAATTTTCACCGAATTACATTATTACTCATTTTAATGGACATGCTCAAATATATATAGTATCTGTGTAGTGTTTAAAATGTTTATAACAAATTTTTTTTGTTTGATAAATGGGCGTCGCTTTCAAACATTCTTATAGAATGCTAATGAATGCTGATAAACTTCAAACATATAGTTCGCAAACATATAAATGATTAGTTTTAATAAGATGCTGTTAAAAGCAATTACAAAGAAGAAAAGACCAAGCGCAGGCATACATTTTCACAAACAATTAGGATTTTTAGCAACTGAGATAAAGTCCCAGAAATGTAACAGAATTAAAAAATGAGGTGTGGCCACCACACGACTTTCTTATACGTATGAAAGTGTTACTTCCGGTCCGAATTTTGAAATTTCATTTATACAAAAAATATTCCAAATCCAACTCTAAATACTTTTGTACTCTTCATAAATATATATAGAATGCATAATTTACGACATATTTGCAAAAAATCGCTATTCGATAAGAGTAAAAGTGGTACTTCCGGTCTGAATTTTGAATTTTTTTTTATACAAAAGATATTTAAAAGTATGTTCTAAATACTTTTATACTCGTAATGTACCTGCCTAGAAAGCATGACTTGCGAGATATTCGCAAAAAACTGATTTTCGATAAGAGTGAAAGACCTACTTCCGGTAGGAATTTCGAAAAACTTTATTAAAACAATTTTTCTCAAATTTAATTTTGAGTACATTTTAATTCTTTATAAATTTGTTTAAACTTAGTAATTGACGAAATATTTGCAAAATTCGATTTTTTCACTGAAGTAAACTACTACTTCCGGTCTGCCGATTTTGCTCAAAATCTAATCAGTTCTCAAGAGGGAGATTATATTCGTAAATACAAAATTTGGAATTGATATCTATAGCGGTTTGACCGCTATCGTGGTCACACACACACAGACAGACACACACACACACACACACACACACACACAGACACACAGACATTTTTTAAAAACCACTTTTTTGGTATCAGGGGACCTCAAAACGTGGACATCTGCAAAAATCTCGAGGTCGAAAATTTTCATCATCACAATACTTCCTTATACTACGTATAAGAAAGTAAAAGCTTCCAAAACCCAAATATTTCCCTAGCAAGCTAAAAGTTACACATATTCAATATTATGTTTTATTTTTAATTATACTGTAAATTTCATGTATAGAAGAAGCAATACAATTACTAAAACACTAATAAAAATAATTAATAACTACAAATGGATAAGAAAAGATAATCGCAGTCAATACTAATAAAAATCCAAATGTCCTAGGTTATGCGCATGTGTAAGTAATCGTAATTACTGTTTAATATTTTATCAGGTTTGGTAAAACAGCGGTTAAAATATTTTCATTTAATAACGTTCTTAATCAATGATTAGCGCTAACCGGTGTTGGAAAAACATACCAACCGGTATTTTAATCAATGATTAGCGCCAACCGGTTTTTGCAAAAACGTACTATCCCGTTATTTTATCTAATGAATACACTGATCGGCATTTTAATCGGAATTGGGAAAACCGGCCCTTTATTGAACTTAATCAACTAATACAATGCAATAATGTAAATGACTAAAAATACGTTTAAATTTGCCATTGTAGGTGTTAGGGCGTTTTAATGTTGTACATTCAAATATTATGTCAACATTAATGAAACATGCGCCAATAATTTAAGGACATTAAATTTGAGATATTGCAAAATTTTACCTATCAAGTATTCTACCTACACAAGCTGTTTCAAGGGATAGAGAGAGAGAGAGAGAATGTCGATTTTATGAACTTTTGACGCATCCCTATAGACATATAAATTTTCTTATGCCAATCGTATACCGGGTGTCCCGTAAAAAACGACAACAATAATAACTACGTTATTTATTGTCCGATTTTATTGAAACAAGAAGTCAGTTAATTAGCATCAAAAATACTACAAGAAAGTAGTGTTTTAGTTGTTTTCACTTGTTTTCATTAATGTCAAACGATAGTCAACTTTTTTATTTTAAGTGGAAACAAATATATTTTTGGCAATATTCGGATTGGATTTTATTTTCTGAATTCATCGATGTATAACATGTCTATTTTTTTATAAACGATTATTGAAAGAAAACCATTTATTAAAATTGACCATGTTTTTAATAAATTATGTATAACATTTCGAATGTGCTATGAAACATTGAAAACGTAAGTATTATAAGTATTATTCTAAAAAACAAAACAAAACACTTCACAATAATTGTTCAAATTGCCCGCCACCTTGTTCGATACATAACGCACATCTCCTAATTACTCCACGAGTCGCATTTAAAACACAAACGGCAGGTATTTCTTGACAAGTGTTAATAATTCTTTGTCTTAAAATGTCAACATTTTCTGGAGGTGTCAAATAAACTCGATCTTGTAGGTAAGCCCACAACCAAAAATCTAGGGGCGAAAGATCGGGTGAACACGTAGGCCACTCGATAGGACCGGATGTTCCTATCTACCTATTTCCAAAGTGGGTGTTCAACCAATCAGTATTTACTCTGGCGTTGTGAGCGGGGGCCCCATCTTGTTGATAAAATATTCTATTTAAATTTGCCAAAGGTAATTCATCTAAAAAGTTTTGGAGATTTTCGTTTAATAAAGTGTGATACTTTTCTTGATTTAAGCAACCATCTATGAAAAACGGCCCAATTAATTGATCGCCTAAAATACCACACCAAACATTTACGCTAAAACGTGTTTGAAAATTATTTTCAATGACAAATCTCGGATTGTCTTGGCTCCATTGTCGATGTATGTTTCTATTAAAAATACCCCATTGTTGCCAAAAGTCCATTCATCAGACCAAATTATCATTCTGTAAAAACTCCGGTCTTGTTCTAATGCATTTAAAAAAAAGTCGACAAAACTGTATTCTTCGGCGTTGATCATTTTGTTCTAATGCATTAACTGTTCGAGCTATGTACGGTTTAAATTTGTGTTTTCTTAAAATACTATGGACTGTAGTTTTTGATACCCCAATATTATGTGCAATTTCGCGAGTCGAAGTTCGTGAATTTTCTTGTAGTGCAAGAAGAACATCATATTCCGTATCTTCGGCGAATCTACGTCGCTGTGTTTTAGGTTTTTGAAATGATCCATAATTCCTCAAATTCGTTTCAATTCTCTGAAATATTTTCGAATCTGGAACTTCTCTGTCCGGAAAACGAAAGCTGTAACGCCGAACTGCTTGAAGACGATTTTTATTACATTCAAAAAACACTTGCAACATGTCTGTTAACTCATTGTTATTCATTTTTACGAATATACCTTTTTTTTGTGGCAAAACGTTCAAGCAGAACAATAAATAAGGCTTAATAGACACTCACACTGACGTTTATTGACGTTTATCGCATTTTTGTTTTTTCATGGCACATTCCAAAATTTATAAATAATGGAATACAAAGATGAAATTTATTAAGTGTTTTATATTTTTTTTCAATAATTGTTTATCAAAAATAGACATTTTATACATTGTTGAATTCAGAAAAAAAAAATCCAATCCGAATATAGCCAAAAATAAATCTGTTTCCATTTAAAATAAAAAAGTTGACTATCGTTTGACATTAATAAAAACAACTGAAAACAAACAAAACACTGCTTTTTTGTAGCATTTTTTACGGGACACCCGGTATATTATTTAGAACTTTTCTTTCCCTTTTACACAAACCGTTACACTGAACACTGAAGAGCGAGAAGGATAATTAAATGTTAAACATAAATCATGTTAAAGTTTACGAAGGAAGTATGTACTCAGATCTAAGCACATTTCGAAGAACCTTTCTGTCACATTGTTTTTTAAAACTTTTATTTCGAATTCGTGATCAGCGACCTCAAAAACCGACATTTGCTAGATGTCACCAAGATTAAAGATATTTTCAAGAAACTTTCCGCCATATTAGATCCGCCATTTTGTTTTTTTTGACATTTAGACTATAGATTCGTGATCGGTGACCTAAGAGACCCCCGTATCTAAAATTTCACATTCATACTTCAATTTTCAATAAATTCTTCCGCCATTTTGTTTTTTTTGACATTTTGACTTTGGATTTGTGATCGGCGTTCACACACACCCCCGTATCTAAAATTTCACATTCATACGTCAATTTTCAAAAAAAATTCCGCCATTTTGTTTTTTTTTGACATTTTGACTTTGGATTCGTGATCGGCGACCTGAGACAACCCCGTATCTAAAATTTCACATTCCTACGTCAATGTTCAAAAAAACTTCCGCCATTTTTTTTTTTTGACATTTTGACTTTGGATTCGTAATCGGCGACCTGAGACACCCCCGTATCTAAAATTTCACATTCATACGTCAATTTTCAAAAAAACTTCCGCCATTTTGTTTTTTTTTGACATTTTGACTTTGGATTCTTGATCGGCTACCTAAGACACCCCCGTATCTAAAATTTCACATTCGTACGTTAATTTTCAAAAAATCTTCCGCCATTTTGTTTTTTTTTGACATTTTGACTTTGGATTTGTGATCGGCGTCCGCACACACCCCCGTATCTAAAATTTCACATTCATACGTCAATTTTCAAAAAATCTTCCGCCATTTTTTTTTTTTGTCATTTTGACTATGGATTTGTGATCGGCGTCCGCACACACCCCCGTATCTAAAATTTCGCATTCATACGTCAATTTTCAAAAAACTCTTTGGCCATTTAATTTCCTTTGTCATTTTGACTTTGGATTTGTGATCGGCGTCCGTACACACACACCCGTATCTAAAATTTCACATTCGTACGTCAGTTTAGAATTAGTGACGGGCGACCGTAAAAACTCTCGAGTGCCTAATTTTGCTTTTAATCAGAATAGAGAGAAATTGATTTCAGCCAACTCCGCCCACCGTGCACGTTTGCGTAATCGTTTAAGTAAAATTATTTCGTAGTAGGGTCACATAAATGTCGAAAGCAATCCTCTTCTTTTTCCCCTTTCAGGAAATACGCGTTCCGAAATTATCGTATTTTAATTCAAATCATTATTAAAATATCAATCGACAACGCCTGTATAGATGAAAATATTAAATCAAGCGGGACCGTTATGTATTATGTGGACATGCCCAACATTCGCCGGACCGTAATATATTGACCGGCAGTGCACATCATAATCTGAATTTATTTTTCGCCCGTCCGGAATGCATTGGTATCAGTGCAGATTGAATCGGCCATTTTTCTGACCAAATACCTCTGCAAACGGACTTGGAATTACTCGTACCTTCGTCTAGGTACCTCTGTAAACTGGGAATGCGCAATTGAACGTTTCCGAAATGTCACTTCTTTACGTTTCTGAATCTTGTTGTGTCCTCGAAACTTTCAAAATTTGGAATTTCAAGCTTAAAAGTGAAAATGTGAATGCGTATGAGACCGGCTGTCAGTTTGACGTTTGTCGGAATTTTTCATCCATTTCGCTAGACCGTATCCGTCTGCCGATGATCTTTAAAGTGTTCGTACCTTTGTATCTGCACCACTTTAAACTGGGAATATGCAACTAAAGGGTCCTGAAATGTCAGTACTTTAAAATTTTGAATCTTGTTGCGCCCCCGAAAGTTTTAAAATTTGGAATTTCAGGCACAAAAGTGAATGTTTGCATACATTTCGAATCGCCTGTCACATTGACGTTTGTCGGGATTTTCAGTATAAAAAGCTCCAGAGGAATTTTTGTTTCCCACGTCCTCCTTATGGGCGAAAAAATTGATGCAGCGCTTTTCTCTACAAGTGCTAAAATTTTCAAAAAATTCTTTTCGCCGCCTTACCACCGTTTCGAAGCGATAAAAATACGCCTATACAACGTAGAAATGTACACACCACCATATAAAACTCGCAAAACTCCCGTCAAACCCCCACTTTCAGAAATCCTTCGCTTGTCGTTTTCCCATTTTCACCCCCATCTTCCCTCCTCTACTAAATCCGTGAGAGCGGTAAAGGGTCCTGTGCGCTTTTATAGAGTATAATTTAAAATTCTTCTCGAATTGATTTTTATACAAACCGGTACACACTCAAGAGCGAGAAAGGTAGATTAATGTTAAAATATCCAAAGACGCAATAAGATCAAAAAGCGCAACATTTTTATTAAGACAGTTTACAATACTATTGTGATGCTAAAGTGTAAAGGCTTTTCAACCTTTTCGAAATCCACTATCGTCAATAAAAGAGCACAAAATAATAATAAAAGTAAAAAGCCCAAGTTTTAAATGTAAAGTCCTATTGAAGTGCCTTTCCTGTAAAAAGCGATTACTGGCATGACGCTTTTTAGAATGTCCACTTTTATAAACTTTTGAAGCACCCCTGTACATACATAAATTTTGTGAAGCCAATTGTATATTTTATTTAAAATTTTTCTCGAATTGCCTTTTACGCAATGCGGTACACACTCAAGAGCGAGAAAGATAATTTAATATTAAATATAAGAATAAGTATCCGAAGAAACAATATGCTTAATAAGCGCATCATTTTCATTGAGACAATCGGGATAATACGCTCTTGAAATAACAGTGGAAACATTTAGTATATTAGCAAAAAGTATGTCAATTGCTCAGAAACAATTTAAAATAGCCACGCACAATATTAATAAAAAATAACCTAAAAATCAGTTTGACACTGAGATATTTTTCACACAGCGCTTTTATTATGAAATTTTGGTCAGCAAATTTGAAATATTCGTCTGTCACACACTCAAAATTAGTTCGGACTTGTATTGCAGAACATTTTAAATTTTCACCGAATTACATTATTACTCATTTTAATGGACATGCTCAAATATATATAGTATCTGTGTAGTGTTTAAAATGTTTATAACAAATTTTTTTTGTTTGATAAATGGGCGTCGCTTTCAAACATTCTTATAGAATGCTAATGAATGCTGATAAACTTCAAACATATAGTTCGCAAACATATAAATGATTAGTTTTAATAAGATGCTGTTAAAAGCAATTACAAAGAAGAAAAGACCAAGCGCAGGCATACATTTTCACAAACATTTAGGATTTTTAGCAACTGAGATAAAGTCCCAGAAATGTAACAGAATTAAAAAGCTTCCAAAACCCAAATATTTCCCTAGCAAGCTAAAAGTTACACATATTCAATATTATGTTTTATTTTTAATTATACTGTAAATTTCATGTATAGAAGAAGCAATACAATTACTAAAACACTAATAAAAATAATTAATAACTACAAATGGATAAGAAAAGATAATCGCAGTCAATACTAATAAAAATCCAAATGTCCTAGGTTATGCGCATGTGTAAGTAATCGTAATTACTGTTTAATATTTTATCAGGTTTGGTAAAACAGCGGTTAAAATATTTTCATTTAATAACGTTCTTAATCAATGATTAGCGCTAACCGGTGTTGGAAAAACATACCAACCGGTATTTTAATCAATGATTAGCGCCAACCGGTTTTTGCAAAAACGTACTATCCCGTATTTTATCTAATGAATACACTGATCGGCATTTTAATCGGAATTGGGAAAACCGGCCCTTTATTGAACTTAATCAACTAATACAATGCAATAATGTAAATGACTAAAAATACGTTTAAATTTGCCATTGTAGGTGTTAGGGCGTTTTAATGTTGTACATTCAAATATTATGTCAACATTAATGAAACATGCGCCAATAATTTAAGGACATTAAATTTGAGATATTGCAAAATTTTACCTATCAAGTATTCTACCTACACAAGCTGTTTCAAGGGATAGAGAGAGAGAGAGAGAGAATGTCGATTTTATGAACTTTTGACGCATCCCTATACACATATAAATTTTCTTATGCCAATCGTATACCGGGTGTCCCGTAAAAAACGACAACAATAATAACTACGTTATTTATTGTCCGATTTTATTGAAACAAAAAGTCAGTTAATTAGCATCAAAAATACTACAAGAAAGTAGTGTTTTAGTTGTTTTCACTTGTTTTCATTAATGTCAAACGATAGTCAACTTTTTTATTTTAAGTGGAAACAAATATATTTTTGGCAATATTCGGATTGGATTTTATTTTCTGAATTCATCGATGTATAACATGTCTATTTTTTTATAAACGATTATTGAAAGAAAACCATTTATTAAAATTGACCATGTTTTTAATAAATTATGTATAACATTTCGAATGTGCTATGAAACATTGAAAACGTAAGTATTATAAGTATTATTCTAAAAAACAAAACAAAACACTTCACAATAATTGTTCAAATTGCCCGCCACCTTGTTCGATACATAACGCACATCTCCTAATTACTCCACGAGTCGCATTTAAAACACAAACGGCAGGTATTTCTTGACAAGTGTTAATAATTCTTTGTCTTAAAATGTCAACATTTTCTGGAGGTGTCAAATAAACTCGATCTTGTAGGTAAGCCCACAACCAAAAATCTAGGGGCGAAAGATCGGGTGAACACGTAGGCCACTCGATAGGACCGGATGTTCCTATCTACCTATTTCCAAAGTGGGTGTTCAACCAATCAGTATTTACTCTGGCGTTGTGAGCGGGGGCCCCATCTTGTTGATAAAATATTCTATTTAAATTTGCCAAAGGTAATTCATCTAAAAAGTTTTGGAGATTTTCGTTTAATAAAGTGTGATACTTTTCTTGATTTAAGCAACCATCTATGAAAAACGGCCCAATTAATTGATCGCCTAAAATACCACACCAAACATTTACGCTAAAACGTGTTTGAAAATTATTTTCAATGACAAATCTCGGATTGTCTTGGCTCCATTGTTGATGTATGTTTCTATTAAAAATACCCCATTGTTGCCAAAAGTCCATTCATCAGACCAAATTATCATTATGTAAAAACTCCGGTCTTGTTCTAATGCATTTAAAAAAAGTCGACAAAACTGTATTCTTCGGCGTTGATCATTTTGTTCTAATGCATTAACTTTTCGAGCTATGTACGGTTTAAATTTGTGTTTTCTTAAAATACTATGGACTGTAGTTTTTGATACCCCAATATTATGTGCAATTTCGCGAGTCGAAGTTCGTGAATTTTCTTATAGTGCAAGAAGAACATCATATTCCGTATCTTCGGCGAATCTACGTCGCTGTGTTTTAGGTTTTTGAAATGATCCATAATTCCTCAAATTCGTTTCAATTCTCTGAAATATTTTCGAATCTGGAACTTCTCTGTCCGGAAAACGAAAGCTGTAACGCCGAACTGCTTGAAGACGATTTTTATTACATTCAAAAAACACTTGCAACATGTCTGTTAACTCATTGTTATTCATTTTTACGAATATACCTTTTTTTGTGGCAAAACGTTCAAGCAGAACAATAAATAAGGCTTAATAGACACTCACACTGACGTTTATTGACGTTTATCGCATTTTTGTTTTTTCATGGCACATTCCAAAATTTATAAATAATGGAATACAAAGATGAAATTTATTAAGTGTTTTATATTTTTTTTCAATAATTGTTTATCAAAAATAGACATTTTATACATTGTTGAATTCAGAAAAAAAAAATCCAATCCGAATATAGCCAAAAATAAATCTGTTTCCATTTAAAATAAAAAAGTTGACTATCGTTTGACATTAATAAAAACAACTGAAAACAAACAAAACACTGCTTTTTTGTAGCATTTTTTACGGGACACCCGGTATATTATTTAGAACTTTTCTTTCCCTTTTACACAAACCGTTACACTGAACACTGAAGAGCGAGAAGGATAATTAAATGTTAAACATAAATCATGTTAAAGTTTACGAAGGAAGTATGTACTCAGATCTAAGCACATTTCGAAGAACCTTTCTGCCACATTGTTTTTTAAAACTTTTATTTCGAATTCGTGATCAGCGACCTCAAAAACCGACATTTGCTAGATGTCACCAAGATTAAAGATAATTTCAAGAAACTTTCCGCCATATTAGATCCGCCATTTTGTTTTTTTTTTGACATTTAGACTATAGATTCGTGATCGGTGACCTAAGAGACCCCCGTATCTAAAATTTCACATTCATACTTCAATTTTCAATAAATTCTTCCGCCATTTTGTTTTTTTTGACATTTTGACTTTGGATTTGTGATCGGCGTTCGCACACACCCCCGTATCTAAAATTTCACATTCATACGTCAATTTTCAAAAAAAATTCCGCCATTTTTTTTTTTGACTTTGGATTCGTGATCGGCGACCTGAGACACCCCCGTATCTAAAATTTCACATTCATACGTCAATTTTCAAAAAAACTTCCGCCATTTTGTTTTTTTTTGACATTTTGACTTTGGATTCGTAATCGGCGACCTGAGACACCCCCGTATCTAAAATTTCACATTCATACGTCAATTTTCAAAAAACTTCCGCCATTTTGTTTTTTTTTGACATTTTGACTTTGGATTCTTGATCGGCTACCTAAGACACCCCCGTATCTAAAATTTCACATTCGTACGTTAATTTTCAAAAAATCTTCCGCCATTTTGTTTTTTTTTGACATTTTGACTTTGGATTTGTGATCGGCGTCCGCACACACCCCCGTATCTAAAATTTCACATTCATACGTCAATTTTCAAAAAATCTTCCGCCATTTTTTTTTTTGACATTTTGACTATGGATTTGTGATCGGCGTCCGCACACACCCCCGTATCTAAAATTTCGCATTCATACGTCAATTTTCAAAAAACTCTTTGGCCATTTAATTTCCTTTGTCATTTTGACTTTGGATTTGTGATCGGCGTCCGTACACACACCCCCGTATCTAAAATTTCACATTCGTACGTCAGTTTAGAATTAGTGACGGGCGACCGTAAAAACTCTCGAGTGCCTAATTTTGCTTTTAATCAGAATAGAGAGAAATTGATTTCAGCCAACTCCGCCCACCGTGCACGTTTGCGTAATCGTTTAAGTAAAATTATTTCGTAGTAGGGTCACATAAATGTCGAAAGCAATCCTCTTCTTTTTCCCCTTTCAGGAAATACGCGTTCCGAAATTATCGTATTTTAATTCAAATCATTATTAAAATATCAATCGACAACGCCTGTATAGATGAAAATATTAAATCAAGCGGGACCGTTACATATTATGTGGACATGCCCAACATTCGCCGGACCGTAATATATTGACCGGCAGTGCACATCATAATCTGAATTTATTTTTCGCCCGTCCGGAATGCATTGGTATCAGTGCAGATTGAATCGGCCATTTTTCTGACCAAATACCTCTGCAAACGGACTTGGAATTACTCGTACCTTCGTCTAGGTACCTCTGTAAACTGGGAATGCGCAATTGAACGTTTCCGAAATGTCACTTCTTTACGTTTCTGAATCTTGTTGTGCCCTCGAAACTTTCAAAATTTGGAATTTCAAGCTTAAAAGTGAAAATGTGAATGCGTATGAGACCGGCTGTCAGTTTGACGTTTGTCGGAATTTTTCATCCATTTCGCTAGACCATATCCGTCTGCCGATGATCTTTAAAGTGTTCGTACCTTTGTATCTGCACCACTTTAAACTGGGAATATGCAACTAAAGGGTCCTGAAATGTCAGTACTTTAAAATTTTGAATCTTGTTGCGCCCCCGAAAGTTTTAAAATTTGGAATTTCAGGCACAAAAGTGAATGTTTGCATACATTTCGAATCGCCTGTCACATTGACGTTTGTCGGGATTTTCAGTATAAAAGGCTCCAGAGGAATTTTTGTTTCCCACGTCCTCCTTATGGGCGAAAAAATTGATGCAGCGCTTTTCTCTACAAGTGCTAAAATTTTCAAAAAATTCTTTTCGCCGCCTTACCACCGTTTCGAAGCGATAAAAATACGCCTATACAACGTAGAAATGTACACACCACCATATAAAACTCGCAAAACTCCCGTCAAACCCCCACTTTCAGAAATCCTTCGCTTGTCGTTTTCCCATTTTCACCCCCATCTTCCCTCCTCTACTAAATCCGTGAGAGCGGTAAAGGGTCCTGTGCGCTTTTATAGAGTATAATTATGATTTATAAGAAACTTGCTGTATATCTTTATCGGTATTAGTCTTGTATAACAGGAACGTTTTTCTTGATTGTAGAAGGATAAAATTTGTTTTGTCATTTTTCTTATCGACAGCATTGTAGTATGTTCAGAATATTTTGTACTCTACGGTTTTTTCTTTTTTTTTGTTATGGAAAGTAATTGTAATTAGAAAACACGATTTAAGATTTAATAGTTTTTCACTGTTAGCGCCGAATATATTTTACTATTTCTTTTTAATTCACAATTTCATTTTATTTCAAATAGAAAATAATCGTTTAATTTGCGGGAGACTTGCTATAATGTATTCATGTTTCTTTTTTGTATAACGTTTAATTATGTGTTTATTTTCAGAAAGCTTCACGTAAGAAATTAAACGAACGTGCCGGGCGGGGGGGGATAAATGTTTTCTTTAACAACATGGTAATAAAAAAAATAAATATTAAGTATAATTAATATTAATTTTTTTTATTATCTTGACAAATTTTTTTAATATATATATATATATAGAATTTTACCATTTCATGTGTCTTTTATTTTATGCGTCCACTTCTCTAACATTAAGTGATAACTGGGTAAAGCATCGCATTGCGCAATTAATGAATTTTAATTGGTACTGTAAAATTTAAAAATCTGTCCATTAGATAAAACAACAATGTATTCTTACTTTAGTATAAAATACATTTTCTTTGAAGATATAAAGTTACATTACCAAAAAAGCAGTGTCATTTGAATGACAATTAATGATTGTTAAAGATGTTTAGCAGTTATCAAAAACATTATAAATTGGAGTTGTGAGCATCGATCGCCCTTCAATGGAACTTGTGATTTCAAAACGTTGTATGAATCGTTCGTCTGAAATTAATACTTGTCGTGTTTTATAGTTATTAGACAAAGACGTACCATCATTATTAATATCGCTAGACCTAGAAAAGAGAAGTCGAACGATAGTAGCGTCGTACATAAGTGATTGTTAAATACCAACAGTAGTTTGCTCTTTTAATTGCAGTAATAAAAAAAATACGCACATTTTTTGTAGCAATTTATGAAGAAGATGACCAATCAATAATATTAGTGGTATTACAATATATAATTTATCGAAAATTGAATGAAATTTAACATGCGAACCTAATCAGATATACTTTATGCTTGCCAGCGAAGTAATAATTTCAGTTACTCTGCTTGCTATGGGTTATCCATAGTGTTTGTTTGGATTCTTAAATGCAGTTATGATTAGCAAAATAAAATTGACGTAGTATATGCTAGTAGTAATTCTAGTTAGTCAAATACCTGTATGCAATGCCCGTTAAATTACCTAATGGATGCATACTTCCTAGGCCCTGTGGTATTTTTAGCAAATGATAGTTACTATTAGATATTTCGATGTATACATAACAGTCACCCTTTATTTAGATGTAAAAATGTCAGTGTTAGTGTAAAATAAAGTACGTCTTAGGAAGCTTGTATTTTTAATTTCCTCTTCTTTTTTACTGAGACACTCTGTATATTTAGCAACTATCAGTCTTCAATTTTACCATTGTGGAATACAATAATGTTAAAACATCGGTAATTCATATCTCGTTGACATTCAAACATCACAAAATCAATTTTTCTAAAAATTTTACATGCAATTCATTAGTATTGTAAAATTGTAATGAAAAAATTTATTTAATTATTTTTTCACACAGCAATAAAATTTATAATGAATAGACTAACATTAATGAATGATACAATGTAGAGTTAATTGCAGACTGACTGATATGCAAGAGTTATGAGAAATCGAAATGTTGTTTTAAATAGATATAAAGTGAGTAAACCTGCTTTTATCGAGTTCCTTATCTGCATTTATTAGTGGCTTTTCGGTCGAGCAATGATGTTTGTTGAATAATCGATATCAGTTTAATTTTTTCTCGAACAGATTTACTACATTGACATCGACTAATACAAATTATATATTAAAAAGTAGGCTAAACTTTATTCTCGGTATCTGTCAGTCTTGAAATATTACATATCGTTCACTTTCTCCTTGCAAAACACGTTCGGCCTTGTAATATGCATATGTTCGTTTTGGATGCATTCTTTCTGGGTTACAATACAAAAAAATAGTCTGTCTACCATTTTGCAACAGACATCAAGGAAATCCATCCATTTAAGATAAGAATATTTTTTTGTCAAATTTCAATGCCTTTTTCCATTTCTTTATGCTTCTTAATCTGGTCTTTACCATTTCCAGTGTTGAAAAGCAAGTATCACCTATTATTTTTTTAATGTGGAATATGCATATGCTTTGGCAAATAATCAGAACAAACACAATAATAGTTGATTTTAAAAGTTTGAAAGAATATGTACCAACTTCAGACTTCTATATTTGTTGGTTAAGATCCAAAATGCAAACTAATAATAGACTTGTCTCTTGCAGATTATATCTCTGAGAAATATATTATTTGTCTTTTAACATTCGTATAAGTTTATCCAAATAATCTTATTAAATTTCAACATTTCAACTTTCTTTATTTCGTCACCGTGATCACATACATCATCTATGAATTCTTTTTCGTACCTCCAAAACTCTAATTGAAATTGAGGTTGTAGTAATAATTATTGTTGAAAAGGTTCCTTTTTTTAATTGATCACGTTTCTTCTTTATAAATTGTCCATCCTTATCATACTATTTACGTGTAACCTCACATACAATAGTATTAGTAAACAAACAGCATTGTAAGGTGACAATATTGTAGACCTGAAATTCACCTTAAATTATTAGTCTATAATTATGATATTAATGAAAGGTATACGGCTTTTTTTGTTGTGTTAAAACGTTTCTTTTTCATAAATATGAAGTACTTCGGCCATCTGTGTGTTTATGAAAGCATCTAATTCTTACTTTTTAAAGATTTTCAACTCATTATTTATTGCTTTAAACTGTTTTTTCTTTAAATTTGGAAACTGCATTGGAATTGAAATTTGTGTATGATTTACTGGAAAATTGCAGTAATTATTGTTGGGGTGATGTATGAATAAATGGAACGCATAGCTTGCTGAAATAAGTTAAATTTTTTTATTATGAACAATGGTAAAATCAGATATCTAGAAATACCAGTTTTCAAGTTTATTAAATCCTGCCTTTTACACTCAATTAACCATACATTTCGTACCATCAATTCCTTGAGAAACCCGTAAAATTTAATCTGACTATCTTTACTTATTCGATTGTATTCACGGCAACCGTATACAACACAACCAGGCATATTAGGTAGAATATAATTTAAAAAAGAAAGCCATAAAATAACTTAAAAACTATGTAAAAATACTGCCGATTAGAGGTGGGTCGTTCGCGAGCGAACCGGTTCACTAAATTTCAATGAACCGGATCTCGGCTCACTTGGAAAGTAACTATGCGCGCGACTGAACCGACCTGATAGAACAGTTCTAACGTAATGCGATCCGTTGGATCAGCTTCGGTCGCGAACCGAGAGAGCGGTTGATAATGAATCGGATCCCGGTTTGTTTGAATGGTTTGAGCCGACGACAGCGTGGAATATTACATGTCCTACACGTTCCTGGAACGGTATGCTATTACCAGAGAAATAGAGTAGGGGAGAACGCGCTTCGACGAGTGCGCATCCAGTTTTAAGCAAACGCTATTGTGGTCGCCATTTTGCAGGGTAGTGTCGGGAAAAACTGCTATTTTTCGGTAGCAGTGACAAACTGTTACTGTGACACGGTAGTCACAGTGAAAAGAAGCAGCTATTTTTGTCACTGTTTATATTCACTGATACTACTGAAAGCGGTTATTTTCGCAAGTCGCAAGTCGAGGAAAAACGTATTGCATATAACTGCGCCCTTCCTATGGTAACAGACTTGGCGTTCACGTGAAAGGGCGGGTTTATAAAACACTACTGAGAGAACTGCTACTTTAAAGCTGCTGTCACTGTTACTAACGGTGACTGACCAGTAGCAGTGACAAAGTAGCAGACTGCGATTTCACAACCCGCCTCTATTGCAGGGTAATTGGCACTTGTGTTGTTGTAATTGTCAAGCTTGGAGGTTATTTTTAATTAATTGTATTAAAAAGGACTTGTGTGTGTTATTAACATGTCGTGCTCTGTGTTGGGCTGCAGTAACAGTCGAAGATTTAAGCCGGAAGGCATTTCTTTTCACACGTAAGTTTGTTTACATTTTTCTAAGTCAATGAACTTTACATGCGAATTGTTGAGCTAGGTATAAATATTACCGTAATAGAATGAAAGAATTGCATCTTTAAGAGCGCGATTAATTCTGCACTATTTGTAGATTTCCACGGGGTGATTCATTGAAAATGTGGTTAGATGTGCTAGGAAAAAATGTTGAAACGTGGACCTGGTCCAAAAATAAAGTTATTTGTTCCAAACATTTTTGTAAGGCTTGTGAGCAACCTTCAAAATGGCGGAATTCAATTTAACTTAGTTGGCGCATCTTTAAGCGCGTTCTCCCCTACTCTATTTCTCTGGCTATTACGGATCCACACGGTTCAAATGAGCCGGTTCCGGGACCCAGCTCACAATGAGGAGCTGAACCGAGTGAGCCGAGTCAAAGAAAGGAATCGTTTTGCCCACCTCTACTGCCGATCTAAGAAGTGTCAATCTAACTTGCTTCCGGCGTTGCCAACCTTTGAGTTTGTAATATCTTTCAAGTAGATGAAGAATTTGCTTATAGACCGCCTCAACCTTAGTATCCCGTATGTGTCTTTTGGAGAGAGAGACAACATAGTTGTCAGTTCGACAATGACTGATTAAGTTGGTAACTCATTATAATGAGAGGATATTTTAAATACTTGTTGGTTAGGATATTATTTTATATAAATTTGACACTTGACAGGAAGGTTATGTTGTGATACTTACACCACACCGATAATACCAACCAGAAACATAATAAATCGAACTGACAACATTGTCTTGAAAAAAAAAAGACGATTACAAAAGGCTTACGATAGTAAAAGAGGTATATATCCCATAAGAGACTGTACTGAATACTAAGGTCGAGACGATCTATAGATTAGTTGAAATTTCCCTATATATAATGCCTTTTTAACAAATAATCTTCGTAATAACTTTAAAGAATATGATTTCAATACAATATCACACAAACTTAGATGAAATGGAATAAATATTCAGTTCTTTTTGCAATGTATGTATGTATGTATGTATGCAAAAAATGTTGACACAAATGCTCTCACGTAATTCAGAAATACGTTAATAAATATGTATACCCCACTAACGTCGTGAAAATTGTGCAGTGTGCATGCATTTAACTTAATTTGACAGGCCAAAAAAGAATACTTGACAGGAAGGTTATGTGATCATACTTACTTACACCACACCCACAGTACCAACCGTAAACATAATGAAGCAAAATGAAAGCATTGCTTTCATTCAACAGACGGATCGGGAACCGATCCCGCTCCAACCGTTCACTTCACAACAGTTGAGTGTTCGCTGGACAGGATCGCTCACCTTTATGTCATCGTCTGTCATCTGGTACTTTTCATTGCTGCCATGTGTTAAAAAAATAGAGATTAAACCGAATGAACAATAATAATAAATTGTTTTTTTGCATAAAGTTTTGGCGTAGTTTTTAGTGGAAGAGCTGGTTTTTCCAACCCCGAATAAAATACTGGGTGAACTCCAATATTTTAATACATTTATTTCTGCACAATACCTTTAAATTGTTGTATCTTACTTTTCTAGTAACTTTCTTCAAAATTATATATTAGGTTGGTCTTAGAATGCATCAATGGCGCATGCGTACAGAATACGCTCACTAAGTGAGTGTAGAATTTTTCCGCTCACAAAAATGGCGGCCGCTCCTGAACATGTTCAGAGTGAGCGCTCGTCTACTGAACATGATCACTGAACAGTTGCGCAACTGTTGTGTCTGCTGAATGAAAGCATTGTCTCTTAATAAAAAAAAGTTTATCGGAAATTGCTTACGGTAGGAAAATGAGTATATATTCCTTAAGAAGACTGGATTGAATACTAAGATTAGGATGAAATATAGCTGTGTTTGATTTGTCTTTGTAGCTGTAATTTCGAATCGAACCAATGACAGAACAATTATATTAAATTCTAATTTGTTTATTATTACATTGAAGTAAGAAGCAAACGACAAATGTGGATGTAAATCGTGATTAATATGTACGTTTAATTTTCACCGAATAAACACTATTAAGTATATAATAATTGGCGTAATTTATTGTGTACGGACGGCTTTTTTTAACCTCGACTAACTCCAATATTATAATATTTTTAACACATTTATTTCTGTGCAATAATCCATTTAATGAGCTTATGTAACTTTTCTAGTGACTTTCTTGAAAATTATGTGATACATTACTTTTGTTCAGCGTAAGCGTACATCATCTGAATCTGATCCGATCACTGAACAATTGGGCAACTGTTGTGTCTGCTGAATGCGACCATTTATAATATTACCACACAACACAGTTTCAATCGCTGTCGGCAACTTTGATGTTTGTGTCCCAAAGTAGTACTGCGCACCTCACGGCCGCGCAATCAATTCTTCTATTCAGGAATAAACCAATAGCGTCAGACCCAAATCGTTTATGAGAAAAGTATGTTAATCTATTTTTAAAATTACGAAAAAGCTATATCAATAATCCAAAAAAGAGGATAAAATTTGCTTTTTATTAAGTACATATTACACACGCTTTTAAAATGTAATACATTATACGTATAACACAATATAATCCCGCCACGACTCAACAGCTGATGGCTGACTACTGCGCACTCACGCACGCGTCGGTTTGACGGAGGACAATTATTTCCCTCTATTGAAACTACTGTTTCTATTACATAGCTATATACTGGGCTGCGTTCATAAATGAATCGTTATAATCGTGTGTGTGGCGTGTGAGTAATTTGCTTTGCAGCTGGAGTGTTGACAGAGCGTTTTGGTATTTATGAACGGTTTTAGAGTGGTGACAAGTATGACAGCACATGTGTCATATAACCCCACATAACAGAAGCGGCAATTACAATCATACTTCCATGTGCGCATGTCGAGTCTTCTTCACCGTGGTTTCAAATCCGGCGTTTTTCAAACGCTCGAATGATTCGAGAGCGAACTTTATGAACACATTACACGCGTACATCAGTGAATCACTCAACTGTTTTTGAACGGCTTTGTGTGAAATTTTACCCTAGAGTGCACGCAGTGTGACGTTTATGAACACAGCCCTGTAATATTACGTACGAACCTGTAACAATTTTTGTTTGTGATATTTATTTGTTTTAATAACGTAAAAATACATTCAATAATTGAAAAAATCTTTATTAAAAGTAATTTAATACAAAGATCGGTATTACATATAACATGTAATGTATGTTCAAAATTTTTGGAGACTTGATAACATTTTGAATCATTTCTTGTTACACTGTTAACAACATTTGTAATGGCCACCTGTAGTTCTAGTAATCTATGTAGTGGAGTTCTAAAGACAGTATTATTTAAATTAGAATAAATGTAAAGCAATAGTGTTAAAAATTATAAACACATATATATTTTAAAAAAACAACTATCCTAAAAGACATGTACTTATTTACAGTGATCGTCTCATACAAAACATACATTTACAAATAATATATTCTTTTATGCATTGTTCTAAAGTGATGATGCATTTTTGTTCATAACTGTGTGGATCAAATTTTACTGTATTTATAAGAGTTTTGTGAAATTGTTTGAAATAAACTGCAAAATCACACCAAGTGATACCAGCAATAAGCATTTGTTATTGAATTTAATAAAAATAATTATGTCATTCGTTTAACGTAGATAAATTGTTTTCATCACATTTTTAAAAAAAACTTGTTCTAATGTTGAGGCTTTGTTTATGTTTGAATAATTTTTGCTGCTACCTCAGTTCACCATAATCTTCCTGTTCATCATATAAAATACCATCTGGAGTGGTTCCAAGCAATGGCTTCTTCGGATGAATTATTAATTCTGGATTGTACATCTGATATTTTTATACAATCCAATACTTTTGGATTGCAACTCCCACTCACCTTCAATTCCATTTCTCACATAAGGCAAATGTAAAGTATTATTTGGTGTTAATATATTTTTTCTAACATCATTTATCAAGATACGTACATGGTTTTCCCAAAACTTAATGCTATACTTATTTTTTCCTCTTTAGTCAACCGAATGTCGGAAGATGCTTGTCCCCTGGTCGCTTGTTCTATGCCAAAACATTCCTATAATGTCATTATTTTGAACTGTGTAAATGGGTGCAGTCATATCAGATTTTGTTGTCGTTATTGATGGTACAGATCATTCACATATCAAAATGTTTCCAACAAAAGAAAGTGCGCAGCGACTGATGAATTAAAAAAATGTTAGAGCAAAGAAATTTAATGCCAGTTCGGGTGGCTTTCTTTGCTGTGACGTAGTCCCCTGGTCGCTTTCTCTATGCCAAAACATTCCTATAATGTAATTATTTTGAACTGTGTAAATGGGTGCAGTCTTCCTAAAATATTTTCTTACTGTCATTATTTTCTAACTGAGAAAGTTTCATATCAGAATTTGTTGTCATCATTGATGGTACAAATGATTCACATATCGAATTGTTTCCAACAAAAGAAAGTGTGCAGCGACTGACTGGAATTAAAAAAATGTTAGAGCAAAGAAATTTAATGGCAGTTCAGGTGGCTTTCTTAGCTGTGACGTAAGTTGGCAATGCCAGTTGCTTTTATGAATTTTCACATAATAAAAATGCCACAGGAATGTTCGGGTTCACACGACCAATCTGGCTCTTTAGCATCAATATCTCCTTAAAAGTTGTGTAAAATGCATTCCTTAGTCGATTCATGAATGTCGACTATACTGGAGGCCCTTCTCGAGCTACATTAGATGGTTTGTAAAAATGGAAAGTAGACATTTTCCCTGTATTACATTCCACTTCTTAAGTTGTGAAGTGTTAGGTTAATCGGTATGTTTCAACAGACTCTAAATATAGAATCTTACAGGTAGCAGACTAAACCTACAATGTAATTGTGAGTTTTCACATGTAAAGATATCATGGAATGGCATTGATTCTCAAAAATGCACCTTGCTTTGAATGAACAGTGTGTCGAGCCTCTACAATCTCAATATTTTCATAACCATCAGCAGCATTATGTTTTTGTGCAAACTAAATTGTTAACGATAGTGCCTTTTAATTGTTTTATACAATAGCATTTTACAATGACAATAAGTCAGTGATTGCAAACGAAACTAACAAACTTTCAATCTAATAATGGAACTTTCTTCTATCATCAATTAACCTAAAATAATAAACAATATTTGTTGGTTAGACGCCACTATAATCTGATGGAAAGAAGTTTTGGGACGTGTGAAAAAAATTTTTTTTTCTAAATACAAACCGTGGAAGAAAGTGAATATTTTAATTAAACATTATGAAAACGAACAAATAGCATACAGTGGACGCCAGGCTTCAAGTATAGCTACTATATTTAGGACAGCTGACTCGTCGGCCATTTTGGAGATAAATGTCAGTCATATTACGTACTTATTTTTAGTTATTATTATATATTCTGGGTATTTCTTAAATACACGACTATTGTAAAAAATTATACCTACATTACTTCACGTCCTAAACCGGCTTAATAAAGTCAATTATTCGAAGTTCTATTCAACATTTGCTATTAGCATACATATTTACCGCCTTAAAATTATCTCCAAAATGGCGGACGAGTCAGCTTTATGTAGTAGTTGTAGATATACATGTTGCCGTCGTACATATTGATATCGAGTCATTTATGGCTCACTTCTATCGGTGCTATTTAATATTAATATTAATTAACAGACTTTAAAGGTTGGTGGGTATTAACATTCAGAACAAATATTCATTTTGACAGAGGCAAATGCATCTCTGGATAATAGCTATTCAACGAACGAAACCTGAAAACGTTTGAGACCCTGATTATTTCTAAATGTTATGCACCACCATCATTTGTAATTAAGGAGACGTTGGCACTTTAATTTTTTCAACCTCGATCCCATAAAC
This sequence comes from Amphimallon solstitiale, assembly GCA_963170755.1. NCBI lineage: Eukaryota > Metazoa > Arthropoda > Insecta > Coleoptera > Scarabaeidae > Amphimallon > Amphimallon solstitiale. The sequence goes on from OY720675.1 coordinate 118,116,695, forward strand.
GCCCGTATCCAAAATTTCACATTCATACGTCAAATTTCAGAAAAACCCGTCCGCCATTTTGGTTTTTTTGACATTTTGATTTTGGATTCGTGATCGGAGACCCCTAAAACACCCATATCTAAAATTTCACATCCATACGTCAATTTTCAAAAAACTCATCCGCCATTTTTTTTTTTTTGAAATTTGGACTTTGGAATCGTGATCGGCGACCCCAAAAACCCCGTATCTAGAATTTCACATTCATACGGCAATTTTCAAAAAAATCTTCCGCCATTTTGGTTTTTTGGACATTTTGACTTTGGAATCGTGATCGGCGACCCCCAAAACCCCCGTATCTAAAATTTCACATCCATACGTCAATTTTCAAAAAACCCGTCCGCCATTTTTTTTTTTTTGACATTTTGACTATGGATTTGTAATCGGCGTCCGCACAAACCCCCGTATCTAAAATTTCACATCCATACGTCAATTTTCAAAATACTCGTCCGCCATTTTGTTTTTTTTGACATTTTAACTATAACATTTAACTATATTAACTAATTTCGCATTCATACGTCAATTTTCTGCTATTTTCTTTTTGACATTTTGACTTTGGATTAGTGATCGGCGACATAGACACCCCCGTATCTAAAATTTCACATTTGTACTTCAATTTTCAAGAAATCCTTCGGCCATTTTGTTTTTTTCGACATTTGGATTAGTGACTGACGACCGTAAAAACTCCCGAGTAGTTTTGCTTTTAATCAGAAGAGAGAGGAATTGATTACAGCCAACTCCGCCCACCGTGCACGTTTGCGTAATCGTTTAATTAAAGTTATTTCGTAGCAGGGGCACATAAATATCGAAAGCAATCCTCCTCTTTTTCCCCTTTGAGGAAATACGCGTTCCGAAATTATCGTATTTTAATTCAAATCATTATTAAAATATTAATAGACAACACCTGTATAGATGAAAATATTAAATCAAGCGGGACCGTTACGTATTATGTGGATAAGCCGAACGTTCGCCGGACCGTAACGTATTGACCGGCAGTGCACATGACAATCTGATTTTATTTTTCGCCCGTCCGGAATGCATTGGTATCAGTGCAAATTGAATCGGCCATTTTTCTGACCAAACACCTCTGCAAACGGACTTGGAATTACTCGTACCTTCGTCTAGGTACCTCTGTAAACTGGGAATGCGCAATTGAACGTTTCCGAAATGTCACTTGTTTACATTTCTGAATCTTGCTGTGCCCTCGAACCTTTCAAAATTTTGAATTTCAAGCTTAAAAGTGAAAATGTGAATGCGTATGAGACCGGCTGTCAGTTTGACGTTTGCCGGGATTTTTCATCCATTTCGCTAAACCGTATCCGTCTGCAGACGGACTTTAAAGTGTTTGTACCTTTGTATCTGTACCACTATAAACTGGGAATATGCAACTAAAGGGTCCCCAAAGGACAGTACTTTACGATTTTGAATCTTGTTGCGCCCCTGAAAGCTTTAAAATTTGGAATTTCAGGCTTAAAAGTGAATGTTTGCATACATTTCGAATCGGCTGTCACTTTGACGTTTGTCGGGATTTTCAGTATAAAAGGCTCCAGAGTAATTTTTGTTTCCCACGTCCTCCTTATGGGCGAAAAAATTGATGCAGCGTGATTTCCTTCACGTTCTAAAATTTTCAAAAATTCCTTTCGCCGCCTTAATGACCGTTCGAAGCGATAAAAATACGCCTATACAAAGTAGAATTATACACCCGACCACACGAAACTCTAAAATTTCCCCTCAAAAGCCTCAATTCGTCAAACACTCAAAGGTCGTTTTCGCATTTTACCCGCATTTCCCCTCCTCTACTAAATCCGTGAGAGCGGTAAAGGGTCCTGCTCGCTTTTAGTATGTATAACTAGCTCTAACGTCCGCTTACAGCGGGTCCTCCGCTTATAACGGGCCCTCCGCTTACACTGGGTCCTCCGCTTACAGCGGGTCCGTCAATCTCTTTTAGTTGGAATCGCTTTTTTCGCGTCCGCTTACAGCTTTCTCATAGTTTCCTGTAAAAAGCAATCACTGTCATGACGCCTTTTAGAATGTCCGGTTTTATTAACTTTTGACGCACCCCTGTATTTACATATATTTCGTGAAACCAATACCATATTTTCTTTAAAATTCTTCTCGAACGGTTTTTTACACAAGCCGGTACATACTCAAGAGCGAGAAAGATAAATTTATGTTAAACATAAGTCCTGTTAATGTATCCAAAGAAACAATGAGCTCAAAGAGCACAACATTTTTATCGAGACAGTTTACAATACTATTTTGATGTGATAGTGGAAAAGCATGTCAACCTTTTCGAAGTCTACAGTCGTTAAGAAAAAAGCACAAAATAATAATAAAAGTAAGAATCCCAAGTTTTAAATTTAAGCCCTATTGAAGCGCCTTTCCTGTAAAAAACGATTTTTAGAATGTCCACTTTTATAAACTTTTGAAGCACCCCTGTATATACATATATTTTGTTAAGTCAATAGGATATTTTATTTAAAATTCTTCTCGAACTGTTTTTGACATAAATCGGTACACACTCAAGAGCGAGAAAGGTAATTTAATGTTAAACATAAGTCATGTTAAAGTATCCAAAGACACAATGAGATCAAAAAGCGCAACATTTTTATTAAGACAGTGTACAATACTATTTTGATGTGAAAGTGTAAAAGCCTGTCAACCTTTTTGAAATCCACTATCGTTAATAAAGGAGCACAAAATAATAATAAAAGTAAAAAGTCCAAGTTTTAAATTGAAGTGCCTTTCCAGTAAAAAGCGACCACTGGGATGACGCTTTTTAGAATGTCCAGTTTTATACACCTTTGAAGCACCCCTGTATATACATATATTTTGTGAAGCGAATTGTATATTTTATTTAAAATTCTTCTCGAACTGTTTTTAACACAAACCGGTACACACTCAAGAGCGAGAAAGGTAATTTAATTTTAAACATAAGTCATGTTAAAGTATCCAAAAGCACAATGAGATCAAAAAGCACAACATGTTCATTAAGACAGTTTACAATACTATTTTGATGTGACAGTGTAAAGCCTGTCAACCTTTTCAAAATCCACTATCGTTAATAAAGGAGCACGAAATAATAATAAAAGTAAAAAACCCAAGTTTTAAATGTAAGCCCTATTGAAGCGCCTTTCCTGTAAAAAAAGGCTTTTTAGAATGTCCACTTTTATAAACTTTTGAAGCACCCCTGTATATACATATATTTTGTTAAGCAAATAGGATATTTTATTTAAAATTCATCTCGAACTGTTTTTGACATAAACCTGTACACACTCAAGAGCGAGAAAAGTATTTTAATGTTAAACATAAGTCATATGAAAGTATCCAAAGACAGAATGAGCTCAAAAAACGCAACATTTTTATTAAGATAGTTTACAATACTATTTTGATGTGAAAGTGTAAAAGCCTGTCAACCTTTTCGAAATCCACTGTCGTTCATAAAGGGGCACAAAATAATAATAAAAGTAAAAAGCCCAAGTTTTAAATTTGAAGCGCCTTTCCTGTAAAAAGATGCTTTTTAGAATGTCTACTTTTATAAATTTTTGAAGCAACCCTGTATATACATATATTTTGTTAAGCCAATAGGATATTTTATTTAAAATTCTTATCGAACTGTTTTTGACATAAACCGGTGCACACTCAAGAGCGAGAAAGGTAATTTAATGTTAAACATAAATCATGTTAAAGTATCCAAAAACACAATGAGATCAAAAAGCGTAACATTTTTATTAAGACAGTGTACAATACTATTTTGATGTGATAGTCTAAAAGCCTGTCAATCTGTTTGAAATCCACTATCGTTAATAAAGGAGCACAAAATAATAATAAAAGTAAAAAGCCCAAGTATTAAATTGAAGCGCCTGTCCTGTAAAAAGCGATCACTGGCATGACGCTTGTTATAATGTCCACTTTTATACACCTTTGAAGTACCCTTGTATATTCATATATTTTATTAAGCCAATAGGACGTTTTATTTAAAATTCTTCTCGAACTGTTTTTAACACAAACCGGTACACACTCAAGAGCGAGAAAGGTAATTTAATGTTAAAGTATCAAAGACACAATGAGCACAAAAAGAGCAACATTTTCATCAAAACAGTTTACAATACTATTTTGATGCGAAAGTGTAAATGTCTGTCAACCTTTTCGAAATCCACTATCTTTAATAAAAGAGCACAAAGTAATAATAAAAGTAAAAAGCCCAAGTTTTAAATATAAACCCTAATGAAGCGCCTTGGCTGTAAAAAGCGATCACTCCCATGACGCTTTTTAGAATGTCCAATTTTATAAACTTTTTAAGCACCCCTGTACATACATAAATTTTGTGAAGCCAACTGTATATTTTATTTAAAATTCTTCTATCAATTGTTTTTTATACAAACCGGTACACACTCGAGAGCGAGAAAGGTAATTTAATGTTAAACATAAGTCATGTTAAAGTATCCAAAGACACAATGAACTCAAAGAGCGCAACATTTTTCTTAAGACAGTTTACAATACTATTTTGATGTGAAAGTGTAAAAGCCTCACAACCTTTTCGAAATCCACTCTCGTTAATAAAAGAGCACAAAATAATAATAAAAATAGAAAGCCCAAGTTTTAAATTGAAACCCTATTGAAGCGCCTTTCCTGTAGAAGGGGATGACTGGCATGACGCTTTTTAAAATATCCACTCTTATAAACTTTTGAAACACCCCTGTATACACATATATTTTGTTAAGCCAATAGGATATATTATTTAAAATTCTTGTCGAACTGTTTTTTACACAAACCGGTACACACTCAAGAGCGAGAAAGGTAATTTAATGTTACAACGACACAATAAGATAAAAAAGCGCAACATTTTTATTAAGAAAGTTTACAATATTATTTTGATCCGAAAGTGTAAAATCCTGACAACCTTTTCGAAATCCACTATCGTTAATAAAACGGCATAAAACAATAATAAAAGTAGAAAGGCCAAGTTTTAAATTTGAAGCCCAATTGAAGCGCTTTTCCTGTAAAAAGCGATCACTGGCATGACGATTTTTAGAATGTCCACTTTTATAAATTTTGAAGCACTCCTCATACATTAATTTTGTGAAGCCAAATGTATATTTTATTTAAAATTCTTTTCGAATTGCTTTTTACACAAACCGGTACACACTCAAGAGCGAGAAAGGTAGTTTATGTTAAAGTATCCAAAAATACAATGAGATCAAAAAGCGTAACATTTTTATTAAGACAGTGTACAATACTATTTTGATGTGATAGTCTAAAAGCCTGTCAATCTGTTTGAAATCCACTATTGTTAATAAAGGAGCACAAAATAATAATAAAAGTAAAAAGCCCAAGTATTAAATTGAAGCGCCTGTCCTGTAAAAAGCGATCACTGGCATGACGCTTGTTATAATGTCCACTTTTATACACCTTTGAAGTACCCTTGTATATTCATATATTTTATTAAGCCAATAGGACGTTTTATTTAAAATTCTTCTCGAACTGTTTTTAACACAAAGCGGTACACACTCAAGAGCGAGAAAGGTAATTTAATGTTAAAGTATCAAAGACACAATGAGCACAAAAAGAGCAACATTTTCATCAAAACAGTTTACAATACTATTTTGATGCGAAAGTGTAAATGTCTGTCAACCTTTTCGAAATCCACTATCTTTAATAAAAGAGCACAAAGTAATAATAAAAGTAAAAAGCCCAAGTTTTAAATATCAACCCTAATGAAGCGCCTTGGCTGTAAAAAGCGATCACTCCCATGACGCTTTTTAGAATGTCCAATTTTATAAACTTTTTAAGCACCCCTGTACATACATAAATTTTGTGAAGCCAATTGTATATTTTATTTAAAATTCTTCTATCAATTGTTTTTTATACAAACCGGTACACACTCAAGAGCGAGAAAGGTAATTTAATGTTAACATAAGTCATGTTAAAGTATCCAAAGACACAATGAACTCAAACAGCGCAACATTTTTCTTAAGACAGTTTACAATACTATTTTGATGTGAAAGTGTAAAAGCCTCACAACCTTTTCGAAATCCACTATCGTTAATAAAAGAGCACAAAATAATAATAAAAATAGAAAGCCCAAGTTTTAAATTGAAACCCTATTGAAGCGCCTTTCCTGTAGAAGGCGATGACTGACATGACGCTTTTTAAAATATCCACTCTTATAAACTTTTGAAACACCCCTGTATACACATATATTTTGTTAAGCCAATAGGATATTTTATTTAAAATTCTTGTCGAACTGTTTTTTACACAAACCGGTACACACTCAAGAGCGAGAAAGGTAATTTAATGTTACAACGACACAATAAGATAAAAAAGCGCAACATTTTTATTAAGAAAGTTTACAATATTATTTTGATCCGAAAGTGTAAAATCCTGTCAACCTTTTCGAAATCCACTCTCGTTAATAAAAGGACATAAAACAATAATAAAAGTAGAAAGGCCAAGTTTTAAATTTGAAGCCCAATTGAAGCGCTTTTCTTGTAAAAAGCGATCACTGGCATGACGATTTTTAGAATGTCCACTTTTATAAATTTTGAAGCACTCCTCATACATTAATTTTGTGAAGCCAAATGTATATTTTATTTAAAATTCTTTTCGAATTGCTTTTTACACAAACCGGTACACACTCAAGAGCGAGAAAGATAGTTTATGTTAAAATATCCAAAGACACAATAAGATCAAAAAGCGCAACATTTTTATTAAGACTGTTTACAATACCATTTTGATGCGAAAGTGTAAAAGCTTTTCAACCTTTCCGAAATCCACTATCGTTAATAAAAGAGCACAAAACAATAATAAAAGTAGAAATCCCAAGTTTTAAATGTAAGCCCTATTAAAGCGCCTCTCCTGTAAAAGGCGATCACTGGCATGACGCTTTTTAGAATGTCCACCTTTATAAACGCTTGAAACATCCCTGTACATACATAAATTTTGTGGAGCCAATTGTATATTTTATTTAAAATTCTTCTCGAATTGTTTTTTACACAAACCGGTACACACTCCAGAGCGAGAAAGGAAATTTAATGTTAAACATAAGTCATGTTAAAATATCCAAAGACACAATGACCTCAAAAAGCCCAACATTTTTATTACGACAGTTTACAATACTATTTTGATGCGAAAGTGTAAAAGCCTTTCAACCTTTTCGAAATCCGCTATCGTCAATAAAAGAGCACAAAATAATAATAAAAGTAGAAAGCCCAAGTTTTAAATATAAGCCCTATTAAAGCGTCTCTCCACTAAAAGGCGATCACTGGCATGACGCTTTTGAACATGTCCACTTTAATATACTTTTGAAACACCTCTGTACATACATAAATTTTGTGAAGCCAATTGTATATTTTATATGTTGTCCATATTTAACCCAACATTTCTTTTTGTAATTTCGACTACGGATTTGTGCACAGCGACCCCAAAACCCTCCTTATACCAACCAAATTTTACCCAAATCTGAGGACGTTTTGAAGAACCTTGCCGACATAAGAGATCCGTCATTTTGTTTTTTGAAATGTTGACTTTAAATTTGTGATCAGCGACCCTAACAACCCCCCCATATGCCTATTTCAGCTATGGTTAAAATACAATAAACACATTAATTTATCGATAATAATTTTTGTAGTGCTTAGGGGTAGATTGCAGCCCCTTGAACGGCGTGCAGGCGATTATTTTGGTGGTTGTAATGTGAAATATAAATGTTTCTCTACTTCTGCTATGGTTAGTAGTAGATAAGCATTTTATTTAACCCCTAATATACGTTTTAGTGAAATAAGGTGGTTGAGTTCATCCCTTTTTGGTAGTGTGTAGGCGATTATGTTGGTGACTGTGATGTGAAATATTAATATGTTATATGTTATACGTTATATATAGTTAAAAATTGATAAACATTTTTATTTAGCACCAATCTAATTTTTAGTGCTTACGGGTAGATTGCACCCTGTCGAACAGCGTGCAAGAGGTTATTTTGGGTTTTTGATGTGAGATATAAATGTTTCTCAACTAAGCTGTGGCTATAATTCGATAAATAAAGCAGTTTAACAGTAATCATTTTTTTAATGCCTTAGGGGTAGATTGAACCCGCTTAAATGGCATGTAAAGAGTTTATATTGGTGGTCGTACTATGACATATGAATGTTTTTATGCTTCTACTATGGTTAGAAGTCGATAAGCATTTTAATTTAGCACCAAATAAATTTTTAGTGATTTTGGACAGAGATTATTTTGGTGGTCGTGACGTGAGATATTAACGTGTCTAGTTCTGCTGTGATTAGAAATCAAGTCACTGATTGACACATTAAAATTAAGACATATTGTACGTGAGCGTGTAGCATTAGTGATCAAGGGTGGCTGCATGATATATAACGAAATTGTGCGTTTTTAATGACCACGTGCAAATCATTCACCTCCTAATGAATCCCCTTTTCACCATAAATTTAATGTACCTACTTTTTACCTTTTTTTTAAACCAATTTTTAGTTATTTTATCTATAGTCTTTTATATACGTTACAATTAGATTAATATTTATATATGCTCGTACACATGCTACTTTTATATTTTCTAAATTATTGGTATCTCTTAACTCCAAAATTCGAAAATGTCAACCTGAAGAAATTCAAGCAAGGACGTGTAAACGGCAAAAGTTACTTTGAGTCTCATAAGATTGAATTTATATACGTTCCTTATGTTTTCTATTATTACATATGACCTGTAAAAAAGTTATTTATTATACAAGGGAAAGAAGTATTAGATTTTAGCTCGAGATAATGACAAAATACCGAGAGCTAAAATCTAATGTTTTTTCCCGTGTATAATACACTATTTTTTTCTGCCAGGAAAAACGGTGATTTAATAATGATAAAAAAGACTCAGAAAATCAATCGATGTGACATTTGAAGTTTTAAATTGGTAGGCTGTTGTACTTATAATAGCAGCATTACACCTGCGTTGCTAAGGAAACCTGTAAATTATTCAAATATTTGTCAATTTAATTTTGTGTTTGGTTTTACAAATTTGCGAACTTAAGTTGATTTTTAGTTATTTTGATTGGAAGTTGAAAAAGAAATGCAGTTCTTTCTCGGAGACGGTGCTATTGGCATACATAAGTAAATGCCACTTTTTGTATAATAAAATATATTAAAATTAAATGTCCGTGTTCTTACTTATGTGTACATATCCGGAAAGAAAGTACTCATTTTTTTCCCGGGGAAAAATGAGTACTTTTTTCTCGGCTTTTAAAGTGACATTTTGTTACCTATTAAGAAAAATAAAATGTCAGACTTTTCCCGTCACAGAGAAAAAGTTATAAAAATACATTCGAGTCGTCTTGGCAACGGACTCGGCAAAAGTACGAACTAAAGACGACGATTCAATACCACTACAAATTTCGATTGGCCGGAACAATTTCAAAATGAAAAATTTAAGGTAATTAATCAATATTTCTGGATGTATACCGTCCCATAGTAAAATACTATTACATGAAAGCCAGTTACAAATTAAATATTATAAATAAAGGTATTAAATATTACTTTCCTACACCTATATTTTACATAACATTTGGCTGTACTGTTTTAAAATGTTTAGATGACAATTATAACAAACGTCAACAAATAATTATAACAAATGTCAAAAGGTGTACAAATATTATTATTTATGACAGTCCTGAAATGTATTTTGTAGGTTATATTACATGACGGGTAAAATTTTGCAACATTTAAAATTTGACGTCATTTTAATTTAGTGGCGCATGTCGGTTGCGAGAGCGACTGAACTATAGGAACAGTTTGTTGAAAAAGAAAAGACTTGCATCTGCGGTCATAAACTGTATTATCAATTATATTCTAACAGTATTAGATATTGCAATTTCAACTGCCATATTTCAGACAATTTAACTTGCATCAAATTTATGTAGGATGAATAAGGGCAGAAACTTTGATTGAAAAATCATATCCCAACTGTTTACTAAAAACTATACGTTTTAACAGGTTCTTTATCTACATTTCCTAAATCAAAGAGGGTTGATTGAGAAAACCGTGTTTCCATAATTTTGACCTACAAAATGTTATGTTCTGGAGGAATCGGCGCGATCTTTGTAGTGCCAATTATAATTATTATTTTAAAATTTAACTAAACGTTAACGAACACACTATTCATCCAAACTCAATTAAATCAAGAGTACTTTATACAGTGTCTGCATAAGCACCTGCCAGCTTCTGTAGAATTTCTTCAATGTTTTCAATTTCACATGTAACTTTTAAATGTAATTTTAATATGATAATGTCATATCAGGGTGAGTCTAAAATATATTCATCTAAAATTAAGTTTTAATAAGGTGCTGTTAAAAGCAATTACAAAGAAGAAAAGAGCAAGCGCAATCATAAATTTTTACAAATACTTAGAATTTTTAGCAACTGAGATAAAGTCCCGGAAATGTAACAGAATTAAAAAGCTTCCAAAACACAAATATTTCCTTAGCAAGCTAAAAGTTACACATATTCAATAATATGTTTTTATTTTTAAGTATACTGTTAATTTCATGTATAAAAGAAGCAATACGATTACTAAATCACTAATAAAAATAATTATTAATTACAAATGCATAAGAAAACATAATCGCAGTCAATACTAATAAAAATCCAAATCTCCTAGGTTATGCGCACGTGTAAGTAATCCCAATTACTGTTTAATATTTTATCAGGTTTGGTAAAACACCGGTTAATACATCTTCATTTAATAACGTTCTTAATCAGTGATTAGCGCTAACCGGTGTTGGAAACACATACTAACCGGTATTTTAATCAATGGTTAGCGCCAACCGGTTTTTGCAGAAACGTACTGTCCCGTATTTTATTTAATGAGTATGGTGATCTTCATTTTAATCGGAATTGGGAAAACCGGCCCTTAATTGAACTTAATCAACTAATACAGTGCAATAATATAAATAATTAAAAGTACGTCTAAATTTGCCGTTGTAGTTGTTAGGGCGTTTTAATGTTGAAGGTTACATTCAAATATTATGTCAACTTTAAATAAACATGCGAAGATATTGCAAAATTTTAGCTGTCAAATATCCTACCTACACATGCCATTTCGAGACTTATAAATACACCTTTTGGCATTAATCATAATAACCTTTTGTAGTTTGTCATCCAAGCAACACAAATTTGTCTGCAATTACCGTTTCCCGTAGAACGCGATCACTGCCATGATGCCTTTCAGAAAATCCGATTTTATAAACTTTTGAACCACTCCTGTATATACATAAATTTAGTGATGCCGATCGTATATATTATTTAGAACTTTTCTTTACTTCTTTACACAAACCGTTACACTGAACACTGAAGAGCGAGAAGGATAATTTAATGTTAAACATAAATCATGTTAAAGTTACCAAGGAAGAATGTGCTCAGATCCAAGCACTTTTCGACGAACCTTTCCGCCATATTACATTTGCCATGTTGTTTTTTTGACATTTTGACTTTGGATTCGTGATCGGCGACCTGAGACACCCCGTATCTAAAATTTCACATTCATACGTCAATGTTCAAAAAAATTCCGCCATTTTGTTTTTCTTGACATTTTGACTTTGGATTCGTGATCGGCGACCTGAGACAACCCCGTATCTAAAATTTCACATTCCTACGTCAATGTTCAAAAAAACTTCCGCCATTTTTTTTTTTTGACATTTTGACTTTGGATTCGTAATCGGCGACCTGAGACACCCCCGTATCTAAAATTTCACATTCCTACGTCAATGTTCAAAAAAACTTCCGCCATTTTTTTTTTTTTTTGAAATTTTGACTTTGGATTCGTGATCGGCGACCTGAGACACCCCCGTATCTAAAATTTCACATTCATACGTCAATGTTCAAAAAAACTTCCGCCATTTTGTTTTTTTTTGACATTTTGACTTTGGATTCGTAATCGGCGACCTGAGACAACCCCGTATCTAAAATTTCACATTCCTACGTCAATGTTCAAAAAAACTTCCGCCATTTTGTTTTTTTTTGACATTTTGACTTTGGATTCGTAATCGGCGACCTGAGACACCCCCGTATCTAAAATTTCACATTCATACGTCAATTTTCAAAAAAACTTCCGCCATTTTGTTTTTTTTGACATTTTGACTTTGGATTCGTGATCGGCGACCTGAGACACCCCCGTATCTAAAATTTCACATTCATACGTCAATGTTCAAAAAAACTTCCGCCATTTTGTTTTTTTTTGACATTTTGACTTTGGATTCGTGATCGGCTACCTGAGACACCCCCGCATCTAAAATTTCACATTCATACGTCAATTTTCAAAAAAACTTCCGCCATTTTGTTTTTTTTTGACATTTTGACTTTGGATTCGTAATCGGCGACCTGAGACACCCCCGTATCTAAAATTTGACATTCATACGCCAATTTTCAAAAAAAACTCCGGCATTTTGTTTTTTTTTGACATTTTGACTTTGGATTCGTGATCGGCGACCTAAGACACCCCCGTATCTAAAATTTCACATTTATACGTCAATTTTCAAAAAAAACTCCGCCATTTTGTTTTTTTTTGACATTTTGACTTTTGATTTGTGATCGGCATCCGCACACAGCGCCGTATCTAAAATTTCACATTCATACGTCAATTTTCAAAAAATCTTCGGCCATTTTATTTTGTTTTGACGTTTTGACTTTGTATTTGTGATCGGCGTCCGCACACACCCCCGTATCTAATATTTCACATTCATACGTCAATTTAGAATTAGTGACGGGCGACCGTAAAAACTCCCAGTTTTACTTTTAATCAGAATAGAGAGAAATTGATTTCAGCCAACTCCGCCCACCGTGCACGTTTGCCTAATGGTTTCAATAACATTATTTCGTAGAGGCACATAAATGTCAATCCTGCTCCTTTTCCCCTTTGAGGAAATACGCTTTCTGAAATTTACGTAGATGAAAGGTATTAAATCAAGCGGGACCGCTATGTATTGTGTGGACATGCCGAACATTCGCCGGACCGTAATATATTGACCGGCAGTGCACGTGAGAATCTGATTATATTTTTCGCCCGTCCGGAATGCATTGATATCAGTGCATCTTGAATCGGCCATTTTTCAGACCAAAATCCACCCGCAAACGAACTTCAAAGTGTTCATGCCCTTGGTTGCGTGCGACCGTCGATTCGAAATAAGTATGGGAAAGGTCCCCAGAAGTCGGTTCCTTAAATCCCCGGGTCTTGTTGGACCCTCGCGACCTTCAAAATTTCGTATTTCACGCTTAAATGTGAATATGCGGATACCACTCAATTTGCCTGTCAGTTTGACGTTTCTAACGATTTACAACGTGTTTCACGTGAATTTTCCATCCGCCAGCGCCGTTTGTCCGATTTGTTCGCCACGCCCGAATGCCGACTTTTGCACGCTCCTCTCTTGGACGGCGGATATCTCTGCACGCGCACCGAAAAAAGGGAAAATCTCTCCGTCGAGGAACAATTTAATGTCACCCGCAAGTCCACCCGCCAAGACGGCCTTTAATTCCGCGTATCCAGGGACGAGTACTGCGCCCAAATTCACCAATTTCAAGTCGATTTTGAGCCGTCGGAGCGGTAACCATGGTGATTCGGTTAAGCCGTCTTTTCGCAAGAAATTAACACGAAACGGCCGCTCGCTTTTAGTATATATAATTGTTAAAATCTTGACAGTTGCAGCATCTAACATTTTAAGCTGTAGTCTGTAAATGGGTAGAATGCCTCACGTAACTCTTGTGTTACTAATTTATGGACTAACACGTTATTTGTTTTGAGGTTGAACAAAGTGAATAAATATACAGGGTGTTAAATATGTCGTGTCTAAGTTATCGATTTTTATTGGTTATTTTCTCGTTTTTTTTAAATCTAACCTATAATATTTTTATAAGTCAGCATATTCCTTGTAAAATCGCCTTTAAAATGGTACCAATAACATATTACTTATTTCTAGTATTTTCAAAGTTATAACCCTTTAATGGGATATACTCATGTTTATAATATGCAATATGTGGGGCATCTAATAGTTGGTTGGCCTTGGTTTAAAAAAAAAATGGCTGTACAACCAAACGTCAAATCTCTACTTCAAGAGTCCATAAAAAGTCGTTTTCTGTATTTTCTCTTTTCTGTAATTGCGTTTTGTTGTTATAAATTAAGTTCGGCTAGTGAATTATTAATTTCCGTTTGTTTGTTAGTAGTTGTTACGTGTTGTATTTACCTTGTTATCAGTTATATCGCTTTATTGACATTATTTCTCATTTAGATACCATAATAGTTTATTGTTGTTTTTGCTTTAAAATGAATTTTTTGAAAGAGGAGCTCATAGACATGGTATTTGCTCTTGGCGTTAGCAACAGAAATCCATTTTTAGCATCAAGAACATATGCGATGGAATATCCCGACCGAAGAGCACCGGATAGTAAAACGTTTGAAAATTTGTTAATAAGGTTTCTTCGAACGGGTTCAGTGAATTACGTCGAACATGAAAGAAGTAAGACTATGATTACAGAAGATAATGAAGTGATAGTCGTCCAGTCCATTGTGGAAAATCCGCACGTATCTACAAGGATAATTTCGAAACAACACGGGATAGAAGTCACTGCTGTAAAAAGGATTTTAAAAAAACATAAGTTTCACCCTTACAAAATTCAAAATCATCAAGGCTTATTACAAACGGACTTTGAAAGGAAACTAGTGTACTGTGAATGGCTACTTTTACAATTACGACACGATATAACTTTTCTAGATCATGTGCTTTTCACAGATGTAGCAACATTTGCTAATTGTGGAACCACAAACAGAAAAAATACCCATTATTATGACACTACAAACCCACATTTTGTTCAGCCCATTTTATATCAACAAAAATGGAGTGTTAACACATGGGGAGGCATCATAGGAAACACTATTATTGGTCCATTCTTTTTTGATAATACTTTAAATTGTGCAATCTACACAAATTTCCTACAAAATAATTTACCATTGCTATTAGAAGCCCCCCCAGATAACGTCATCAGGAGATTGTGGTACCAACATGATGGTGCACCAGCACATTATGGTGCTGCTGCAAGAGCACATTTAGATAGGGTATTCACCAATAAGTGGATTGGGAGAGGAAGTTTGATAAGCTGGCCACCACGATCACCAGATCTCACACCTTGTGATTTCTTTCTGTGGCCAACAGTAAAAAAATATTGTTTACGCAACACCTCCTACAACGGCAGAGAACATGCAGCAACGAATAAGAAATGCTTTTCTTCAATTAAGTGAGAATAACTTAGCTGAGAATGTAAGTCTGTCGATACAGAGACGGTTGAGAGCATGTGTAGAGCAGAATGGAAATATATTTCAACACATTTTAAATTAAGATTGTTTTATTATCGAAAATTTTCAAAATGTATTTCTAAAACTAATGATAAAGCATTTAAAAAACAGGTGTTTGTTAAAATTACTTTGTTTTATTTTCATGGCCAACCAACTATTAGATGCCCCGCATTTTGCATGTTATAAACATGAGTATATCCCATTAAAGGGTTATAACTTTGAAAATACTAGAAATAAGTACTATGTTATTGGTACCATTTTAAAGGCGATTTTACAAGGAATATTCTGACTTATAAAAATATTATAGGTTAGATTTAAAAAAAACGAGAAAATAACCAATAAAGATCGATAACTTAGACACGACATATTTAACACCCTGTATATTTATTCACTTTGTTCAACCTCAAAACAAATAACGTGTTAGTCCATAAATTAGAGACACAAGAGTTACGTGAGGCATTTACAGACTACAGCTTAAAATGTTAGATGCTGCAACTGTCAAGATTTTAACAATATTATCAATAAAATCAAAACGAACAGTCTGAAGTGCACATATCCATATATCATTGCAAAGATAATTTGAATGGCTATCATTATAATATCTAAAAAGTATAGCAATGTATTTAAAATAAAAAAGTTGAATGTGGTTGCGAAAATTTGGAACACCCTGTATATTTGTAAATAAAATTAGAAAATGCACAGTCGCATACTACATACGTACGTAAAGTCTCATTGCTGCAGCGTTATTAGTTTTCACACTAAGCTCCGCCGACACACTATTGCACCACCCGGTATATTGCATATTTTAACAATGATGAATTTTTTTATCTTGAGACAACGGAATATCTCTAAAACACTGCATAAAATCAAAAAAAGATCTTAATAAGATTTGTTATAATGTAGGGGTTCACTGAATGGTGCCGAACTCGATCCCCCACCTCACCCCCCAGAGTGGAAGGGGGGGACAACTTTGAAATCTTAAATGGGAACCCCCATTTTTTATTGCAGATTCGGATTCTCCGCCATCAAGTATGTATGTTTTGTTTGAAACTTTTTTTTTATTCGTTACGGATTGCGTTGTAATCGCAAAAAACATGATTGTGAACGTCTAGAGAAAATACACAAAAAAGAGAAACAAGCAAACATGATTTTGGTTTTTTTTTATTTTAACGTAAACTAACATTTCAAAAACCATGTGTTCGAAACTGTGACCCCCCACTTCGATACATTTATTTATTCGCAATTAGAATGCTATTCAACGATACAAAACTGTACTTTATTCAGTATTTGGCAAGCTGTAAATACTTACACATTGTCCGATCCCCACTTAGATTAATAATTATTAATCCAATACAAATTAGTTAGTGTTGAATATTTGAACAGTAATGGAGGCTATAACATTACAAGAGAGAATTGAGATGATTTACATCTATGGAGAAAGTGGTAGGAATATCAATGATGCTGTTAATCTTTATCCACAACGTTTTCCCGACAATGTGCGATCGCGCGCTTCTTTTTACCGAGTCGTTCAACAGTTCACTAGCGAAGAAACTGTACAGCCAAGAAAACGTAATCCGCGAAAAACAATTGCTGGAGGAAATAATGAAATCGCGGTATTAGCTGCAGTAGCGAGCTGATAATCCGCACATTAGTACTCGAGAAATAGCTCGCGCTTCTCAGTTCACTATCTGCCAAATATTCATGCGTAGGCAATCTCATCCATTTAGAGTTTCCTTGCATCAAGAACTTCATGGCGATGATTTTCAAAATAGAGTGCGATTTTGTCAATGGGCGCTTCAGCGGATACAAGATAATCCCAATTTTTTTGCTCGAGTATTATTTTTTGCCGAGGCGACATTCACAAATCACGGTACGGTAAATCGGCACAACATGCATTACTGGAGTATCGAAAATCCCCGTTGGTTGCGCCAAGTTGAACATCAACATCCTAGGAACGTAAATGTTTGGTATGGAATAATTGGCAATAAGCTTATTGGTCCATATTTTATCGATGGAAACTTAAATGGTGAAAAATATCAAAACATCTTGCAGAACGAACTTCAAGTGTTACTTGAAGACCTTCCTTTGGATGTACGACAAACAATGTGGTTCCAAAATGACGGTTGTCCAGCACATTGTTCAAGAATAGCACGAGAAGTATTAGATCGAGCCTACAATAGTCGATGGATCGGACGAGGTGATCCAGTGTCTTGGCCTGCAAGATCGCCAGATCTTACTTCATCTGACTTCTTTTTGTGGGACCACTTAAAGTCTGAAGTTTATAGAGAAGTGCCAACCACGAAGGAAAACATGATTGAGCGAATCACCAACGCTTGTTCAAGGATTACGCCGGAAACACTTCTCAGTTGTGTGCAATCATTCCAATTGCGAATAAATAAATGTATCGAAGTGGAAGGGCACATTTTCGAACACATTTTCTGAAATGGGTATGATAAAGAAAAGTTCTTCGATGTTGAATGGCGTTTTGAAATGTTATTTAATGCTAAAATAAAAAAAACACAAAATCATATTTTCTCTTTTTTGAGTATTTTTTCTAGACGTTTACAACCATGTTTTTTGGGATTATAGCGCAATCTGTTACGAATCGAAAAAGAAGTGTCAAGCAAAAACCACATACTTGATGGCGTAGAATCCGAATCTGCAATACAAAATGGGGGTTCCCATTTAAGATTTCAAAGTTTCCCCCTCTCACCCGGGAGGGGGGTGAGATGGGGGATCGAGTTCAGCACCATTCAGTGAGCCCCCTCAATTATAACAAATCTTATTAAGATCTTTTTTTGATTTAAGGCTCCGGGCTACACAAATTATAGGTATATGCTATTACATGTAACCGTTTTTTTCTTTTTACTTGCTTATTTGGTAACATGAAGCAATGCACTATTTTTTCTTATATACGTATGAATGAATGCAATGTATCTATGACGCCCTTTTTTCAAAATAGTCTTTAAATGTGTTTAAAAAAAAATAAAACGTCGAACCATTTTTTTCTTTTTCTTCCTTTATTTCTTAACATAGAAGAATAATTTTGTTTTGTTTAATAGAGCGTTTAAAACTCTTGCTCGCTATGAAGTCCTTTTTTTTTCAAAATTGATATTTTCTTAGATATTTGATATAAAAGAAATTAAAATTAGGCAGCCCACATTACACTCAAGGGAACAGGCAGAAGGTAGGGATAGATTTCCGACCAACAGTTTGTCTGGAGGGCGGGTACAAATGTGTAAATATTCGGGGATAAATGAATTTTTATTCTCTTGGATATTGTAGTGTAGATATATAATCTGGGCACTTTTACGAAAAGTGTTCGTGTCTCCCTAAAAAAAAATGAGTTATAATTTCCAATATATTTATGGTATTTTATGCTGGTTCTTTGAAAGATATACCTCCACTTTTTTTTGACGCTGAAAATATTTCTTTTGCAAATAGAACACACAATTTGTTTTTGATTCGTAAGATGGGAATTTAATTCTTTTTCAAAATGTATATCCTTCTACCTACCGCTAACGAATTTTTTTATATTTATATGTACTACAAATCTTCTGCTAAATGTGTTTTTTTAGTTGATCAATTCCTAATTACACAAACTGTAGGCGTAGTATGCACATTATTTTTTGTCTGAACTCTCCGGAATACTTTGCTAACACAAGTTATACAGCAATGCAGAATAAAAGGCGGTAAATAACAGGTGCGTCATAAAAACACTCTTTGTACTTAGAGTGTGAATATTGCTTCTCGCAATTTGTTTACCTATTTTTTTGTTAGAAATAGACACACACATATATATACGTATATAATATGAAAATGAAAATAAGAAGAACTTATTTTTGCCGCCCTGTTCGTATTGATAATGTTCCTAAATTAAAACAATTTTTTCTTTTCTTGGCAAATAGCAGCCATAAATACCATAAATAAAACTACATTTTCTTGAGTGTTTCGACATTTATTAACATGTGTCTTTTTCGAGTGTGTGAAGAGCCCCCCTTTTTTTCGAATATCGGATATCTGACAGTTGTTCCAGGTTGTTCTAGGTTTGTTCTAAAACGGATGATTTTTGAGAAAAATACAAAAACAGGTCAATTAGTATTTTCAAAAAACTACTGGCTGATGGCATCTGTTTGGAATTTTTGATGACCTTGAAAAAGTTATGATGTCATCAAAAAAAAATTTAAATAGCAACGTTGCATTTTTAATTTTATTTTTGATAGATCTTTTAATTGTCTAAATGACTATAAAAAAATTTTTCATTTTACTTAAGAAAATGACCGAGAAAAATTTAATTACTTCTTCGAAAATGGAAAAGTTTGTCTTTAAAAAAAAACATAGTTGGTTTAAAGTCGATTATTTTTCAAACACATTTTGTTTTATTTGTGACATTCTGTCAAATACGAATTGTGCGTAAGTTAAAAAAAATCTGTTTAAAAATGGTTTTAAGTGAGAGGGAACGTATTCAAATATTGATGATGATTGGTTTTGGGGATAGGGCTCGTTCAGTTAGAGAAGTTTGCGACTTATTTAATACAGAACATCCGGAGCGTGCCCCAATTAGTATTTCTGCAGTGAGTAAGATTCACAAAAAATTTCAAGAAGGCCATGTTCGAGATCGCCCTAGAAGTGGTCGTCCAAAGATCGCAGAAGATACGCAACTCGACGTATTATTGTCAGTAGAGGAAACTACAAATTCTATAGTACACGGCAGCTTGCGCGGGAATTTAACGTGTCGAAGAGTACAATTGGTAATATTTTCCGGAAAACTAAGTATCATCCCTACAAAATCTGTTTGGTTCATGAGCTGTCTGAAGACGACTTCGACAGGCGTGTACAGTTTTGCGAACAACTGATGCCTATGTGTGATAATGATCCGTTTTTTATCAGAAATATCTTATTCTCAGATGAAGCTACGTTCACATTACATGGGACTGTTAATAGACAAAACTGCAGGTACTGGGCACGCCAAAATCCACGCTGGATGAGAGAGGTACGAACTCAGTATCCTCAGAAATTAAATGTATGGGCTGGCTTAATTGGTAACAGAATTATAGGACCTTTTTTCTTCAACGGGAACCTGACGGCGGATATGTATTTGAATTTTTTACAAAATTATTTAATTCCGTCATTAGCAGAAATATTTCCGAACCATGAAGATCCTAATTTGTCCAGCCAAAGAATTTGGTTTCAACAAGATGGGGCTCCATCCCACTATGCGGGAAATGTTCGGCATTATCTCGAGAATACCTTCCCAAACAGATGGATTGGCAGGAGGGGGGGTATCGAGTGGCCTGCTAGGTCGCCAGATCTAACGCCTATTGATTATTTTTTGGGGGGTTACCTAAAAAATAAGGTATACGCAACTAAACCTGAAAATTTGGAACGCTTGCGTCAACGGATTGAGATTGAAGTACGAAGGATCACTCCTGAAATGATAGAAAACGTTCAAAATGAATTTTATTATCGTTTAGGGTATTGTCAAGATGCTCAAGGACAACATTTTGAACATTTATTGTAAGAGTTTTTGCTGATTTCTACGATTAAAATTTTCTTTGTTTTCTATGCCTTTTTTCCAAAATTTTTCTTAAGCAGAATGAAAAATTTTTTGACTGTCGTTTAAACAATTAAAAGATCTATCAAAAATAAAATTAAAAATGCGACGTTGCCATTTAATTTTTTTTTATGACATCATAACTTTTTCAAGATCATCAAAAATTCCAAACAGATACCATCAGCCAGTAGTTTTTTGAAAATACTAATTGACCTGTTTTTGCATTTTTCTCAAAAATCATCCGTTTCGATTTTATTTGGGTGTTTCCAGACTTTTTGGACACACAGTATGTACAGTTTAGTTTTTAGTAAATTAATAATTGATTGCTTTAAAGTAACAAAAAAAAAAAACAACATAGAAACAAAATTTTGTCAAATATCTAGAATAAGTTAGAAAACAAAAAATTAATTTCCTGTTGTATATGTAGGAAATAATTTTCTACTAACTAGCACTGTCGCTTTAATTTTTCACTAAAACTGATATATTTTATTATTAATCTTATATTTATGTACTTTGTAAATTAATAATATTTGTGTATTCCCTTGATTCATTTAGGTACTAAATTAATATAAAATCCATTTTCTTTTACTTACTTCATACTTTAATATGGTTATACCTGTTACACATTATTTAAAATATTATATAATAAATAATATATAAATTAGTTATTTGGAACACCATATTAAAATAAAATATCATATGAAAGAACTATCAAGAAATCGAAAATCAATAATAAGAAAATAACTTGGTATGTCTGACCGAAAAATAAAAACCACTCATTTATCAGTGTGGTAAACAAGATCAGTAAAAAGCATTGGAAATTATCTTATATGTCTTGAATTTTTAGAAAGTATGGTTTTGATCTATAATAACAGAACAATGAATAAATGAGAAAACAATATAGAAATCTTCTATTAGACGGGTGTATTTCAGATATGTATATGTAAGAAAACACAAAAATTGTGTCACCAACTTTTTATTCAATAAGAGAATATTCATTACGAAACCGAAACATATGTGTATTTCGCCAAACAAACACCCCGAGCCCCCCACTTGTATGTCTTCCTTACAGTCCCATTACATATAAATATGATGTTTATGAGATATTCTCTAAAAATTATTCCGTTGCAGTCTCCTAAGTGTAGGCCACGCCCTTATATGAGAAGTATTGAAGAGGGGAAGTTACGGGGGACATTTTCACACTTTTAATTCAGTATAAGCTAATAGGCGAATCGGGACGGCCAAGTGTGCGAGAGGGATGCAGATATCGGAAAAGTAATTAGCGATTTCTGAAGAAACGGTACAACCGATTTTCAAATTTTAAACGGCATACTTCTTAAAATATTGTTTGAAAATGCGCCAACGTTTTAGTTTTTTAATTTTTGGTTTGATAAAAAAAATAAAAAAAATATTTTTGTAATAAAAAAAAAAATTAAAAATCGGCTCAACGGCGCATATGAAGACCAATTTTTTAATGACAAAACTTTTTTTTTTTTTTAATTTCGGCAGATAATAACGCCCGAAACGGAAAAATGCATTTTCCTTTGACAGTCATTATACCGACAGTCCGCTGGATCCTTTTACACAAAAAAAGTTTAGGTGGGACGTAAGATTTTCTGTATTTTATTGATGGTAACGGGGTCAACGGAAGAGCGTGGAAATTTTGAAATCTCCATCCTCTAATTTGGTACTTATCCACACCATTTCTAATTGTAATTCAGAAAGCGTAAGTTGATATTCAGAAATCGTCAATTGTAATTTAAATTAATCGTTATTCAGGTATCAAATGTAATTCAGAAATCATCAGTTTTAATTTGGAACGCATAATTTTGGCAATGAATAATATGCGAGTAGGAATATAAGTGTTGATTTTGTTAATAATAAAACTACCCCAGGTTGACCTTTTTGTATATTTTTATCGTTTGTACTGTGTGTTGAAATAAAATGCTGCCTAATCTCTGTTAAATTACATTTGATGATATTCTCTGAATAACAATTAATTGATGATTTCTGAAATACAGTTTACTCTATCTGAATTTCAATTGGCTATTCTAATTACAATTCTTTTGTTCTGAATTTCATTTAACTAATCGGAATTACAAGTATTAGTTTCACAGTAAAAATGTCGTTTACATGACACCAGTGTCAAATGTCCCTCACTTTTAACGTTGTTGGCATAAAGTTACATTACAACAAACGCTAAAGGTCCTACTTTCTTCCTACAACGGCATTAATTCAGAAATTAAAAAATATTAATAAAAAAGATTTTCCAGTCGTGAAAAAAAACATTGCAAACAATCGATTGTTTTTTCATACAAATTTATTAATAATGAAGATCAAGGTGATCTACCCGCATTATTTATGTATTATGTTGTATCTTGAAAATGTTCGATAGGCTCTCTAATCTTCATACTCCTACATGTTCGTGGGTCTATGATTTCAGGTAAAACCGCTTTTTCGAAACAAAATTTCAACTTTGGAAACAATGTTTTGTTCCAAAATTCATAATCAGACAAAATCCGCTCGATGTAAATGTCTTTAGGGGTCCACACAATAAAATCATAATATTTCCTACCAGTCACATGCAATTGTCCTTGCACCTGATAATAATAATTATGTGATCTTTTTAATCCAGTACTTTTGTCCAAACAAAAACCTTTAATCGTTTCAGTTGTCTCAGCGATTGTCAAGTTTTCTGCTGCCTTTGGACATTTAACCTCGACAATACCTCCACTGTCGGTTAGTCCGTCTGGAGAAGCGGCTAAGTAGCCATGGTCTAGATGAACAAATAAACCACAATCCGTAACTTTTTCTCCTGTTCGTTCAATATACGTTCTTATAGCGCTTTTCTCGTTAGCATTGCCATACTGAACAGCGGCGTTTGTAAATGGTCTACCATACAAACAGTTTTCAACCATCTTACACCATTTAGTATTTTTTCTCCGTTTCGATATTTGCCCGAACACTGATGAAGTTAAACGATTTTTTCTTTCCATGAATCAAATTTCATTATCACTCAGTCCTCTAGTCATGTTTTCTATCAAATCTCTTTGTTCGATGGATACCTGTACACTTTTTTTAAATTCATTTGCTTCTTTTGCGAGTTCTTCCGGGTCCAAGTCAAGCTTTAGCAACATTTCGCCATAGTCTTTTCTTCCTTCTGCCTCATTGGTTTTTCCTTTTCTTGGCCTGTCTACTACAAATAAAGATTTTCTTGTCCTTAATAATTTGTTTGTAATTTTCTGTGCTCGACGTTTTATTGTTACAGATGGGCTTTTTCCTACTCATGTTTTCATAGTTTCGTAGTGCCACTTGGGGCCCATCTGATAATCAAGTCCAGCACCCTGTACACGAATAGTGTACGATCCTCTTTTGCACCGATTAACTTGTTTCCCCCAGAAAATTTAGCAACTAAAGACAGAAAATTCTCAGCATAATTGCTCGTACTGTTGGTAACAAGTTGATGAGCTTTTCGGATAACAGGCTTGAGGCATTCTTGAATACATTTAAATGCTTGGAGCCTATCACCCTCTAGTACACATTTATCAGACGTCGATTAACAAAAATATTTTTTACAATTCTTGTGCATGCCGAATACATGGATTGGCCCGTCTCTTAAATCCTCTCTGAGATCAACAGGGTTTTTACCATTTTTCGAATTATATATAATGGCTGCCCTGGCACCTTTGACTAGGCGTTTGATGATCGGACGCGTAAGAATATTTCTAACACTTCTAGAAACGCCTTGAACTTTCATCAAAGCTTTAGTGTAATTTTTCATCACATGGTTTGTACATTCAATTTTCTCAATTTTTCTACCGTACGAAACCATTTCTTGTAATTCTCTGTGCACACTAGAATCACCATCCCCAATGAATCATCGATATTTCAGTCCATGTAAAGTCTTACTCTGATTAAAAGCCTGAATGAGCATATCCGATTCCATTCCACAGGAAGTACCGGTCTAATTTTTAAAACAATGGTCGTGCACTTCATCTTTTCCGCTTGTTTTAAGATAAAGGCACATGGCACAATATTTATTTCTCACATCCAGATGCAGCACCTTTTTTGTTTTTACACCAATAACACAAGCTACACCAGAATTAGAAGAATATCTGTGACCATGGCTTCGATGTGACCAGCCTCCATCCACAACTACTGTGATAAATGGAGTCCCATCCTCCGTTATATGACCATTATTTACAGCTAAAGCTTTTTCCTGCCTGCCAGCTTCAATCATGGATTCTTATAAAATTTCTTGCCAAACCTTTGTAAAACCACAAGTTACCAGTAAACTCTAGATGAAAATATTAACCTCTGCTTACCTTTCCTAGTTTCAGTTCTATCTTTTGAAATGACTTGCTGCCTATTGGTTTAACTCCCATGGTAGAGAACAATTCTTCCATGCTCGAATGTCCACCACCAATAGACATTACTCCCCATACAGCACTATCAGCCATCGTAAGTTCTAATTTAGGAGTTGATATCCTTGGAGGTGTTCTCTCTCTATTTGTTTTAGGCTCCGGGTGGAATCTCTGTTTACAGACATGAGGTTTTCTTGCAGAGTAATTGGTAAGTATCAGAAACTGTACGACGCATGCGTATTTTATGATCAATGTTCGGAGGGTAGAATCACAAATTCGATTCGTTTCCAACTACTAGTTTAGTGTTCGGACTAATACAAATTTGCAATTGTAAACGATTTTCAAACTATCACAAGAGTTAGGTGTTTTATCTCTGACAAAAGTCCGCACATGCGTGTGTACACATTCCAAGTAGAATTTTTTAAATTTCGTTGTGGTTGGTAGGGTCAATTGCGTCGAGGTGTTATCGATCACGATTTCTTTATTGTTGTACATAATGGAAATACATAACCTCCGTGTATATTCACATTTGTATATAAAAGGTAACTAGGTATTGGAAGTATACAAACAAAGAGATTTTATAAAAGATCATCTTTAAAAACAGAACCGATTATTTACAATGAAGTGTATAAAAACAGACATAATTTCTATAAATATTAATAATTTTGTATTATCGTGGGTCCATAATGTACATTCATTTTCAACACATTGCCTCTCTAAAAAGCGTTCGTACTGTCAAAATCTCAAACAAGTTTGATTTATATTAAATTTTGACTGGCGCATACCCATTAGAAAAGTCGGAGACTGTCGAATAACTATCACAAAAACTCACGAACAAACCTACGATGTCATTGGAATTCCCGCAATTGCAAGTTCCACAGTGGCACTGTGTTTTGAATATTGTGTTTAGTAGATATAAGAATCAAATTTGTGGGTGAGTGGGGTGGCTTGTTTGATTTTTTATCGCCGTACGTGCAAAAAGTCAGTTCTCCGGAAAACCAAACTCGGAAAGAATTAGGTACCCGTTCTACTTTTAAATGTATCAATAACTAGTATGAACATAGTATTATATTTTTTCAATTTTATATTAATAGTTTTGTTCATAAAGTAAGTAAATAATAGTATAATTTATTGAATTGTTGCAGAAAATACGTAGGTACCTAAGCTACTATGAACCCGTAGTCCGTAAACATTATCATTAACATAATTATTTATTATCTTAAATCAGTAAATTCAATTGTTTTAACTATGCATGCTACTTCGCAGGACACTGGCAATGTCTTGAAAAGATCCTTCAGCTCGAATATAGGTATAATTTGTATGGCGCAGTCAATTAGACGCGTGGCAAAAAGATCGTCCGCATTTACGGTGCGGCGAGATCAAAGGGGAAAACGTATATTACTGTTTCGGACGCTATTTTCTGGCGAAAAAATAAAATAAAAATTGATTAAACATTAGTAGATATAGCTTGAACGTCGCTCTTGGCCACTTTTTCTATTTTCTTCTTTTTTCTTAAGTTATTACAAAAAAAAAATTTTAGAAAAAAAAAATTGAAAAACTAAAACGTTAGCGCATTTTTGATTATTGCTTTCAAAACATTTATTCTTTCAAATTAAAAATATTTTGCTTGGTTTTTCTTAAAACAGCTAAATAATTTCAGCGACATCTACCGTATCGGAAACACACTAAATGGTCGTCCTGATTCGCCTTAATGCAGTGGTTTAGAGATATTCCGGTGTCTCAAGATAAAAAACTCAGCCTGTATATTAAATTTCCAACCATATAGATTAAATGTATGTGTATTAAATATGTGTTTACTTTGACATCTTAAACAAATATTAATAATCATGAATATGTTTTACTATTGTTATTTCTTTTTATTGTCTCTATTAATGAACATCAAATGTCTGAACTTTATATATATATGTATATACTTAACAAATATAACATTACAGTAGTTAGTAGATTTGTGATTTTAAGCCATGAAGTTGTAGATTTGGCAACTGCCCGTGTGGGTCTCATTCTATGTAAGACCATCTGCATATGATATGCATGTCACGTTTATTAGCTAAAGTTTACGTGAGTTTGAATCAAAAACATTTGAGAAGAAGTATTTACAAAGTTAAAATTAATCTCGGGAAGTACCTATGGGTAAACAATTCATATTTTCGTAAATGTGGCCGATAACAGTATTAAAGATAACCTCAAAGTGTCAACACGTTCTTTGCAATCATTTGTTTGCTGTTTATAAGTTTGATTAACAAATACATTTGGAGAAGGTAAGAACAATATACATTTACTAGTTTTGGTCATTTTTTTACAACTGTGTGATGTTTTAGATGCCATGATTGTGCTGTTTCTCATTGTGTAAATCGAACTACAACATACACTTGAACAGGAAGATCTACAAACAACCTTTTCATTTTCAAAGGAAAATTACTTACGTAAAAAGTGGTTACGAGCAATTAATAGAGAAAATTTCGTCACCACAGGGAATTCAGTGGTTTGCTGTAAACATTTTGATGAAGGTGAAATTCAACGGTTTGATCATATAAAGACAAGGAAGGTGAAAGTGTAAAAATGGTTTCAAGTATCGTTATTAATAAATAGTGTATAGGTACAGTTTACGTTAATAATACCGAATTAGCATCAAATAATCTTATGTGGGTGTTACCTGAAACCTGTAAGTTGACTCGTTGGTCTATTATAAAATTTGTTAGCAAGATATATCTAGGTAGTTTATGCAGTGATTTATGTATAAACGCTGAATATTACAAGCATACATAGTGGTTATGCTGTTTATTCAATTAAAATTAAAATTAAGTGTGTGAATAGTACAAATTTGGCAGTGAAAAGTAATGGTGCTTTGTTTGGTGATGCTTATTGTGGTTATCTGCAGAGAGGACTGATGAAGTAGGTTATTTGTATTTTCACTTATGTGCAATATTTGCTTTTATAACAAAAAATATAAAAATTGAAAAACAATTCTTGAATTCATTAGCAATTAAAAGTGTATAAAGTCTGATAACTTTTATATTGATTTTAATGTTGTATGTGAATGTGGAACACCAATGAGCAATAGTGTTAAATAATTATAGCAGAAATAAAAATAGTGTATGTCACCAAAAAAAGTGGTCAAACGAGAAAATTATCACTTTGAACAAAAGCGAATATTATTAAAAATGTTGAAATATTAATAATGTTTTTTATACGTTTCCCTTTCATACATCCTTTCTTCGTCACATTATACCTACCTACCTAAATTTAAAGAAAGAATTACCTACCAAAAAACCTATTTTAGATAGGTACGCGGTTAATCTATCTCACTTTCAGCACTAAAGCACGGTGCTAAAGTGATAAGTCCACGAGTAGACCCACTTGAGGGCAACTAGGCGGTGTTGCCAAATTTAACTTCATGGCTTGTAAGTAAAGACGGCTGTGTTTTAATATGTTGATATATTATGCAATTATTAAATAAAATATAAATAGGTATATAAATATTTTACTATTTAAGATTGATACGTAAACATGCTATTCATAATTTGAACCAGTTTATATGAAATATCAGCATATTATTGAAAGTACCCACTTAATAATTTTCTCCATCCCTACAAGAACCATGTAAAATACCGTTAATTACCTCCGCCACTGGTGAACTTTCTCATGGAGTAGATAACGACTCGTATGACGTGTTTATGTTCGTTCACTTGTCATTTTGTCATTACGAAAGAGTATGTACTTACATGGAGTTGTTTTATTTTGCTTTGGAAATTGGAATAAGGCCACGCTTTTAATTTATTTTTAGTCATTCTACCAACCTTTATTGCAAAATGGAAATAAATAATAGAAATTCATTATAAACCGATAATTCTTAATTGTCCTATATTTAGTATTGATGTAATTAGTATGAATGTCATCATTTCTTAGTCACTCTCATACTCCTTTTGCTATTATTTCTCGTTCGTCATCAATTACGCAGTTATGACGTTTTAAAATTCTAATAGTTATAGAAATGTGTTTATAAAATGCGCATGTACCGGTGCTATATTCTAAGTATTCTTACGTATGTAGAATATGCAAAACGCATCACAGATATGTAAAATAGGTAGGTAAAACACAGCAGATGTTCTTGGAAATACTTGTTTATATGCTGTATAATTAGAGATTACAAGTTTTATTCTTTCGATGACTAGTAATACACTTTTATACAAAAAATAAGCGATTACTACTTATTCTTCCTCCATCTATGAACTAAACCCTTTTTAACTCATCCGTAATTCCAATGTCTTGAGAATAACAGTATCTTGTTAATCGACAAGTGAAACCACACGGAAATTAGTCGTCTCTAACCGTATTCTCGTGACTTCTCCGTGCGTAGACTAAACACTGAATTGTCTCAGATCAGATTGCAACTTCGAATGTAGTTGAAACGAGGTAGCTTCGTCCGGTGATATTTTGTGTTATGTTATGTATGATTGTTCTAATTTTGTAATACATATGTGATTTTGGTGATAGTGTTGTGATTACCAATACGGAATTAATATTTGTCATGATAAGGATTTTCTTTTTATTACACTAGATTTCCAATTAGACTCAGGTAATTATTGCGATTAAACACCTAACCTAAAATGTATATTATTACGATTTCATGTTTGTTGTATACGACTTCTCTACTAACATGTAATTTTAATTTATAACGTGCTAAATGAATTTTGTGCTATAAAAAAAGTATACAAATTTCAATATCCTACATATCCACCAAATAATATTTTCCCAATATACATAAAGGTATTGACGGATAGCAACAACTGGATTCTTAAATAGGATGCCTGTGTGTATGTTGTACATACATTTAAAAACAAAAAAAAACAATTGTAATAATGTGTTAGGTACCATAAGAATGACGAAATTAATGATAATATCGTCTCTAATAATGTGAATTTTTAATAGGTAATAAAATTTAAATTTGTTTTTCTATTCAAAGAAAGATATTTTTAGTATTAAAGACCTACCAAATTAAAAGATTCCGTCATTTAGGTACCTATTTCTGAGATATATAAGTACATTAAAATTTGTACATAGCTGTATTTATTAGTTATAGTTTCTTTCAGACAGCTACTTAGCTGCTTAAAGAGCTATAGAACTTATGTACCTATGTAGGTACCTAATTAGACAATTCATTTAGTTTTATGATATTCCACTTTAATTTTCCTTTTTATTATTCTTTTTGCTTTTATAAAATATTCAATATTTTTCTCTTTTGTAATTTTTGGGGTGAATAAAGGCTTATTATTATTTTGTTATTAAAATTAAGTAATAATTAGTATAACATAATTATTAACTATAACTATAGGTACATAATTTAATTGGGAGGTTCACTCTCAAAATTGAGTTTATTTTGAAGGGTGTTTTCATAATTATCATCGAAATCTTCTGTGTGCCCGTAAATGTGCAGTTCATCTTCTTGTTCACTTTTCCACGAAATCGGCAATTTTTTTTTTGGCCATTTGCTTTGTTTCATCACAACTTTTTTCTTTTCTCTTTCAAATCTCCCCAACACAATTATTGTCTATTGTTCTGCGTTTCTTGATTTTATTTTTCCGCCAACTTTTGGTGCCGTTCAGTGCTTGTTTTGGAATACATATGGCTTGACAGCTACACTAATCTGCTGATATTGATTAAGGAAGACATAGGACATGAGGTATCTGGACAGAATTATACAACTATTAGTTCTGCCATTAAATGGTACAACAGGCGAAAGATTTACTTTCATTGATGATGCCCATTATCCTCGTGTAGGATTTGTAAACGATCGAGAACTTTACAGTTATGGGGATTCCATACTAATCATCATTTCGAGAATTTGTAATCCATAACATAATACTTTTCCAGAGTTTGTTAGAAATCCCAAAAAAATGCAGTAACTAAACTATATATTTTTCTTCTGGAATACCATGCAGTTTTCGATTCTATAAAAGTTCTCGTTTCTGTTGAAACTATTCTATTTATCACTAAAGTGGTTTGATTCTACACAACGTACAAATTGCGATGAATAACTTTTGACCGATATATCCATGATAATTGAATTGAGTCTCTAAAGCCTGTTTTACATTTGTCAATTAATTCATGAATTTATATATAAATAAATTGATGACCTTGAATAATTTTACATTTAACAATAAATTTATTAATTTGTTCATGAATATCATGATGAACAACCGTAACAGGAAATTTTAAGTCAATTAAATTGTCCTAATACGCATAACGCGGACGTACCTAAATAAATAGTGATTGCTGATTGGTCAGTGCAACCGGTCTAACATAAAAATGTAAAAATTACTAAAACTTACTAGAAAATTGACGATATTTTAGAGCATCTTCTAATTCATGAATTTGTTTACCAATTAATTCATGACTTCAAATTAATCTCGATTCTTGTGTTACATTAATCAATTTTCGTTCACGAATTAATTCATGATGGTCATTGGCACTATCCTTTTACTTTCTTATACGTAGTATAAGGAAGTATTGTGATGATGAAAATTTTCGACCTCGAGATTTTTGCAGATGTCCACGTTTTGAAGTCCCCTGATACCGAAAAAGTGGTTTTTAAAAAATGTCTGTGTCTCTCTCTCTGTGTGTCTCTCTCTCTCTGTGTGTGACCACGATAGCGGTCAAACCGCTGTAGATATCAATCCCAAATTTTGTATTTACGTGTATAATCTCCCTCTTGAGATCTGATTAGTTTTTCAGTAAAATCGGTAGACCGGAAGTAGCAGTTTACTTCAGCGAAAAAATCGAATTTTGACAATATTTCGTCAACTATTAAGTTTAAACAAATTTATAAAGAATTCATATATACTTAAAATTGAAATTGAAAATAATTTTATTTAAAAAGTTTTTCGAAATTCCTACCGGAAGTAGGTCTTTTACTCTTATCGAAAATCAGTTTTTTGCGAATATTTCGCAAGTCATGCTTTTTAGACAAGTACGTTACGGGTATAAAAGTATTTAAAACATAATTTTCAATATCTTTTGTATAAAAGAAATTTCAAAATTCAGACCGGAAGTACCACTTTTACTCTTATCGGATAACGATTTTTTGCAAATATGTCGTAAGTTATGCATTCTATATATATTTATCAAGAGTACAAAAGTATTTAGAACTGAATTTGCAATATTTTTTGTATATATTAAATTTCAAAATTCGGACCGGAAGTAGCACTTACTCTTAGCGAGTAGCACTTTTTTGATAATATCTTGCAAAGTATGCATTCTATAGAGATTTATTAAGAGAATAGAAGTACTTAGAATAGGATTTTGAATAATTTTTGTATAAAAAAATTCTTAAAATTCTATTATTTGAAACGCTCATACGTATAAGAAAGTCGTGTGGTGGCCACACCTCATTTTTTAGTATTGGTATGAGTATACTTTCTTTCCATTCCACTGGTACTTTTCCACTGTTAATAATGTCGTTGAATAGTTTATGAATCCAAGTGCATAGCGTTTTCCCTCCATATTTTATGAGTTCATTGCATATTCCATCTGGACCCGGTGACTTTCTGTTCTTTAATTGTTTTATTCGCATGTTTATTTCTTCCTCTGATATCTGTACTCTATCATTGTTCGCCTCGTTGTTTTCATCATCCTCTTCTTCTGTTTCTCCATATAATTTTGTGAAGTGTTCGATCCACTGTTCTTCTGTGATATCATTTATTCTTATGAATTCATTCATATCATTTCGTTGTCTTCTTATCATTTTCCACACTTTTCTTTGTGATCCATATAGGTCGCGTTCCATGTCTTTTGTACATTTTTTCCAGTATTCTTTCTTGATGTTGTCTATTTCTTGGTTCACTCTATTTCTTGTTCTTACGTATTATTCCTTATTTTCTCCTATTTTGTTTCCTTTATATGTTAAAAACGCTTTTACTTTCTTATACGTAGTATAAGGAAGTATTGTGATGATGAAAATTTTCGACCTCGAGATTTTTGCAATGTCCCCGTTTTGAAGTCCCCTGATACCAAACAAGTGGTTTTTAAAAAATGTCTCTCTCTCTCTCTCTCTCTCTCTCTCTCTCTTTCTCTCTCTCTGTCTGTGTGTGTGTCTCTCTCTCTGTGTGTGTGACCACGATAGCGGTCAAACCGCTGTAGATATCAATTCCAAATTTTGTATTTACGTGTATAATCTCCCTCTTGAAATCTGATTAGTTTTTCAGTAAAATCGGTAGACCGGAAGTAGCAGTTTACTTCAGCGAAAAAATCGAATTTTGACAACATTTCGTCAACTATTAAGTTTAAACAAATTTATAAGGAATTCATATATACTTAAAATTCAAATTGAAAATAATTTTATTTAAAAAGTTTTTCGAAATTCCTACCGGAAGTAGATCTTTTACTCTTATCGAAAATCAGTTTTTTGCGAATATTTCGCAAGTCATGCTTTTTAGACAAGTACGTTACGGGTATAAAAGTATTTAAAACATAATTTTCAATAGCTTTTGTATAAAAGAAATGTAAAAATTCAGACCGGAAGTACCACTTTTACTCTTATCGGATAACGATTTTTTGCAAATATGTCGTAAGTTATGCATTCTATATATATTTATCAAGAGTACTAAAGTATTTAGAACTGAATTTGCAATATTTTTTGTATATATGAAATTTCAAAATTCGGACCGGAAGTAGCACTTTTACTCTTAGCGAGTAGCACTTTTTTGATAATATCTTGCAAAGTATGCATTCTATAGAGATTTATTAAGAGAATAGAAGTACTTAGAATAGAATTTTGAATAATTTTTGTATAAAAAAATTCTTAAAATTCTATTATTTGAAACGCTCATACGTATAAGAAAGTCGTGTGGTGGCCACACCTCATTTTTTTCTTTTCTTGTGCTAGTATTTTAACCCTTTTGTCGTACCATGGTGTTTTATATTCTCGTTTATTTCAGTTAGCTTTCCTTTTGCCCAAGGCTTCTTCTGCTGCCTTTTTGATAATTTCTTTAATAATTTTCCAGCATTCTTCTATATCTGTTATTGTTTATAACTTACGCATATTTAATTTCACTTTTAGTCTGTTATGCTAGAGAAGTTTCGTCCCTTCTTTCTCAAAGCTTTCTATATTCAATCTTTCCTCAGTTATTACGTTTTTAAAGTGTAAACTTCTGTAGGCGCGTTGCGCTGATTGTAGGCAGTGAACAAGACTGACCTGCAACGCTCGGATATGTAACGCTCGGATATGTGTAACGCTTGGATATGTGTAACGCTCGGATATGTGTAAGGCTCGTTCGGGTAAAGTCGGCTAAGGGAACAAGATAAATAAATATATCATATAGGTAGAGGTATTTAATTTCAATTAAATTGAAATTTAAATGAATAAATAAATTCATGTCCCAGAGCACATGTACATGTGTAAATGAAATAAATGTGCGAATACGTTTTATTTAATACGTTACTGAATATTATACGCGTGTATTTCTTATTATTAACCTCGCCTTGATGAAGTTTACACTTCTGCTGTGTGGTTTTAAGCACACCCATTTTCTTGTTTATTTTAATAGGGTTTATTGTTATGTTTATTTTCCCTAGAACGAGTCCATGATCCGATCCTACATTAGCCGAGGACAGAGTACGCACGTCTAATATATTTCTGGGATGTATTTCTCTATTCGTTATAATGTAGTCGATCACGGAGCTACGGCCTCTAGTATCTGACCACGTGATTTTGTGCTGTTTGACGTGTTCGAGTATGTATTATTGATCCGGAGACTGTTTAGTAGGCAAATTTCTATAAGTCTTTCTCCGTTTTCATTAATGGCCTCCTCATTAAACCTCTGTTTCACTTCATCTATTGGTACATTACCTCCTCGCGCGTTGAGGTCGCCAATGATGATTGTTTTCTCACTATTTCTTGTGGTATCTAAAAGGTCCTGCAGATTCTCATAGAAAGTGACTTTTTGTTCTTTACTTTTTGTGATGTCCGGTGCATATACAGAGAAGACATTCAATGTAGTATTTTCCCATTATGACATTCAATGTAGTATTTTCCCATTTCATAGTGACCAGCATCATATTATGTTCATCCATATATTTTATGTTTGAGATATTATTTTCATATTTTTTGTGTATTAGTAGCCCTACACCTCCTTGAGCCCTTTTGCCCTTATCTACTCCGCTGTAAAATAATATAAATTTATCTGCGTTAATGTTTCCTTTCTCTTTCTTTTTCGTTTCGCTAAAGGCACATATCTCAATCTTGTGGGTTTCTAATTCTTCTACTATTTCTTGATCTTTTCTGTGCCACGAAGCAATGTTCCATGCGCCTATTCTTAATATGGTTCTTCTCTTTGTCCTTTTCCTCGCCGTGTTCATCATTATTGTGCCCGTCCTGTTCCGAGGCTTCTTATGGTTTCTGTGAGCAAATCCAATTTTTTACCGCATGTATGTTGCTAACCTTACCCCACGAACCCTCCTCTTTTACCCGGGTTTGGGACCGGCAGTGACACTGGTTGAGTTACTCAATCCACCCACCCAGTGTCCCAGGTAGAGTTAACAAAATAATATAAAACTCATATCTTGGCGAAATAGGCACATGGCCGCCGAAAACTGTATATTCCCTTCCTGTTCTCCCGCCGTTCCTTAGCTTGCCGTGCATTCTTTCCAAAAATCGGGACTTTTTTAAAACGCCGTGGGATGCGGGACAAATTGTTAAAAATCTGGATGTCTGGTCACCTTACATAAGACATAAGGAACTCATAAGACGTAAGATTTACATAAGAGATACATAACGCTTAAATTTAATTACTGTTCATAATGAACATAAAGAAAACATAAACGTAAGGATTTGCGCATGCGCTATAGTGGTATTTTGTTTATTTGCTTTGACGTTTTAAGGTTAGTAGTCTCTAAAATTTCTGACAATATTGAAATTTCTGTTAAAATGGATAATAATCTGCATATTACCCTTATTGTTATTAACGAAAAGCAACAAAAATAAATGTCAAAGGAAAACGAGACTAAATCCACCAGCGTGGGTTTAGCCGATAAAAACAAGAGAGGCAAATCCAGTCTGTAACACCTATTTAATTTATAATATGTATATTCAAATATTTGAAATTAACTTTATTTAACCACACAAATTAAAAACTTATTTATTTAAATTACATTATAAAGTCATTTGTATCTGTTTTTACTTTCTTATACGTAGTATAAGGAAGTATTGTGATGATGAAAATTTTCGACCTCGAGATTTTTGCAGATGTCCACGTTTTGAGGTCCCCTGATACCAAAAAAGTGGTTTTTAAAAAATGTCTGTGTGTGTGTCTGTCTGTCTGTCTGTCTGTGTGTGACCACGATAGCAGTCAAACCGCTGGAGATATCAATTCCAAATTTTGTATTTACGTGTATAATCTCCCTCTTGAGATCTGATTAGTTTTTCAGTAAAATCGGTAGACCGGAAGTAGCAGTTTACTTCAGTGAAAAAATCGAATTTTGCCAATATTTCGTCAAATACTAAGTTTATACAAATTTATAAAGAATTCATATGTACTTAAAATTAAAATTGAGAACAATTTTATTTAAAAAGTTTTTCGAAATTCCTACCGGAAGTAGGTCTTTTACTCTTATCGAAAATCGGTTTTTTGCGAATATTTCGCAAGTCAAGATTTTTAGACAGGTACGTTACGTGTATAAAAGTATTTAAAACATAGTTTTCAATATTTTTTGTATAAAAAAGATTTCAAAATTCGGACCGGAAGTAATACTTTTACTCTTACCGAATAGCGATTTTTGGCAAATATGTCGTAAATTATGCATTCTATATATATTTATTAAGAGTACAAAAGTATTTAGAGTTATATTTGCAATATATTTTGTATACATGAAATTTCAAAATTCGGACGGGAAGTAGCACTTTTACTCTTAGCGAGTAGCACTTTTTTTTCGAATATCTTGCAAAGTATGCATTCTATAGCGATTTATTAAGAGAATAAAAGTACTTAGGGAGTTTTTTGAGAATACGGGTGCAGCCGATTTTTGACAAAAAAACTAGTGTACCTTATAGAGCAGCACTAATTGAACAACTTTTACTTATAAATTAATACGCGCTCACGTACAGGAACGGAGATAATTAATAATTAAGGTGCTCACCGAGTGATTTTTCCATGTCACATTTTTAGTCGTATCTGTTATACACACCGTTGAAATGATGAAAATTGTAATAAATGAAGTTTATTTCACTTTACCACACAACAATTACATTTGATTTTTATGTTTTTTAATAACTTTTCTCAACCCAAACATAACAAAAACAAACAAGAAACCTAACCTTAAACCACCTACTGGAGAAAGCCCATTCCAACTTTCATGCAGATTCGGACAAACGACTGTCATCCATAGAGTTATATAGAAGATAGATGGTCGAACAAACTTGTATTTTTCAATATTTATTTGAAAATTATATGCAAATCAGTAACAAAAGACGTTATAAAGTGTATATTATTTACAAATTTGTAGTTTATTTCATTGATGTTTTTACATGTCTTTTAAAATTATATAATATCCTGTAAATTAGTACGGAATGATATAGAGAATGTTTATAAGTGTTTTCTTTGATTTTTTCAAACATTTATAATTCTCTTTTTGCACATTTACATGATTTATACTGCAATCATTGCAATGATTGTTGAATTTTAGAGGAAATCTCAAGAAAGTAAAACATATATTTTTAAAGCAATAAAGAAAAACACAAATTAAGTTTGCCATTAAAGAGCATTTATTTCAGATAAATTCACAAGAAAGTAAGACATGTATTTTGTAAACATTAAAGTAAAACATAAATTTCATTTGACTTCTATAAGAACCTAATGAAGCATAAAGCTCATTTTGCAAGTCAATGTTGAATTAAATACAGATATAAAGGCTGTATTACACTTATCAATTTCTTGACCAAGTTTTTAGGTGAATTAGTAGTACCAATAGTGCAACAGTATGAAATAAAAAAATTAAAAATTTACGGAAGATTTGTGTTTATATTTTACACAGTCGCAAAAACTTTAAACATGCCTTTTACTAGAAATCACTAAAAACTTGATCAAGTTGAGAAGAAAAATAGAACATGTGATAATTCAACAAGTACTTGGTCAAGAAATTGATCAAGTCGACTTGACATGTGTAATACAGAACTTGTCAATTTTAACTTGATCAAGTTCTTGGAATAAAACAGTAGTAGAAATGCAAATGTAATACATGTCATGAATAAAATTTTCACACTGTATTCTCAGTCAATGTAGAAATACTGAACACTATGAACGACCATTAGTTAATTATTGCTTCTATTTAAAAATTATTATTTATGTTTAATGTGAACATTATTGAACGTGTTATAAATTAATCAGCAAACATTATGTTAATAATAATCTATTCAATTGTTATTATGAAAGTATTTAGTGATCTTAAAAAAACAAAGTACAATCCATTCAATTTCTGTATCCCATTCGCTGTGCGCACTCGTATTCCGGTTGATTTATACCGATTTTTTGATGTTTTGCCGCCCCTTCCCCCGCAAGGGGCGGCAAAACATCAAAAAATCGGTATAAATCAACCGGAATACGAGTGCGCACAGCGAATGGGATACAGAAAGCAAAAACAAATATTCTTGCCGCCCCCTTTTGTGAAGGGGGCGGCAAAACATAAAAAAATTGTATAAATCAACCGAAATACGAGTGAAGGGGGCGGCAACATCAGAACGGAATTTGTATCGGGGGAAGGCAGATGGTGAAAAAGTAAAAAAATCTATAAATGAAGGGAATAATCATTGCTATTATTGCAGTATAAATCATGTAAATGTGCAAAAAGAGAATATAAATGTCTGAAAAAATTAAAGAAAACACTTCCGTACTAATTTACAGGATATTATATAATTTTAAAAGGCACGTAAAAAAATCAATGAAAACTACAAATTTATACATAATATACACTTTATAACGTCTTTTGTTACTGATTTGCATATAATTTTCAAATAAATATTGAAAAATACAAGTTTGTTCGACCATCTATCTTCTATATAACTCTATGGATGACAGTCGTTTGTCCGAATCTGCATGAAAGTTGGAATGGGCTTTCTCCAGTAGGTGGTTTAAGGTTAGGTTTCTTGTTTGTTTTTGTTATGTTTGGGTTGAGAAAAGTTATTAAAAAACATAAAAATCAAATGTAATTGTTGTGTGGTAAAGTGAAATAAACTTCATTTATTACAATTTTCATAATTTCAACGGTGTGTATAACAGATACGACTAAAAATGTGACATGGAAAAATCACTCGGTGAGCACCTTAATTATTAATTATCTCCGTTCCTGTACGTGAGCGCGGATTAATTTATAAGCAAAAGTTGTTCAATTAGAGATCTTCTGTAAGGTACACTAGTTTTTTTTGTCAAAAATCGGTTGCACCCGTATTCTCTAATTTACCCGTACATAGAATAGGATTTTGAATAAGTTTTGTATAACAAAATTCTTAAGATTGTATAGTTTGAAACGCTCATACGTATAAGAAAGTCGTGTGGTGGCCACACCTCATTTTTTACAAATACCGGTATCTTAATTTGAAATAAAACGCTTTGTTTTTTTATTTTGCCATCGTGTTTTATTACATAAAAATGTTTTTCACATATATGCAATTATTAAATTCTCTTTCTTAGGCTTGTAACTTGTTTTTAATTCTTTTTTTTTACATTATAATGTCCTCAGATAATGAAATTATTAACATCGTAATCCTTAACCATTTCCATGTTATATGCTGATTACCT
Source organism: Amphimallon solstitiale (assembly GCA_963170755.1). Lineage (NCBI taxonomy): Eukaryota > Metazoa > Arthropoda > Insecta > Coleoptera > Scarabaeidae > Amphimallon > Amphimallon solstitiale. Next base: position 118,156,787 of record OY720675.1, read on the forward strand.
TTTTATTCGCATTCATACATTAGACACTGCACTTTAATTCAAAGTTATAATCATACTTCAAGAATATTTGGTTCACTGCTACTAGGGCGCGGACATAACCGGTTTAAACTACGACAAAGTTACAACGGAGCAAAGAAAAAATGTAAACAACACACGCTTACTAAATAGCACTAATTCATATGGTGAACTGCAACATCTGTTTACGCCCGAGAAGTGCCCGAGAATGAGAGCAAAAAATGCCCATAAAATAAGGAATTTATGAGTAAAATCCTTTTTTCATCGGCGTAGATAGGAGCGTGAGGGATTTTAAAATTTATTATATTTACCTTATATTTCGCATTTCTGATATGAAAATGTCAGTGATTCCGAAATTTATTACAAAGTCAAAATACCGTTACAGAATGCCAAAGTATCGCACGTTCGTCACTTAGCTTTGCTAAAACATACACAGAAATAGTTTTTATGTAGAGAATTTCACACACACACACACGCGCACACACATGCACGTGTGCGCACACGCACGCGCGCGCGCACACACACAACACACACACACACACGCGCGCACACACACGCGCACACACACACACACAACACACACACACACACACACGAACGCACGCACGCACACGCGCACACGCACACACGCTCACACGCACCCGCACACGCACGCGCACTCGCACACACACACACACACACACACACCCGCTCCCGCACACACACCCGCTCCCGCACACACACACGCACGCACGCACACACGCGGCAAAAGTTAGACGCAGTTTTTAATAGAAATCCAGATTTAATAACATTGCGGCAATTGTGGTTGCTAAATACGCTGAAATAAAAGAATATTTCCAGTACGCACATATATATAACCATCTAGAAGGATGTACTTAATTCAAAGAGAACAAGTCTTACAGAAGAGCAAATGAACAAATAATAAGGTATTTTGTATTTTATAGATCACCAGCCACTTGTTATCCAATTATATAAATAAAATTAAAACCTCTTTAAAATACAACATTTCAATAGTGCGCCATGGCTCGCTCGATTCCGCGCCCTATTTATTAGTATAGAATATATAAAGAAACTTCAGAGGTAGAAAGAGAGACTAAGAAATTAACCAAAGAAGTTGTAGACGACATTGTTCAATCAAATGTATCAAAAATATGAAATCCAACTTCTGTTTGAAATTCATTACCATTACCACTTTTGATTGAAGTTGTACAGGCAAATCGTGCTGGTAAAAGCCTATATTACCAGCATTATTGAACTATTTATTTCAATTGTATTTGTTAAAGACAGGCTTATTGAAATTGTACACAGGTAATCTACATTGCAGTGTCTTGAGAAATATTTGTAATTATCTTAGTCACATACTATATGACTCAACTATATATAGGTACTAACGTCTAATAAATGACCTCCGTATAGCTATTGTTCTCTGTATTGAGGTTTTGCAGTTATTTGTGCGAATAAATTAATTGAACTTTTTTTATTCTTCAGTACAGTAATGTGTGTATGACTATTATATTATTATTTATTTTCTCAGTATATAGTCTAGCATATTTATTATAAATATATTTTAGAAAAACCTGGAAATTAAATATGTACATACTCCTAACAATTGTATATATAGCATTCAACAAATATGTAAAGCAGTATCTTTGTTATCAGAATAAATTATATTGTATATTTCTTTTAAGTGTAACTTGCCAGTCGAGATAATACTTAATACATATTCACAATAATGATCGCACATAAAAATAGAATTGTGTCATATAATTTTCTGCTATGTGTCAATATACACACATACATAGATACATATTGGAAGTTGATATCTATACTAACATCATATTCAGTTAGTAAACTTTTATGTATATATTTTTAGAGAAGAAGCATCATTGCCCAAAATATCATTTATATTTACATAATAATTTGTAGGTCCTTGAATTGATGACTATATACTAATGTAGACCATTGTGAGTTGCTATGAATGTGATAGATATACATAATAGTTATTTACGAACCAAGTGCGGGAAAGCATATTTCGCGAATGAGTGGCCATTCATGGACCATGGACACGAATTCGCGAAATGTTTCACGCACGAAGTTTGTACAATATTTTTTGTACGAATAATTAAATAATACCTACTGTTAAATACGTTATCATTTATGACACACTACAAATTTGTTCATATTAATTAAAAAATTTTGAGTTGGCAGTACTTATTATTTGAATTGACATTTAATTTAAAATTAGTCAAATTCCAAACATTGAATACAAAATTAAAATCTCCTCTAAAACATGCATTCTGATGAAGAAATACAATGTACACCTCCTGAAATTCGTGAAGCTGCCAATACTGCAATCGATACTTTATTACCTACAAAATCAAAACACAGATACAACACCATTTATGGTAAATTCATAACTTGGGCTAGATCTAAAAATATAAAAACTTACTCAGAAAATTGTTTATTAGTTTATTTTCAAAGTTTACAATCAAATAAATCATTATGGTCTACTTATTCTATGCTAAAATCATGCTTAATAATATATGATAATACGGATATATCTAAATATGCAAAACTCATAGCATACTTAAAACAGGCAACGAAACACCTTCAGCCTAAAAAATCGGCAGTATTAAGCGAAGAACAAATTACTAAATTTATAGTTGAAGCACCAGATTCCTTGTTCCTACTAGAGAAGGTAGTCATTTTTGTATATTTTAAATTCATACATTACTATATGTATTTATAGGCTGTATTAATAATGGGTATTTCTGGAGCATGTCGACGTGTAGAACTTTGCAAAATGTCATTGCGAGACATAGAATTTAAAAATAATTTAATTATTGTAACAATTCCACAAACAAAAACAGATAAAAGCCATACATTTGCAATCATTAAGCCAGAATGGATTGCATTAATTCGGCAATATGCAAATTTAAGACCAGACAACAACCAACGATTCTTCTTAACATATCGCAATGGCAAGTGTGTTTCTTCACCTGTTGGTCTTAATACAATTGGTAAAATTCCAATGCGAATAGCTGAGTACCTTCAGCTTGATAGCGTAAGTAGCTTCACAGGTCACTGTTTCCGAAGGAGTTCAGCAACATTGTTGGCAAACCAAGGAGCTGACTTGCTTTCAATTAAAAGACATGGTGGATGGAAATCATCTATGGTTGCAGAAGGATATGTCGAAAATTCTCTTCATAGCAGAATTCAATTGGCTAAAAAAATGACCCAGTCAGAGATGTTGATTCCTCCTGCAACTTGTTCGACGTCTGAAATACAACAAGGATTATCTAATAATACTATTAATGTTACCTTACCCTCACAATCGAGATCAATTGAAACGAATCAGCTAATCCCTGGAGTATCAATATCTGGTTGTGAAAATTGTGCTATCAAAATTTTTAATAATTGTTCTGTTTCAATTTCTGAAAAGAGTTAATAATGGTAATTTATACAATATTTGTTGCCGTTCTGACATTTAATTACTACCTTTGAAATATAACAATTTCTATTACATTGTGTTTTATTACTGTCATATCAAAACAACAAACTGGGCAGCGTATTGGTAAGATTAGGGGTTTATGGTTTTAAAATGTTATCAAGTTACAGTTAGTACCAACTTTACTTCCCGCACCCATATGAATGCGTAAAACTGTATGTTATGTCATATGAGTACAAAAAGTAGTTTTACATTCAATTGAATAGTGAATCTACTTCAAAGGTTCTAAATAGGAAACGTATGATAGATATTTAAATGTGGTTGGTTCCATATTTTATTTGTTACCAATTTCAAAAATAGTAAAGCGGATAAAGTAAGCTTTGTAATATGCGATCGAAATTCATTGTCATTATTTTATTCTATTTCCGCGGACTTAACATCAGTATCCACTTCCACTTTCTACTTTCTTATACGTAGTATAAGGAAGCAGGGTGAAACCACCAATGAATGAACACCCACCAGTAAATGAACATGTTACACCAAAAAGACTTATAATAAGCTTTGTTACCAACAAATTACAGTTTTCTTTTTCGATAATGATGCTGCCATCTTTGAACTACATATTGTATTGTTTCATTTGGCGCCTTTTTTTTAACCTCTGCGTAAAAAAATTTCAATGGTCATGCGCGTTGTGGTGGTAACGACTGCGTTGAGATTTTGTTTACAGAAGCCGCTAAGGTGAGTTTATAGAATAAGGTTTATCTGAATAGTTTTGAACGGAAGCGACAAGATTATGATTTTGACAGGTGTCTTATAGTTTTTCAGAGTAATTTGAATAGAAATGTTATCTTAGAATTGTTTCCAAAATTAATAAATGCGTGTTCATCTCACTGGTATATAGATTTTGCTTATACCCAGTGAATGAACAGGTGTTCATTTACTGGTATTTCGCGCCATTACTTTTGTCTCATTTTAGCATGCAATCCCAACAGTGTGAAAGTTACTTCATCCTTATTCAACTTGTTTATATGTAAGAAATGTCGATTTCCAGTAAATGAACGGGGTATAAAACAAGCCTGCACAGGCTGTTCATTGACTAGTTCTATGTTACCAGTAAATGAACACTGTGTAATCTAATATCTTTTAATTAAATTCGGCACTTAAATACGTGTACAGGTATTTCTATTTTTGTAATTATTATGTTTCCTACCTCTAGATAAAAATTGCTGCAATCAATGGAGCCAAAACGTGACCAAAGATTCTGTTACACAGAAGCCACATTACAAGAGGCATTAAATTTAATCCGAGAGGGTAAAATATCACTAAATAAAGCTCACAAAGATTATGGAATTCCAAAGGGCACATTGCACAACAAATTAAAAGAAAAGGTCCCACGGCAACGGAAAATGGGTCCTCCGACAGTTCTGACCGAGCAAGAGGAAAATAAGATTGAAGAATGGATTCTACAAAATGCCAAAGTTGGTTTTCCTCTGCATCCTGATGCTGTGAGAGATTCGGTGCAAAAAATTTTAAAGAGCAGCAAGAGACCAAATCCATTTACTGATTCTAGACCTGGAGTAAAATGGTTTAATTTATTCTTGAAACGTCACAAACATATTGTTTTGAAAAACGCCGAAGTAATTTCAAAATCTAGAGCTACAGTGAATGAAGAGAGCATAAGGAAATGGTTTAGTGAGCTTGAAATATTTTTAAGAGAAAATAACTGCTTCGAAATGATGGAAGATCCAAGCAGAATTATGAACTGCGATGAAACCGGTGTACAAACTTGCCCAAAGAGTGGGAAACTGCTAGGTCCTAAAAACATGAAAAATTTTTATGAAGTGGTCACAGGTTCAGAAAAAGAAAGCATTACTGTGCTGTGCACCTTTAATGCTAACGGGGAACGATTACCACCGATGGTAATTTTTCCATTCAAAAGATTACCTACTCATATTATCAACAATATGTTCGATGACTGGGCGGTTGGTCGTTCGGATACAGGCTGGATGGTTTCTAGTACTTTTTACGAGTATGTTGCAAACGTACTTCATCCCTGGTTGCTAGATAAAAAAGTACAGTTTCCAGTCATCTTATTTTTAGATGGACATAAGAGTCATTTAAGTATAGAATTGGCAGATTTTTGCAGAGAAAAAGGAATTCATCTTTACTGTCTCACCCCGAATGCGACGCATATCATTCAACCTTGCGACGTGGCTATATTTAAACCACTTAAAACCTATTGGAAGAAAGCATGTCAAAGTCACAGATCTGAAAAGCCAAAAGTACCCATAAACAAAACAAATTTCACAGCTATTTTTAAAACGGCCTTCGATATGATATCTACTGACACCATAAAAAATGCCTTTAGAGTTTGTGGCCTGTTTCCTTTCGACCCAAATTCGATAGATTACTCAAAGTGTATGCCCGATAGATATAAATTGACCTCAGAAGAATCAGTTCCTGTGTCCAGTCAGTCACCAACTGCAGATGATTATAAAACGGCCAAAAGAGTTTTGGATTATGTAATCGGGCAGGAGAATTTAGGAAGCACAGGAAATAACGAACTTAAAGAAATTTATACGAAAATAAAAAAAAGAAGTATGATAAGACTACAAAACCTAAATGATGACACCAGTAGCGATCTATCCAGTGTTTTGGATATACAAAGTATGCCAATGGAAATAGACGATGTATTGTTTCATCCATCTGATATATTCAATGCATGTGAGAACAATTATGATAACAGTCTACATGATTTTGACATTTCCGATACTTTTGAAAATATTGATCTTTTTAATCCTGTACAAAGTGAACAGAAAAAAATTCATATTTTGCAAGACATAATTCTAAAGCCCCATAATACAAATACTCCTACTCAACTTCCTTGTATGAAAGAAAATACAACTTCAGAAGAAAAAGAAACAGTAAAAGCAGAAAGAGAAAGATATAACGCGGAAAGAGTGGAAGCTGGAGGAGCAAACAGCAATCTTGAAGATGACAAACAAGAAGAAAAAGAAAATAAAATTGAAAAAAATGAAGAACTAGAATTACCGGGAGAAGCACATTATTTCCAGTTAGAGAAGGAAGAGTGTCAAATGAAAAATGTGGAAGAGAAAGAAGTAATACAAGAAACACAAAGTACTGATAAAAACGCTGAAAACGAAGACAATAATGTTGTTACTGAAGAGGAAGAATCTTCAGATGAACTTCTAGAAGAAGAAAACAACGTGAACTTTAATTTACTTTTGGTCGAGAAAAAAATAGATAAACCAAATACAACACCGGAAAAAGATCAATTAGGAAAAGAAAACGAGAATGCGGAAAGTTCCTCAGTAAATGATTTATGGACTAAACATCTCTCATGGCCCAGACTTGATGACAGTAATACAAAAAAGAAGTCAAAAGAAAACAAAGTTAGAATGCCATATGCTATAACGTCCAAGAAATGGAAAGAAATTCAGGAAAAGAAAGAATCTGAGCGTCTTGAGAAACAAAGATTAATTGAGAAAAAACGTGAAGCTAGGAAAAAGAGGAAGCTAGAACCGAATACTAAAAAAGATAAGACCCAAAAAAGAAAGGTTTCTGTTGATGATAAAATTGGTCCTACTTTGGACAAGAAAATGAAAACTCATGTACGAGTAAAAAAAAATGTCATCGAAATTGAAGGAGAAAGTTGGCAAGAAAATCCAACAGATAATAGAAAAGAAATATTAAGTGACAGTAAATATAACGCTGGTGACTATGTTATTGTGCAATATGAAAATTCACATTTTCCGGGTGTTATTAAAAATATAAGAAAAGCTGAATACGAAGTTTCAGTTATGTGGCCTTGTGGAGACGATAAATTTAAATGGCCATCGGAAAGGGATGTGCTTTGGTATAAATTTAAATCTATCAAAGAAAAAATAAACATTCCCCAGGCATCGAACGATTTATTCTCTGTACCAGAAATGAAAAAATATGCTAATGAATAATACCTAAACAGTTTCCGTTGACCTATCTATTGCGAGCAATAAATTTTCGTAGGTAATGTCATTTTAAAACTTCTTCTTTTTGTGAAAAAAAAATATTTATTTTTTTATTTTTGTAGTTTTGTTTACGATAAGAATAAAATAACTAGGCCTGTTTTTTTTTTCTTTTAAAATCTTTGTTATATCCTATTTTTCTGTCCAATTTGCATGAGGATATGTAGAAATCTGTATGTTCATTAACTGGAAAAATATGTTCATTTATTGGTGGCAAGTGTTCATTTAGTGGGTTTTTTGCACTTCTTGAAGATTTTTCGTGATTTCTATCCAAATTTTTAGTGAAAACGTAATTTTGAAGCATAATTGCAAATAACAACTATTAAGCAACCTACTAACACATAAAAAACTTTACTTGATCAACCAGAACACCGAAAATTATTTAAATGTCTTGGCTTCGTCTGTTAAGTGTTCATTCATTGGTGGTTTCACCCTATTGTGATGATGAAAATTTTCGACCTCGAGATTTTCGCAGATGTCTACGTTTTGAAGTGCCCTGATACCGAAAGAGTGATTTTAAAAAAGTGTCTGTGTGTCTGTGTGTCTCTCTCTCTCTCTTTGTGTGTTTGACCACGATATCAATTCCAAATTTTGTATTTACGAATATAATCTCCCTCTTGAGATCTGATTAGATTTTCAGTAAAATCGGCAGGCCGGAAGTAGTAGTTTACTTCAGTGAAAAAATTAAATTTTGCCAATTTCGTCAACTACTAAGTTTATACAAATTTATAAAGAATTCATATGTACTCAAAATTAAATTTCAGAAGAATTTGTTTAAAAAAGTTTTTCGAAATTCGTACCGGAAGTAGGTCTTACTCTTATCGAAAATGAGTTTTTTGCGAATACTTCGCAAGCCATGCTTTTTAGACAGGTACGTTACGAGTATAAAAGTATTTAGAACTTAATTTTCAATACCTTTTGTATAAAAAAAAATTAGGTGTGGCCACCACACGACTTTCTTATACGTATGAGCGTTTCAAACTATACAATTTTAAGAATTTTTTTATACAAAACTTATTAAAAATCCTATTCTAGGTACTTTCATTCGCTTAATAAATCGCTATAGAATGCATACTTTGCAAGATATTATCAAAAAAGTGCTCCTCGCTAAGAGTAAAAGTGCTACTTCCGGTCCGAATTTTGAAATTTCATATATACAAACAATATTGTAAATCCAGTTCTAAATACTTTTGTACTCTTGATAAATATATATAGAATGCATAACTTACGACATCTTTACAAAAAATCGCTATTCGATAAGAGTAAAAGTGGTACATCCGGTCTGAATTTTGAAATTTTTTTTATACAAAAGATATTGAAAATTATGTTTTAAATACTTTTATGCCCGTAACGTACTTGTCTAAAAAGCATGACTTGCGAAATATTCACAAAAAACTGATTTTCGATAAGAGTAAAAGACCTACTTGCGGTAGGAATTTCGAAAAACTTTTTAAATAAAATTATTCTCAATTTTAATTTTAAGTATATATGAATTCTTTATAAATTTGTTTAAACTTAGTAGTTGACGAAATATTCGCAAAATTCGATTTTTTCGCTGAAGTAAACTGCTACTTCCGGTCTACCGATTTTACTGAAAAACTAATCAGATCTCAAGAGGGAGATTATACACGTAAATGCAAAATTTGGAATTGATATCTACAGCGGTTTGGCCGCTATCGTGGTCACACACACACACAGAGAGAGAGAGACAGACAGACACAGAGACACACAGACACACAGACATTTTTTAAAAACCACTTTTTCGGTATCAGGGGAGTTCAAAACGTGGACATCTGCAAAAATCTCGAGGTCGAAAATTTTCATCATCACAATACTTCCTTATACTACGTATAAGAAAGTAAAAATTCAAAATTCGGACCGGAAGTAACACTTTTACTCGTATCGAATAGCCATTTTTTGCAAATATGTCGTAGGTTATGCATTCTATATATATTTATCAAGAGTACAAAAGTATTTAGAATTCAAATTCAAATTCATTTATTTGTCTTGACACCAATAGGGGTATGACAATTGTCATTATAAATATCTGGATTATACATAAGTATATAAATGCAAATAACAATGTCTACAGTTTAAAACATATATACACACACACCCATATGCATATACATATTATATATATACATACACACATACATACACACAAACATATACCGGGTGTCCCAGCGTAGCGGTAAAGTCCATTATTGGCATCTAATAATGTAGATAGCGAATAACACTAGTTTACAAAATAAAATTTCTTTCATGTACATTTGATGAGAGATAGATCTCCTTATGTATTTTCTTCTGCTGAATTCGAAAATGAAGGTTAAATTTTTTTTTATGGAACAGTTTTTGAGATATTGTGATTTTTTCATTTTTTCGACCTTATTTCACTTGACAAATCATATCTCGAGCTAGAAATGTCCGATTGGGACGTTCTTGGTACCCAAATGCAAGGTATTGAGATGACGAAGATGTATAATCGGATCTTTGATTGGTAAAGCGGTTCAAAATATATCGATAAAAATAGGGCACATTTTCAAAGAAATCATATTTTACAGTGATTCTGTGCCGACAGAAAAGTACAAATCGTTAAAAAAAACGTCTGGTTTCTGTTCATGTGCATAAAGATGATACTTTTACGTAAGAATTAAGACCAACCAGAAGAAAATCGACCGAAAAATGACAAAGTTATAAGCAATTAAGTGAATAAATCCAAGTCCCATATTTTCCGAATATTTTATTTTTTTCTACAATTTATTGGGTTTAAACGCTTGCAATACATTCTTGACATTTTTTTGTATTAGAAATAGTTGTGGCTCTTGCTTTGTCTTCGGTTGCTTTTGGGATCTGTTTCTCTAGTGAGAAACCATACACAGTCTCCCAACATTGGTTCATCCCAAAATCCTTGATAGCGCCGCTCAATGGTCTTAATTTGTTGGTTAAATCTCTCGTCGTGTTCGTCATTTACGTCACCAAGATTGTCCGGAAAGAAATTCAAATGCGAATGCAAGAAATGGATTTTTAAAGACATATTTACACCTGTAAGAAATAAATAAAATGGTGAAAACAATACAATTGAAAACAACCAGGGATGAAATTAAATAATGGCATTCCGTACCCATCTTGTTGTAGTTCTTCAACAAATCGGTAATAATTCCCTCGTAGTTAGGGCTTTTATTGTTCCCAAGAAAATTGGTAACAACCCGCTGAAATGAATTCCATGCCTCGTTTTCAACGGGTGTTAAATATTTTGGAAAATCTGCGCTTTTTACCAATTTCTTTATGTGCGGACCATCGAAGACTCCTTCCTTGATTTTTGCTAAAGAAAGCTGTGGGAAAAGAGTTTTCAAATAGGAAAATGCTTGGCCTTCCTTGTCTAAGGCCTTCACAAAATTTTTAATGAGGCCAAGTTTAATGTGTAACGCTGGAAGGATTATATTTTCTTTTTTGACAAGAGGCACGTATTTAATATTATCTTTGCCCACTGTGACGTTCTCCCTTTCTGGCCAGTCTTTTCTTCTATAATGATGTTCACGAGCACGACTATCCCAGAGGTAAAGAAAGCAGCAATATTTTGTATATCCACCCTGCATTCCACACAACATGCCGACGACTTTGAGATCGGAACATATTTTCCAGTTGTGATGCTCATATTGAATGTATTTTAGCAAACTGGCAATTGTGGCGTATGATTCCTTAGTGTTGATGGCATGAGCGATGGGGATAAAAGGTTTTTCATTTCCAATATGCAGTAGGACTGCTTTCAAACTCTCCTTATTACCGTCAATGAACAAGCGCCACTCATTTGGATCATAAGGCTCTCCGAGTTGCTCAAACAATGCAGGAATATCGTTACAGTAGCATACGTCGTTTTCCTTTTTAAAATGTTGTGCGTAAGGTTTATCACGGTTTCTGTAAAATGTTACATTTACTCCCGGAGCCAAACAGTTCCGTTGCTTCAGGCGAGATGCAAATAACTCCGCTTTTTCCTTTGACAGCTCGAGATCTCTCACCAAATCATTCAGTTCAGCCTGCGTAAAATATTGCAATTGCGACTCCTGTTGAAATTCATTATCACTGCTTGTGTCTGTCTGTTCTGATGATTCGAAACATTCAATCGTTGAATCGGGGCACTTGGGATGAGGAAATTCACTTGAATGTGGAACTGGAAGCGAAACAGATGCTATGTTACCCCCGCCGACATAGTGACGCCGTGTGCCATGACATCATCCGGTAATAAACATCTTACAGGCTCCTCCCCCACGAAATAGGCACCAATGGGAGAACGACGGCTCCCTATATAAGCCGGGGGAGAAATCAGAAAGATTCATTCGACCTCCGATAGAACTAGCAGCTACTACTACCAGCAACTTCCAGAAGAACTACTACTTCTACTATTAGAACGACAAAGCTAGCATCAGAAGACATCACATCACGGTCTACCTACGATAAGAGGCCCAACGCATCTCGGCCTTCAGTATTACCAGGCCCAACGACATCAGGCCCAGAGGCATCCAGGCCTTCGACAATTACGGGCCTTCCGACTCCAGGCCTTTGACGTCACCAGGCCCAACGGCCCCAGGCCTTCTGCAACTACAGGCCTTCTGCGACCACAGGCCTTCTGCAACTACAGGCCTTCTGCGACTACAGGCCTTCTGCGACCCCAGGCCTTCTGCAACTACGGGCCTTCCGACTCCAGGCCTTTGACGTCACCAGGCCCAACGGCCCCAGGCCTTCTGCAACTACAGGCCTTCTGCAACTACAGGCCTTCTGCGACTACAGGCCTTCTGCGACCACAGGCCTTCTGCAACTACGGGCCTTCCGACTCCAGGCCTTTGACGTCACCAGGCCCAACGGCCCCAGGCCTTCTGCAACTACAGGCCTTCTGCGACTACAGGCCTTCTACGACCACAGGCCTTCTGCGACTACGGGCCTTCCGACTCCAGGCCTTTGACGTCACCAGGCCCAACGGCCCCAGGCCTTCTGCGACTACAGGCCTTCTGCAACCACAGGCCTTCTGCAACTACGGGCCTTCCAACTCCAGGCCTTCAACGGCATCAGGCCTTCGGCAACGGACCACCACATCACAGACCCACCACGTCGTGAACCGAACATAGTGCTCGTGAGTGCGGACCGCAAGTGAGTGAGTACCTTCCCCCCCCCTGTGCAAGTGAACACGTGACTCCCCCCCGTGTCTAGTGAACTCCACCCCAGTGACTAGTGAACGCTTGACCCCCCCCGTGTCTAGTGAACGCCACAACAGTGACTAGTGAACGTTCGAGTTTCCCCCTCCCAGTGATAAGCAGACACTAAGTTCTTATTCATCGCCCTGTATATGTATAACCTGTAATATTTGTAAAATACGTTAATATATGGTTTACTTGTGTTCAACCCCTGTTTTATTGTTGTTACTATCGCCCTAAGAGTCTCCGCCGCGGCTCTGACACCAACGGAAAGTGCGTGGTAACAATAGTGGCGCCCAACTAAAGTGCGTAATAAGGAAGACGGACGTCTACCTAGGACCCACACCACCAACACCAACCCCCACACCACAACAAGATGCCGAAAGGAAAAGGTCGGAAGGATAGGCGAATCAGGAGTGTCCCGGACGAGTCCGAGCCCAGCACTCCACCACAACAGTCTACACCTAGGGCAGTCACCCCCGGAACTGCGGATCCAACAATCCAAATGGCCATCTTGATCGAAGAATTAAAGCTAGTGGGGAAACGTCTGCAGGCTGTGGAACTAAAACAAGCAGCACAAGCCACCAGCCTAGAAATCAATAAAGACGCACCACTAGCAATCACTCCTGACCCAATAGCAGCCACCACCGAAATCATCACCATTTCAGGCAACACGCCTGCCAAAACACCAATGGCCCATCCGCAACCAATACAATGCACGGCTTGCTGTCACGGCTGTCCAAACACACCAGTTACACCGGTGCCACCAAGGCCTTATGGAGGCCACCTTATAGAGGATCCTGAGGTCTTCTTGATCCGGTTACAAGCCCACCTATCGACAGCAGTAGTCGAGGTACCAGAAGATATCGACGACGCCGTACGGCCATTTTTAATTGATGGAGCGGCCGCTTGGGCGCGTAAGAATCAGGGGGGCTTCGATACTCTGAGCGAATTTTGCCAACGCTTTCGCAGAGAATTCCTCAGCCCCCAACGCAGGCGCGAACTGCAGAGCGCCTGCGAAGTCCGGCAAAAGGCCGATGAGGACCCCGCGGCTTTCATCACTAGAATAAGGCGTTTGTGTCTACGATTGGATCCGCATTGGCCGGAAGAAAATCTGACTCAACACATCACTATGTTGTTGACAGAAAAATACTGCGTCCAGGTGGCCCAAACTAATCCCACAACAGTCGGAGAACTTCGGGAAGCGGTCGAGAAATGGGCAGAAATTTTTAACAACTTCACTAACAAATCACCTCCACTCAAGAAGGAGGTCAAGACGCTCCCCACGGCACCCCATCCAGAACGGCAGCAAGAAAAATCGCTCCCTAAGTGCTGGTTCTGTCCCGGTCGCCATTACAACCGGGACTGTCCGCAACAACCAAGGAGCTTTGCCGACCGTCACCCAGCACCATCAAAAGGTTCGGGGGAAGATCAAGGGGCCGCCCCACAGACCACACAGGGACGGCCCTAATCACATCCATACCTCAATGGCAGACGGCTACAATTCGGCTGCAAATCAACAAGCAGCACGTCCTGGCCCGAATCGATAGCGCCGCTAGTAGAAATCTGGCCAAATCAAGGTGGCTAACTGGACCTATCATCCCGTCAAAACAAATTAACCTGTGCATGGCATTGGAGAATCACATCCTTACGGCTGGCCATGTCGGGACCTTAAAGGCAGCCTCTGATAACTACGCCTTCAGCTGTGAAGTATTAGTGGTGGACGACCTCCAGACGGACATAATTCTGGGCCACCCCTGGCTGCAGGAAAACCACGCCATCCTGGACTACCAAAGGGGATGCCTTCACGTGGGAACTCGACAGCGCCAGACATATTTCGACAGGGCTCAACCCGGACGGGTGACCCCTGGGCTGGCACCAGAAAATATCCCAGTAGATATGGCAAGCTGGACGGGGGCCCAGCAGGACACTTTCCTGGCCAGCCTGCAAAACTTTGATGGTCTATTCCAGGAGGGAGGACCCATCACCACGACAGCCACTACACAACACGTCATCAGACTTAGGGATGACATACCAGTGAAGGTCCCTGCATACAAATACACGCCACACAAGAAGAGGCTGATTGCCGAACAGGTGGAAGAAATGCTGGCAGCCCGAGTCATCCGGCCCAGCCACAGTGAATATTCATCCCCTGTGGTTATTGTCACTAAGAAGGATGGCGGGCCTAGATTCTGCGTTGACTTTAGACGCTTGAACGATAAAACCCACGACGAAGCCAGCCCACTGCCGCCCATCCAGGAGTCCCTGGGAGACCTGGGCGATGCGAAAATCTTTACCACTCTGGATCTGCGCAGTGGATACTGGCAGATTGCGATGGCTGAGGAGTCTAGGCCCCTAACCGCTTTCACCACCCCCGATGGCTCGAGCTACGAGTTTAATGTGATGCCCTTCGGCCTGAAAGGGGCCCCAACGACGTTCCAGAAGCTCATGGCCCAAGATGTGCTCGTGGGATATATTCAGGAATTCGCCCTAGCCTACCTGGACGACATAATAATATATTCCCAGAATCTCGACGAGCACTTATGCCACATCAGGATGGTGTTTGAGCGACTGGAGCAACATGGCCTCAAATTGAACATCAAAAAGTGCCACTTTGCCAGCCTGAGCCTCAACTACTTGGGACACGTGGTCACTGATAAGGGAAATCGGCCTCAAACCACCCACATCCAGGCGATCCAGGCTGCGGAGGCCCCAAAAACCAGGAAGGCTCTCCGTCAGTTTTTGGGTACTATAAATTGGCTCCGGGATTATATCCCGGACGCCTCTCGAATTATGGCTCCTTTGACTGACCTCTTGAAGACAGGCACCACGTACAAATGGACGGAAGCCGCCCATGGAGCTTTCCACGCTATCAAGGCCGCCGCAGCTAAACCATTGTTCCTACACCGACCGGACTTTCAACGCCCCTTCATCCTGCAGACCGATGCTAGTGGAATCGGCGCCGCTGCCGTGCTCTATCAGGAAAAAGATGACCAGCGACAGATAGTCAACTACGCTAGCCTACGGTTCAACCAGACAGAACGGAGATACCATGTGAACGAGCAGGAATGCCTGGCCGTCATATGGGCTATCCGGAGATACAGACCTTACTTGGAGGACAAACCATTCGTCCTGAGAACCGACAGTAAGGCCCTTACCTGGTTAGACCAATTCAGGGAAGCTAGATCAAAGTTGATGCGCTGGTCCCTCTTACTCCAAGAATTTACATATACGGTAGAGCACGTGCCGGGCAAACACAATGAGCTCCCCGATGCCTTGTCACGGCATCCTGATACCGAAGAAACCGACCCCAGCTTGGAGGATCCGGAAAGACTAATCCCCGAAGCCCGACGATCATTACTACCACCCGTTGAGGAGCGGGTATGCCTCTTGGAGACAGGCGAACCACTATACCACCTAATCCAAGACGCCCAACAAGCAGACCCAGCCATCCGGGAATTAGCCCTACAACTCCAACAAAACGGGCCCGAGGCAGAACAGCATCCTGACTTCGTATTCACCAATGGATTCCTACGCTACAAAGAGGGGGCACATCGACCAATATTGGTGCCCGACGCTATCCGGACTCAAGTAATCCAACAGTACCATGATGACCCCACCGCTGGTCACCCTGGGGCGGACGAGACCTATGAAGCAATCACTAGGCGCTTCCACTGGCCAGGGGTGCGGGCACAGGTCATTGATTATGTGCACGGCTGTCGCCTTTGCAACGCCTTTAAGCGGGGACCGATTCAAGCCAAGGCGCCTCTGCGACCACATGCACCCAGACAACCATTTGAGGTGCTCTCCGTAGACATTGTGGGCCCGTTAACCGAATCACGTAGGGGCAATCGATTTGGCATTGTAGTAATGGATATCCACACGAGGTGGATCGAGGTTAGGACAGCCCGAACCACTACGACCACCGCCGTCACGGACTGCCTGGAAGAGGTGTTCCAGCGTTTTGGATACCCGATGGCCATACTTACCGACAATGGACCGCAATTCACTTCCGTCGCTTGGGACGCCGCATTGCGTAAGTGGCAATGCCTTCATTGGACGACCCCAATATACCACCCGAGGGCAAACCCGGTTGAGCGACGGAACCAAGAATTGAAAAAGGTCCTGAGGCTCCAGCTTGAGGGCCAAACACCAGAACGCTGGGACGAAAAACTCGGCCAAGCACTCTTTAACCTACGATCCAGGCGAAATGCGGCCACCAATTATTCACCGGCCCGAGCCCTCTTTGGGTATGAGCTACGCAGACCAGGCGAATGGAGGGATCCGGTGGAGGGTGAGCCCGAACCCAGACCACAACGCACTCAGAGGGTGCACGCTAACGAACTACGATATAGAGAGCGGCGATACGTTAGACCAGACGCACCAATGCCCATTCGACCAAACCCGGGCGATTTGGTAATGGTAAGGACACATCTTCCGCCGGGACAGCCTTTTGGGCCAAAATGGGCGGGCCCGTACCCAGTGCTGGAACAAGCAGGACCAGCAGCGATCTGGGTGGAGCGACCAGGGGCCCAGCGCGCTAAATACCACTTAGATCAGGTGCGCATCGCCAGGCGCCCAAACACACAACGCCTAGTTCAGCCAAATGGAGATCCCGGACCGGCGCCTCCACCGAATCAGGAGGCAAACCTACACCAAGAGCCGCAGCCGGGAACGAGCCGCACAGACCATTAAATGCCGGAGATGTCATGGATACACGGCTTTTCGAGGGGGAGGCATTTGTTACCCCCGCCGACATAGTGACGCCGTGTGCCATGACATCATCCGGTAATAAACATCTTACAGGCTCCTCCCCCACGAAATAGGCACCAATGGGAGAACGGCGGCTCCCTATATAAGCCGGGGGAGAAATCAGAAAGATTCATTCGACCTCCGATAGAACTAGCAGCTACTACTACCAGCAACTTCCAGAAGAACTACTACTTCTACTATTAGAACGACAAAGCTAGCATCAGAAGACATCACATCACGGTCTACCTACGATAAGAGGCCCAACGCATCTCGGCCTTCAGTATTACCAGGCCCAACGACATCAGGCCCAGAGGCATCCAGGCCTTCGACAATTACGGGCCTTCCGACTCCAGGCCTTTGACGTCACCAGGCCCAACGGCCCCAGGCCTTCTGCAACTACAGGCCTTCTGCGACCACAGGCCTTCTGCAACTACAGGCCTTCTGCGACTACAGGCCTTCTGCGACCCCAGGCCTTCTGCAACTACGGGCCTTCCGACTCCAGGCCTTTGACGTCACCAGGCCCAACGGCCCCAGGCCTTCTGCAACTACAGGCCTTCTGCGACTACAGGCCTTCTGCGACCACAGGCCTTCTGCAACTACGGGCCTTCCGACTCCAGGCCTTTGACGTCACCAGGCCCAACGGCCCCAGGCCTTCTGCAACTACAGGCCTTCTGCGACTACAGGCCTTCTACGACCACAGGCCTTCTGCGACTACGGGCCTTCCGACTCCAGGCCTTTGACGTCACCAGGCCCAACGGCCCCAGGCCTTCTGCGACTACAGGCCTTCTGCAACCACAGGCCTTCTGCAACTACGGGCCTTCCAACTCCAGGCCTTCAACGGCATCAGGCCTTCGGCAACGGACCACCACATCACCAGGCCCACCACGTCGTGAACCGAACATAGTGCTCGTGAGTGCGGACCGCAAGTGAGTGAGTACCTCCCCCCCTGTGCAAGTGAACACGTGACTCCCCCCCCCCGTGTCTAGTGAACGCCACCCCAGTGACTAGTGAACGCTTGACCCCCCCCCGTGTCTAGTGAACGCCACAACAGTGACTAGTGAACGTTCGAGTTTCCCCCTCCCAGTGATAAGCAGACACTAAGTTCTTATTCATCGCCCTGTATATGTATAACCTGTAATATTTGTAAAATACGTTAATATATGGTTTACTTGTGTTCAACCCCTGTTTTATTGTTGTTACTATCGTCCTAAGAGTCTCCGCCGCGGCTCTGACACCAACGGAAAGTGCGTGGTAACAGCTACTGTCGCATAAACCCATTTGACACTCTTTCCAAAACCAGTGGGTTTGCTCAGGCAAAAGTAACAATCAACCGAATGGCAGAGCGGCTCTCTCCATATCATCGGTACACTGAATTTCATGTATCGTCTAATTTGGAATAAAAATTCACTTTATTATCAATTCAATTGTATATATAAATTTAATCTTACTGTGATGAACCAGAAGCCCACGCGGCAAGAGTTATATGGCACGATAAACATAATTTGGTGTCCATTGCTCATGAAAAGTTGCATGTGCTATTCCAAAATATTGCAGATAATTATGTTGTAATGAAAATTGCCACACACGTAACAGAAATTATTTGGATTGTTTACGCACTTAAATTCTCGTTTTCTTTTAGGCATTTTGGCGCACACAATGAAGTATAATTTCAATCAAATTTGTGAGTTCCTATATAATATACACACAACCGATACTACGTTTTATTTACTTATCGCTGTCAACGTCCACGGTTTAAAATAAACTGAATTCAATTGTAGCTGCTGACTCTGCTTTTTATACTTAAATGATTAAGTTCTAGTAAAATCAAGAAACATCATGAAGCCAATTAACATGTGACAAACATAAATACACGCCATACAAATAGCAAGCTAACAACAACAATAAGAACTACTTATGATGCTTGTTTATGAAATCGACGCCGGCAGTTCTTAGAATTAGCAGGTAGAAATTTTGCGTTTCAATACGCTGTATCATACAAGCATTCGTGTGCGCATGCGTGTTCATCATTCAATGTTACAATAAATAAAACACAAATAAATAGCAAACAAACGCACAATTGGCTTAGATGATCGAAAATTCATAAAAATATATTTGCGTGTGAGCAACTGAACTCATAAATGGTAGAAAAAAAATAAAATATTCGGAAAATATGGGACTTGGATTTGTTCACTTAATTGCTTATAACTTTGTCATTTTTCGGTCGATTTTCTTCTGGTTGGTCTTAGTTCTTACGTAAAAGTATCATCTTTACGTACATGAACAGAAACCAGACGTTTTTTAACGATTTGTACTTTTCTATCGGCACAGAATCACTGTAAAATATGATTTCTTTGAAAATGTGCCCTATTTTTATCGATATATTTTGAACCGCTCTACCAATCAAAGATCCGATTATACATATTTGTTCGTCATCTCAATACCTTCCATTTGGGTACCAAGAACGTCCCAATTGGACATTTCTAGCTCGAGATATGATTTGTCAAGTGAAAAAAGGTCGAAAAAATGAAAAAATCACAATATCTCAAAAACTGTTCCATAAAAAAAATTTAACCTTGATTTTCGAATTCAGCGGAAGAAAATAGATAAGGAAATATATCTCTCATCAAATGTACATTTTCGGTGTAAATTAGTGTAATTTTTAATACAAAAATTGAAGATAATCATAAGCTGTACAATTTAAAAATATTTTCATATATACAGAGTGTTCGATAACAACGAACCAACACAAACTTATGTTTTTTAAATGGAATGCTGTTTTTTTTACATTTTATGATAGCCCTTAAAGGATTGATTAAACTGACATCGACTTGTATTTGCCGATTTTCAACTGTTTCTGAGATATGGCGATTTTTCGTTAAAAATTGTACAACATTTGAAAAGTTGCTATGAAATAACGACTGATAATAAAATACTTATCATGGGCTCAATTAGTAGAGATACCTTTTCAGTACGTGAAAGTAATGTTTATTTTGACATATTTACGTAGGTATGTACTTCAGAATTACATGCCATTCGCAAAAGTTAAAAATTCTAAAAAAATTTAAATGGAACACCCTGTATATTAATATGCTATTGAAAAATACTTAAAATTTGCTAATTAAAAGTATCTACTATCTTACGCCTGTGGGTGATATTGCAAAAGTTATAGGGCGTTATCTGAATAAACCCGATTACGACTTAAAAATATGAGTTGCCATGACTTGCACGGCTAGTATAACTAAAATTAATCGAAAAAAGTTACTTCTAATATTTTCTTTTTAAGAATAAGTAATGTTTATTAAAACTTTAAAGCTCATGAAAAGTTTGAAAATTTAATAAATTAGCAATAGTATAAAAAATATCGCAGTCGCTGTGTGTCATGAATTAGCAATAGTATAAAAAATATCGCAGTACTGTGTGTCAAAAATTGTTTAAACGTCAAACTTAAGATTTATAGCTTCAGTTTAAAGAGACATCGTCATTATAAATACATGAATATACATTGTGTGCAAAATGAAATATTTAAAATTTTAATTAATAAATGTGGTCTATGTTTTGGGGAAGGTGCTCGAAATTGTTTGCTGGCACAACGAATATACAGGCAAAAATATCCAAATATGCGACTGCCATCGACAAAAGCTTTTCAGAAATTGTTAACAAGATTTAAAGAAACTGGCAGTATTCTGTATGAAAAAAAGAATAGTGCCATAGAAAACGCAGATGCGCAAATGGAAGTTTTGTTATGCGTTCAAGAAAACCCACATACAAGCGTACGTGAACTTTCTAGAGTCCTCGACGTAAGCAAAAACTTTATTAACAGAACCTTAAAGAAGTTTAAATACCATCCGTATCATATAAGCTTACATCAAGATCTTCAGGGGAATGATTTTATTAATAGAGTTGACTTCTGTAACTCGATGTTGCACAAAATAAATCAAAACCACAATGTTGTAACTCAGATTTTGTTTTGTGAAGAAGCCACTTTTAAAAGTAATGGTCTAGTAAATAGACACAATATGCATTACTACGCCACTGAGAATCCGCACTGGTTGAGAAACGTTGATTATCAACATAAATGGTCGTTAAATGTATGGGGCGGCATCCTTAACCATCAAGTTATCGGACCTTTTTTTTTGATGGTACACTAACAGGAGAGAGGTATCTACAATTTCTTGAGAATTATCTGCCTGTCTTATTAGAAAATATAGATTTGTATACGCGCCGCGTAATGTACTTTCAACACGATGGAGCTACAGCACATTACGCAAGAAGCGTTCGCAACTTTTTAAATAAGACATTCAGGGAAAATTGGATTGACCGTGGTGCTCCATTATCGTGGCCACCTAGATCGCCAGATTTAACTCCAATGGATTATTTCCTTTGGGGTTATGTTAAGGAGCGAGTATATAGAATTGTTCCAACCACAAGAGAGAATATGCAAGAAAGAATTCGAGAAGTATTTTCTTCTATTAATCGAGAACTAATGGCAAATGTCTATAGGTCATATGAAACACGACTTCAAAAGTGTTTAGGAGTAGAAGGGCAGAATTTCGAACATTCATTATAAATTTTTGTAAACGTATTTGTTTTCATATTTTATTACTAAATAATAAGAACATACTATAAAACCAAACATACGTATTTTCTAATTTGTTAGTTGATAGCTTATAGTAGCTGTGATGCTTGAAAATAGTAGCTTATGCCATGTTCTTCAAGATAGTTGTTTTTAATAGAGTAAATTTAAATGCTCTTATGGACGGTTTGCTTTTCAACGCAAGTTATATATCTAAGTTTGAAGTTATACATTTTTTGAGACATAACGACTGCGATATTTTTTCAAATATTGCTAATCCACGAACTTCCCAACTTTTCATTTCATGAGTTTTCAAAATTTTATTAAAAATTACTTATTTGTAAAAAGAAAATATTAGTAAGTATTTTTTCTCGTTTACTTTTAGTTATGGTATGTGGAATGTAAGTCATGGCAACTCATATTTTTAAGTTGTAATCGGGTTTAATCAGATATAACACCCTATAACTTATGCAATATCGCCCACAGGCGAAAGAAAGTACATATTTTTGAATAGCAAATTTTAAGAACTTTTCAATGGCACATTAATATACAGGGTGTTCCATTTTTTTTTTTAGAATTTTTAACTTTTGAGAATGGCATGTAATTCTAAAGAACATGCGTAAATATGTCAAAATAAACATTACTTTCACGTACTGGAAAGATATCTCTACTAATTGAGCCCATAAAAAGTATTTCATCATCAGTAGTTATTTCATAGCAACTTTTCAAATGTTGTACAATTTTTAACGAAAAATCGCCATATCTCAGAAACAGTTGAAAATCGGCAAACAAAAGTTGATGTCAGTTTAATCAACCCTTTAAGGGCTATCATAAAATCTAAAAAAATTCATATCATTTCGTTTAAAAAAACATGTTTGTGTTGGTTCGTCGTTGTCGAACACTCTGTATAAATAAAAATATTTTTAGGTTGTAGAGCTTATGATTGTCTATAATTTTTGTATTAAAAATTATTCGCTATCTACATTATTAGATACCAATAATGGACTTTACCGCTACGCTGGGACACCCGGTATATACAAAACTTATAATCTGAAAAAATAAAATTACATAACAAAGCATAAATAGACAACTACAACAGCTAACATCGAGTCAGATTCGCGTCTTGTAGGTATTCATCCACCGAGTAGTATGCTCTTTCCAATAAGTATTCTTTTAATGATTTTTTGAACAAAGAAAATCTGTGTCTTTCATTTAAATCTTTCAGGGGTCTCAGAAGTGAATTATATATTTTTATTGCCATATAGAATGGTGTAAACTCGAAGGCAGTAGTGCTGTGTACTAGTACCACAAGGTTGTTGCCTCGTCTACCGACCGTACGCGTAGTAACATCAGCCTTTCTTATAAATAAGTCCGCATTATCAACCACATAGCAAAGAACATGATAAATTTACAGAGACGGTAGCGTGAGTAACCGCTGCTGTATGAAATGAACTTTGCAGTGGTCACGTCTCTCCAAACGTAGCATACAGCGCAAAATCTTTTTTTGCATTCGAAAAATATTAATAGCATAATTTGAAACACCCCACACAATTATGGCGTAACTCATTAAAGACTCCGCACACGAGAAGTAATACGCTTTCAAAGTCTCACATGCTACAGAATTTCGCATCTTATATATAGAAAAGTAGACCGACGACAGTTTCCTCTCCAAATACAGTGTGTGACACTGCCACCTCATGGATGAGTGAACCCAAACCCCCGGAAACTTTACCTCCCCGGCCAACTCCACCGATTTATTTTTATTTCTAATTAGTATTGAGCATGTTGGACGAGACAGTTTAAATTGTATAACTCTAGTTTTTTCCGAGTTTAAAACCATTTTATTGGCCACACACCACTGATGCATCGTATCTAAGGCACTCGAAGTCATTTGCTATAATTTATCAATGTCCTTGTCCCATAAAATTGGAGTTGTGTCATCTGCATATTGATACAGTCTCGGAGGCAGTGCATCCACCAAGTCATTCGTGTAGATTAGAAACAGCAACGGACCAAGCAGTGAACCCTGAGGTACCCCAGCCCCCAGACGCGACCAATCCGAGTAGAAATCCGCTACAGTGTCCCCAGAAGATCCCCTGACACAGACGCGCTGCTTTCTGTTCCCAAGGTAGAATGACAGCAAATTACTAGCAATCCCCCTGACGCAAATTTGATTAAGTTTTTCTAAGAGAATAGCATGATCCACTAGTTCAAACGCGCGAGACAAATCGAAGAACACCCCCACCACGTGATTATGCTCGTCAAGTGCCCCATTTATATCCGTAATAGCGCGACCCAAGGCTTTTTCACAAGATGAACGAGGCACAAAGCCGTAATGAGTTTTAGACATGCTCCCCCGCATGAAAAATGTAAATAACCTTCTTTCGAGAAAGAAGGCAAAACAGATACCGTCCTGTAATTACCAATCTCAGCTCTTGTCCCCTTTTTATGAATGGGAACCACCGTAGCCTCTTTTAAACTATTGGGAAAAACCCCGTCCGTAAGCATTAATTTAATTACATACGTCAAAACAGGCGACAATCCGCCAGCGCAGTACCTTACCAGGTAAGCCGAAACCTCATCCAACCCACACGAGTACTTAGGTGGAATATCTATCAACGCCTGATGAACCTCCGACTCAGAGGCTGGATAAAGGAAAATTGTTTCCGTGTTTGCGCGAACTGGCTTTAATATCGCTTTTGCTTCAGCACCTTTTTTTGTCATCCTCCTGACTAAACTGGTCGCGAAAAAGAGCAGATATTTCACTAGGATCACTCACGTCTACATCATTATGTCTCAGTTTTAATTCGGGTTCCTTCTCACTGCTTTTTAGTTCGTACCTAATGATGTTCCACGCGACCTTAGATTTATTTTTGGCTGTGATCATTCTAGAATTATTATATTTTAACTTTGCTGAAGAGAGTTTATTTTTCAATTCGCGTTTTAGTATCTTATGCTCGTCCCATGCTTGAAGATTGTTTATTAATTTACAGAAATCATAGTGATTTCTAACGTATTCAGCGAATTCACGAATTTCTACCGTGTACCAGGGATGACGATTTCCTGAGCTGTCAATTTTTATGCACATTAAGGGGAAGTACTTTTCAAAATATAATTTAGAAACACTAAAAAAGGCATTATATTTAGCATCGATGTCACCCACTACGTCAAAAACGTCCCGCCATGATTCGCCCGCCAGTGCTTCCAAGAAAGCTTCTATATTGGGTTTCCTATATATGCGCCTATGACAAAATCTCTGCTGAGGCCTGTATTCCAACGGAACCTCGCAGTACAAACAATTGTGATCAGAGAGTCCCGGATCGATGACACCACATCTAACTTCGCTTATATCTACCGTTCCAAATATGTTGTCGATTCAATTATTCAATCTAGTATTATCCTTTACATACCTATGCAACCCGTAAGATCTAAAAGTACTAACTACAGCAGCGGTTTCCACTGAACCACTTTTATTAAAATCTACGTTAAAATCGCCACACGCAAATATATAATTATAGCGATTACAAACCAATTCCAATAACTCATTCAGTCTATTCACAAATAGATCTAGACATCCCGTCGGAGACCTATAAAAGCATATCAACAAACATTTATTAGTGTCAGCCTTAAAGCTAGCACAGCAGTATTCAAAATCTCGCTCCGTCCTATCTATACTAAACTCTTCAGCACGCATATCAAAATCAGATCCGCAATATAGGGCGCAACTCCCACCCCCAAGTGTGTCCCTGCAATAAACACTTATTAAATTATACCCCTCAATTTTACCCAATTGAATAGTATCCACTGTTAACCAATGTTTTATAAAACAGAGGAAACGAAGCTTATTTTGCGTTAAAAACTCCAATAAAAGGTCAGTCTTGTTCCTTATACTAAGTATATTGTAGCATATAAAGGTTATACTATTAATATCACCATTATTTACGAAAAAAACCTATTTTGTTCAAATCTTATATATCGTCCCCCTTATCACGTATGGGCGGGCGTATGTAACAAAAATGGCAAAAATCGAGTTACGCCGGTTTTAGGATAATCCGAGATGCATTTTTCATATCACGAAAGGGCGTAACTGTATCTATAATACTTTTCTGGTAGCTGTTATTTAAATTGAAGGCGTATCTGATAAATATCAGGAATATTATTTCACGTATAGGCGTAAAAGCATGTACGCCCTGACGTGATACATTATCATATTATTACAAACGCGTTCTAACCTATAAGTTTATACGTTTTATGACAAAACTGTTTTGTCGTTTAGCTTCTTTGTATTAAGATGGATGTGCTTGTGCGTTGGAAAAATGGTACACATAATGTGGTAGATTCTAGTGAACTTAAGACAGTTAATTGTAAGGAAATAAAAGCAGGGTGTTCTGTTAAAATGTTATACAAACGCCGATGGTATTACGGTACTGTACTGGATATTGAGTCTAAACAGTGTTGTCCCAGCGACATGTGAGTTGGTAATAGAATTCTGCGCAAAAACGTAATAGATTTACCTTGTTTCGTAATAGATGGCGCAGCTATTTTCAAGACTGTATAAAGTCCCTGAATAGTAGGCTGAATAGTTAAAAAACCGCAATACGGTAACCATTTTTTGTCCAAAATCTGACAGTCAATAATATTTTTCTTGATGTAGGTATTAGTTGGATGTACACAACCAGCAAAATCACAATTTTAGCGAAGGATCAAAATATATATTTGCTAATGTAGAACAAGTGTACATATAGTGATTTTGCTACAAGAATACTGTTCCAAAAATATAGGACACAGCCAGGGCCGCCGCGTGGGGGTGGCAAAATTGTTCACCGCAGAAGGGCGCCTGGGCCAGGGGGGCGCCAAAATTTATAGATAGTACTTATAGTTTTTTAATTTAATGTTACTTAAATAAAAGTTGTTAATTATTCGCTTGCAATTTTTTATATTTTCTAAACAATAAAATGAGATTTTATTTTTATTTTAATTTTATATTGTAATTCTATTTACTTGTGTTTTCGTTTCTGCGGGCTGTTTTCGTTTGTGTAAAACAAAATTTGATTGCCGATGCGAACAATAAAAACACGTTCCGTGTGGAATTCGCGCTACCACACGGAACGTGTTAAAAATCTTAGAATTTGTAACATGTAACAACAGGAATTGGGAATGTTTTGTATCGGCATATATTTATTCTTTATGTGCTGAGAAGCTGATGCGGTTCAACGTCGTTGTTTAGTTTGCCTTATTTTTGCAATGATAATACACATTCATTTTTTAAATGTGACAACCAAAAGTCGAGGAAACGAGGAAACCAATAAAGCCCAAATTGAAGAAAACTTTTTAGGATTTCAATCTGTCGACGATACTACTGGACAGGTTCTGTTTGAATTCATAAATGGACATTTAAAATCGTTGGAACTAAATTTTTCAGATTTACGAGGCCAATCTTACGATAATGGTGCTAATATGAGAGGAAAGCACAAAGGATTGCAACAAAAAATTATTGAAAATAATTCGAGGGCACTCTATATCCCCTGCTCTGCGCATTCTCTAAATTTAGTTGTAAATGATGCAGCTAAAATTTCCTTCGAAACAGTTAATTTCTTCGGAGTAGTGCATGAACTTTACAACTACTTTTCTTCATCCGTTAAACGTTGGTCTATTTGCAACAGTATGTTGAAAATCTAACTTTAAAGCCACTCTCCAACACCAAATGGGAAAGTAGAATTGAAGCTTTAAGACCGTTGAAAAACGATTTGAAGAGAATTTTGAGAGCGTTAATAAATATTCAAGAAGATCAAACAAGAGACATGGAATCAAGAATTCAAGCAGAAAAATTGATTCAGAAGGTTTCCTCGTTTAAATTCATTTGTTCCATTAACATCTGGCACGATATTTTAAATTTAGTAAATGTGGTAAATGAAATAATGCAAAATTCTAAATGTGACTTACAAATCGTGACTTTACAAAATCTTATATCAGAACTAAATAATCGTAGATCAGATGAAACGTATGCAAACATGCAATTGCCAATGCAAGTATCGTTGCTAATGATTTGGTGGTGGATACTGATTTTCCACAAAGTCGAAACAGGTTTAAAAAGAAACTATTAAAAGATGAACAAACCGACGAACCAATCAACAATCCAAGACAAAAATTTAAGGTTGAATTTTACGATATAATATTAGACACTGCCATTTCTTCAATTACTGAAAGATTCAGTCAATTAAAATAAGATTACAATTACTTCAAGGTGGTACACTATATACCTTATTTAAAAAACTGGAGTGACAATGAAATTCTAAAACATTGTAAAGAATTAGAACAAAAATTAACGGATACTAAAAATGTTAATGAAAATGACATTGATGGATTAAATTTGTTCGAAGAAATAAAATCTTTGCGATGTTTCACCAAAGAGGATATGTCACCTATTGATGTTTTAAATTATATTTATGAAAACAATCTTACCGATACATCTCCAAATATTGCAATAGCTTTACGGATTTCTGTAACCCTGCTAGTTTCGGTAGCTACTGGAGAACGAAGTTTTCCAAAACTTAAAATTATAAAAAACTACATGCGATCTACCATGGCGCTGGAGAGATTATTATCGGACTTGTCAATTATTTCCATAGAGAGCGAAATTTTGGATAAATTAAGGTGGCCATCTCGCCCATCTAAATTACATTGCAAACATGTTGCGAACATATTGCACCAGAATCAATTAGTAAGCCACAAAATTACAAAAAAAAAATACGAGCATAATCTACAAACTTATCTCCAGGGGACTAGGTAGTTTTAATAAGGGAAGTTTGTTCGATTAATGTGGAAAAAAATGTTAAAAAACAGGAAGTTTTTATACCAAAAATCTGCTAGTTTATTCCGTAATTTCTTGGAATATGTAGATAATTGCCAGATATTAGATAGCTTACCCCCTGGAGAAATAAATTCTCTTTCTTTTGATGCTTGATACAAAGCAATTAAGCGTATTTTATAGCTGTCTTGTGCTTTTAAATGTTTTCACCCCTAAATTTCGATTGATTTGTATCTAAGAGACATATTCTTATGGGAAAAGTAGATTTCGTTTATTATAATCACTGTGGTAGGTCAGCAATTCTTAAACAGAGGGCGCTGCCAACGATTGGTTATTGTTAGGCATGTTGAGTGTTGCAAAATTTGAATGTCTACGGCAAATATAGACTCGACATACTGTAAATTGCTTACTCCGTCATACTCAGTTACGTTATATATGTGTTTGTCAGGCATCAAAAGAGTATCTTTAAAGAAAAAAAGGTTACAAACAACATGCTCTTCAATTACAAAAAATCGAAAATAGAACTCAGGCGTCTCGGATTCTCATTTAATAATAAATCTACTGAAAATATCGGGCCAACAGAGTATTTCAAGTACCTATTGTTCAACCATATTTTACGAAAAATATTTATGTTTTGATGATTATGTACAGTGTATCTCAAAATACATGCTAATCTGAAAATACCTTCTGATTTAATTTCCATTTAATTTGCAGTCGATTTCCATAAATTTGCTTTTAATTTGCAACATATGTACAGTATGTTGCAATATACAGGGTGAGTCATTAGTAGCCGTTTCTTTGATTGCTCCTTTATGTTTTAAATAAAAAAAAACAATTAGAGAAAGTTTCATGGTTGCTTAAGGCGCATATTCTAAAAATACATTCAGCCCTGACGCACTTCCGGTTTCACCGGAATTGCATGGAATTTATTTTTTTAAATGACTCACTCTATAAATTTTTAGATTTTTTAGTACTGTTTAAAATTGTCTATTCAGCTGTTTTTCCTTTTCAAAATTGAGGCAATAGTTTTTGAGTTATTAATTTTTTTTTTTTAATTTTTTGACCAAAACACGTCCAAAAACAAACATTTTGTCATTGTTTTTAATTACATTTTTGTCAATGGGCAGCAGATAAATTAGCCTGACTTTCCCAATTTTTTGTTGTTTACCGACGAAGCTACCTTCTATTAAAATGGATACGTTAATCGTCACAATTTTCGTTATTATAACACATAAAAACCTTCACTTTATCACACCTGCAAACTTTCAAAATTGTTGGTCATTCAGTGGTAGTTATTGGTAGTTACATAATTGGACCTTATGTCTTTGATGAAAATGTTAATGAAGGAGAGTATCTTCGTTTTCTACGGACGGATTTTCAAATCTTGTTGAAGACATGAACATTATAATCAGAGCAGAGTTTATAAGAATATGTAAAAGTTTTATACAACATTAGTACTTCTTTGGAAAACAGAATACTTACGTGCATTGCACAAACTTGTGGTTATGTTGAACATATTCGTTAATGAAATTTGTTTTTCTTCCTTTTGATTGTTGTTACGTTGCACAATAGTTGTAGGTTATTTAAATTGCGTTATTTTGTTGCAAAATTTATTTCTATTAAAGTTGTA
Source organism: Amphimallon solstitiale (assembly GCA_963170755.1). NCBI lineage: Eukaryota > Metazoa > Arthropoda > Insecta > Coleoptera > Scarabaeidae > Amphimallon > Amphimallon solstitiale. The sequence goes on from OY720675.1 coordinate 118,187,227, forward strand.
GGACATCAATTTATAATTTTGAAAAACTACAGGCATCTGTTATGAACAGCTTCAACAATAAAAGAATACGAGCAATTAAGCAAATTAAATTGAAGATAGCAGCGTTGTTTCGTACACCTTTTAGAGAGGCGGCATCTTCAAATATGTCAGTAAACTTATGCTTTATTATATTTGGTTGTTAACCAATAGTTTAAGAAATGAAATACTGCAACTGGATATTGCCGAAATTAAAAAAAACTGAAACGCGATGCCCTTCATTCTGTAAAATTATTACTTTTGGGATAGTGGATTTAACTTTTACTTTGTTTGACAGTTGAATAAAGAGGTCGGGCACCATTCCAGCCTTCCATTGGTTGAACGAATATTTCGGCGCATAGAACAACAACGCTCGTAGTTTTTATTAGACCGCTAATTGCTCCTATAGTGATTATCTCAGAAACTACAAAAGATAGGTACAGGACATTGTTAACAAAAATGAAAGAGAAAAAAAAAAGAAACAAAATGCCACAATAAAATACTTCCATTAAAAAAAAAATAAGTTTGTTGGTATGTCAAAATTAGTAGAAGTAGGCTTTGAAAAAACGTTTTTGAGGTATTGTCGAGTCAACTTATACCAAATGATGCAGAATTTTCTTGGCTACAAGCACCACCAAAGTTTATGTTTTTACTTTTAAAAACAATGTGAAAATGATTTTTTTCTGAACACGTGTTTTGGTCAAATATTTTCAAAAAAATATTAAAATTGAGAATGACATATTATTTAAAGAAAGTATTCTAAAATTATACGATGAAATGATGTAAGTTAAATTATTTGAAGATTAGAGAAAGTGTAGAAATGGTGTATTATAATTAAACAATTTTTTTTAAATATATATATATTTTCAAATATATACAAATCGTTGGTACGTTTGTGTGCGATCTTGTAGCTTCTAAACGACTTGACCGATTGAGGTCATATTCACGCAATATATTTATTTTGTCGAGACGATGGTTCATAGCTAGGCAAGGATCCGATAAATGGTGCTGTAGTCAAGTTACTTAAGAAATTTATATAAAAAGCAAATTTGCGAGATATTTCAAAAAACTGCTATTCGATAAGAGTGAGTCAGTTGCAGTCTGATGAGTTCGTTTAGGTGAAGCAATTACATAGACAAGACTGATTCGTGTATTATTGCTAATATACTCCCAGTAGCCGAACATATAACCGATAATAAACGAATCAGTCTTGTCTGTCTAATTGCTTCTCTAAAACAGCCGTCACTGGCGAAAGTGTTATTTCCGGTCCGAATTTTGAATTTTTTTTTTACAAAAATATTCCAAATCCATGTTTAAATACTTTTATACTGTATAAAATGCATAATTTTCGTGATATTTTCAAAAAATTGATATTCGATTAGAATAAAATTGCTATTATAGGTACTTTCAGTTCGAATTTTGGAAATTTCTTATTACAAAAATATTCAAAATTGAGCTTTCAATATTTTCATACACTCGATACGTTTGTCTAGAATGCATGACTTGCGATATATTCGCAAAAACCTGTTTTACGATCAGAGTAAACTCCTACTTCCGGTAGGAATTCTTTTATAAAATTGTTTTCTAATTTACTCTTGATCACATTGTTATACTTTAGATATTTGCCTAAAATTAGTAATTGACGAGATATTGCTATTATTTGTTTTCTTCACTGATATGAAGTACTACTCCCGATTTATCGATTTCACTGAAAATATAATCAGATTTCCGAGGGAGATTATATTCCTAAATATACACTTCGGTATTGATGGCTTTTGCCGTTTGGCCGCTATCATGGTCAAATAGTGAGAGAAATTTTTTTTCGCAAACAAATACATTAATTAATTAACTCGAAAATTAATGCATAATGACGTATTTCTACACGCTCGCAGCTGACGTAATAGAAAATTGAAAAAAATTGTATGCAATGGTTATAGAAGTATACTTTTTGACAAAAGAACCTCAATAACTCAAACTTAAAAATTTAATGAATTGAGATCAAATTTCGGCCACTGGTCGACCACTAGTATTAATTATAAGGCAAGTTATTTAGGTACCTATACAAAATTTTTAATCTATTTTCTTCAATCCTATAATAAAAATTACTTACATACGTAAGAAATTTAATTCAATATTCTGCAGATCTCGTTTTTAATTATATTTTAGTAAATTATTATGAACGTGGGAAATCCACACTGTCGGATAAATTTTAGGGTGGTCTTTCAAATTTTTTTCCAACTGAATCGGGCATTCTAATAGCTGATACGGCATCAAAAGTAATACAAAGAGGGCATTTTATAATATCCAAAACTACTTTCTGAGCACACATGTAGATTTAACCTATTTAATTAGAGTGTTATAGGTATGTGAAATAAGTATATTGATTGTTTCTCTTTTTCTTACTTTTACACACACAATAGGCCTTGTGTTTCTTACATTGACAGGTTCACTACTTATGGATTTTCTTAAATAAACAGTTCATTTTTTAGTCAAATTTGAATAAATACTTGGCGAAATACTTCTATAAAAAAAACTATTTATCTATAAGAATAAAAATGTACTGCCTCTGTGAAAGTAGATTTTTTTATGCAAAAGTTGTTCCAAACTTACTTCTGAATACTTTTGTATCCATTACACATTTTGAAAAAACTAACCATTGACAACATACTTGGTAACTATGTATTTCGCGCTCAAGTGTTACTTCTCATCCACTAATCTAATTCTTCCAACTAAGACATGGTACATGCTCAAGTTACATAACAAAACACAAAATTTACCAACTTTGCCAAACTCAAACCTACTCTCTATTCCAAATAATAAGCGAAATACCCATGGTGACCATCAAAATTGAATCAGCCTATATATTCCTTTTTCAAAAATGCAATAATCACTAAAAAATACCTATTTATTATCTAAATCAAATAGATAAAGGACAGATCTACATAGGTATTTACAAAACAAACATTATATGTAACAGTATGTTCCTATTATTCTTGTAAGGACGCAATTTGCATTTTTACAATTTAGGGTAAATATCAATGATTTCAAAATAGACACATATTCTATTAAATCGTGTATGAGACAAAAACTCTGTTTTTTGTCTCATACACAAAAAAAACAACGGTCTGGTCTGCCAGTCTCTGTATAATTTGGTTCAATCTAAGAGATACGTGGCGTAAGTACTGCCATCTGTTATCCAATAAATTTGTTTTACAAATAATGTCGCTGCTACTGGCAATCAGATGGCTAATTAAAATACAGTCACGTATGCAACACATAATACACGCATAATGGTTAGAAAAGGATAGAGCAATGTGACGATTCTCTTTCTATTAAACGGCCACCTTAAACGGCCACCTTAAATATAAAGGATTTGATACGAGCGTTTGTAGCTGCTAAAGCTCAATATTTGAATATATTTTCTATTTTTTATATTTTACTTAAAAAATGTTTTATCATTGTTTTGTTTTTAAAATTTATGAAATAATAAAAAAGCAATAAGACAAACGTGTTTTAATAATCTAAAGCTTTTCAGTTCGAAAGTTAAATTTTGAATACTATAAAAGAGTATATCACATATAATTTGCAGCACTTTATAAGAGTCCAACAGAACCCCATAAAGGGGCGGGGGCGCCAAATTTCAATTTGAACAAGGGCGCCTAATACCCACGCGGCGGCCCTGGACACAGCCGTAGTAGCAAAACCACTATACGCATACTTGTCCTACATTAGCAAATATATATTTTCATCCTTCTCTAAAATTGTGATATTGTTGCTTGGGAAGATTTGAAATTAAAGTAAAAAAAATCGTTGAAAAATCAACGAAAACGTAATAGATTTATATGCTTTCGTAAGGACGTAATAAAACATAGTGAAACGTAACAGATCTGTTACAACTGTAACAGCAATCGCAACACTGAGTCTAAATGTGAGGTTACAACTTCTGATTCTGAGGACGACACTCCACTATCAAAACTAAAAAACGTTACAACGAGAGAGAATCCGTGCGTTCAGGGAGTTACGGCGCCGCTAGCGCTGAGCTGTGCTAGCTCGAGCGGTGTCCTGAACGCGACTGCTGAGTGCCGGCGCTGGAGCTAGCGGTCGCCATCTTGCCTAGCGAAAATAAATTTCGCTCGATGACCTAGCGGCGCTAGAAAGAAGTGGGGATAAGCGGTGAATATTCAAATATGAATTTAAAAATTCAAACCCGCGGATTAATAAACATATTAATTTATTAATTGTAGTAGTAAATATCATTTTTACGGTTGCTGTTGTTCTTGTTGTTATATTTAATGTTATGCGAAAGTTATAGGTAAATTTATCATATAAAATAGATATTGATAAGTACTATTATATTCGGTTTACATATAAAGTGAATATCTTTTGTCAGTACTATACTATATTAATTAAAACCTCAAAACTGACAAAATTATATCAAAAAGAGACAATAGCTCAGTAATAGTCACGTTTATAGTATTAACGTCTTACATGTTTTTGATGTGAAATTTAATGAGAAATTCAAAAATGAAATAATATACAGGGTGTTCTATTTGAAAAAATTGACTTTTTTGCAAAACTAACAAAAGCATATCAAAAAACGACAATAACTCTGTAATAGTCGCTTTTACTGTATTAACGTCTTACATGTTTCTGACACGAAATTTAATAAACAATTTAAAAATGAACTGATATACAGGGTGTTCCATTTAAAAAAATTGACTTTTATACAAAAACGTGTCATCTAATTTTAATCCAGTTTCCTGCACATGCAGTTAGTAACTGTAAAAAAATAAAACATGCTTCTATTAGGACCTCTTATTGTAAACAATACTGCAAAAAATTTTGTCCATCTACTACGTCGTTTTCGATAAATATAATTTTACACAAACATTGAATTTTTCAGAAAAATGGGAATAAGTCAAAAACTTTACGCTTTAGGCCTATACTATCTTATAACTTTTTGACCAAAAATTATACGGGGAATTCAAAAATGCAATAATATATAGGCTGTTCCATTTAAAAAACTATAACTATGGTTAGCCACCAAGTTATGGAACACTCTGTATAATACAAAATATTTTTAAAATGTGCCCCTAATGAACAGCTACGACAAGAAAAAAACCGCTTCGAAATATCTTTACTCGTAAAGGCACAATCGACCTTACCCTCGTAGTTGACTCACCCTGTATATATACAGGGTGAGTCATTAGTAGCCGCTTCTTAGATTGCCCATTTGTGTTTTAAATAAAAGAAAAAACAATTAGTGGAAGTTCTATGGTTCCTTGTGGCGCATATTGTAAAAATACTTTAAGCTCTGACACACTTCCGGTTTCACCGGAAATGCACGGCACTTAATTTTTTTAAATGACTCACCCTATATATTTTTGGATTTTCTTGTGCTGCTTTAAATTGTCTGTTCAACTGTTTCTTCTTTTTATTGAGTCTATAGTTTTTGAGTTATTAATTTTTTTTGAAAATATTTGACCAAAACACGTGTTCAGAAAAAAATCATTTTCACAATGCTTTTAAAAGTAAAAACTTTAACTTTGATGGTGCTTGTGGCCATGAAAATTCTGCATCATTTGGTAAAGTTGCACTCGACAATACCTCAAAGAACTTTGTTTTTTCAAAGCCTACTTACTGAAATTTTCACATACCAAAAACTTATTTTTTTTAAATGGAACACCCAGTATTTTATTGAGGCATTTTGTTCCTTTTTTCATTCTCTTTCATTTTTGTTAACAATGTCCTATACCCATCTTTTGTAATTTTTGAGATAATCACTATAGGAGCAATGAGAACTAGGGGCGCTGTTCTATGCACCCAAATATTCGTCCAATAAAGGCTGGAATGCGGCTAACTGCCCTGAGTCAACTGTTAAAGAAAGTCGGTATACATTTATGTCAAACTTGTAAAAGCATCGCTATTATTTATCATCCAAATGAATTATTCTTATGAAGAGTTAATAGTTATGATTGACGTTTTGGGTGAATCTGAAAGAAACTCTTTGCTAGAATCCAGACTTTATGCACAGCGATCCCTGGTAGAAGTCAACCGAAGCCTGAAACCTTCGAAACTATAAAGTGGACGGTTTGAGTGAACAGAAAGCATCGAATTTGAAAGAAAGAGCGGAAAAAGCAATAACTGGTGAGGATAAGACTTCTATGGCACTTGCGAGTGTAGTTGAACACCCCCATACTAGTACTACGAAAATTAGTCGTCAGTTAGATGGAAGTCAAATTTGAGAATTCAGAATAATTAGGAAATATGAAATTCACCCGTAGCATATTCATATACAGGGTTAGATGAAAGAAATTTTCAGAATCGCTTACATTTTTGTCAATTGGCACCAGATAAATTATCCTGGCTTTCTCAATTTTTTGTTGTTTACCAATAAAGCCACATTCTATTAAAGTGAATACGTTCATCGTCATAATTTCCGTTATTATAACACATAAAACCCCGCACTTTATCACACCTGTAAACTTTCAAAATCGGTTGTCATTAAAACTATGGGGAGGATTAGTGGGTAGTTACATAATTCGACCTTATTTCTTTGATGAAAATGTTAATGGAGGAGAGTATCTTCGCTATCTACGGAGGGATTTTCAAAACTTTTTGAAGACATCTTCAAATATGTCAGTAAACATAACCTTTATTTTATTTCGATGTTAACCAACAGTGTCAAAAATGAAATACTGCAAACTGGACATTGCCGGAATTAAAAAATTGACATGCGATGCTCTTCATTCTGTAAAATTATTACTTTTGGGATAGTTGGATTTAACATTTACTTTGTTTGACAGTTGACTAAGGAAGTCGGGCGGCATTCCTGCCTTCCATTGGTTGAACAAATATTTTGGTGCATAGAACAACAGCGCTCGTAGTTCTTTAATTGGCCGCTAATTGCTCCTATAGTAATTATCTCAGAAATTATAAAAGATAGGTATAGGATATTGTTAATAAAAATGAAAGAGAATAAAAAAAGGAACAAAATGCCTTAATAAAATACTGGGTGTTCCATTTAAAAAAAATAAGTTTTTGGTATGTGAATATTTCAGGAAGTAGGCTTTGAAAAAACAAAGTTTTTTGAGGTATTGTCGAGTGCAACTTTACCAAATGATGCAGAATTTTCTTGGCTACAAGCACCACCAAAGTTAATGCTTTTACTTTTAAAAACAATGTGAAAATGATTTTTTTCTGAACACGTGTGTTGGTCAAATTTTTAAAAAAAAAATTAATAACTCAGAAACTATTGACTCAATTTTAAAAAAGAAAAACAGTTGAACAGACAATTTAAAGCAGTACAAGAAAATCCAAAAATATATAGGGTGAATCGTTTAAAAAAATTAAGTTCCGTGCATTTCCGGTGAAACCGGAAGTGCGTCAGAGCTTAAAGTATTTTTACAATATGCGCCACAAGTAACCATGGATCTTCCACTAATTGTTTTTTCTTTTATTTAAAACACAAAAGAGCAATCGAAGAAGCGGCTACTAATGACTCACCCTGTATATTTGTCAAGAGTTCAAAAGTACTTAGAACTGGATTTGAGATATTTTTTGTATAAAAAATTCTTAAAATTTGAACTTGAAGTAACACATTTACACGTTTATTTTTCTAAGATAAAAGTATTTAAAACAATTCAGAACAACTTGTGTATAATTTGAAACGCTCATACGTATAAGAAAGTCGTGTGGTGGCCACACCTCATTTTTAATGTGAAGTTAGCGTTTTATGGAAATGAATAAATTTTGTCATTTTTAATACAAATTTATCATTTGCTTTCACTACCATCTTTATTCTTTTTCATATAATTGTTACAAGTAATTATGTATTTGTCAAACGGCAGAGACATTTATATTCATTTATAATTGAGTTACATATTATTGAAAAATATTTAAATGAAGTTTAACAACATCGTTTTCTTTTGCAATAGCCAACGGAATAAACCAGGAAAATGGAATAACTCTGTAAAATTATGTGTTCAAGAATATCGCGATACTTACTAAAATTAATGACAACATATATGTAATGTGGTTCTTTCGGAATCACAAATTGTTTCTGAGAAACAGACACAGGTAACGGCATCCTGGCATACCTCAGTTCTAGCCAATATGTTGTGGAACCCTAAGTGAACCTCCAGAATAACTTTGTCAGAATATATATTACTTTCTTATACGTAGTATAAGGAATTGTGATGATGAAAGTTTTCGACCTCGAGATTTTTGCAGATGTCCACGTTTTGAAGTCCCCTGATACCGAAAAAGTGGTTTTTAAAAAATGTCTCTGTGTATGTCTGTGACCACGATAGCGGTCAAACCGCTATAGGTATCAATTACAAATTTTATATTTACGAGTATAATCTCTAAGATCTAAGATCTGATTAGATTTTCAGTAAAATCGGCAGACCGGAAGTAGTAGTTTACTTCAGTGAAAAAATCGAATTTTGCTAATATTTCGTCATCTACTAAGTTTAAACAAATTTATAAAGAATTCATATTGCTGTGACCTTCAGATTATCGAAAATAATAATCTTAAGAATTAGTTTAGTTATTAAAAAAGAATACTAATTTTATTTTAAAAATTGTTTATTTAAAATTAAGTTTAAAACAGATACTTGTAAGTAGAATAGGTTGTCAAAATGTATAAGTTGTTGGTATGCACTAGTTAGATAAGTATAAATATTAGGCATAATACACACACAAACTAAATCAATGCACTTTATTTTTGTAAAAAGGACAAGTACGAAATATGGTTAGAGTACAAAATTACAGAACCTAATTTCACACAAGGCGTTAGAACAGCCTTAAACATTTTAAGAAATGGACCATTATTCAAAAATAAAAAGGTATTGAGATTGAATAACACAGAGAGAGAGAGAGTTATGTTAAAGGATGGGACAATAAAGTGAGTAAATCATTTAAATGCTATTAAATTATATGAGCAAGGTGAAATCAGGTGTGCTCGAGAAGATAACACGGTTTTGAACGAATAAATATAATATACAAACGGTTTACTGTAAAGCACACCATAAGAAGAAAATGTAGGAATAAGTGATTAAATAGAAACTGAATATTGGTTATTTTAATTTCATTTACATTTTAAAAAATAAAGTTTTTATGTTACTTTTTTTAAAATTTGTGTCTTACATATTCGTAAGAACTTTTAAATATGCATTAATTAATACTATAATACATGTTAAAAAAGATTTGCCCAAAAAACGCTAGCAAAGGTAAGTAATTCTTATTTTTGCAAAACAACTGTAATCTATGTCTTTCTTAATTAAAATTTAATAATCAAAAGTAAATTAAAATTTAGCAATATTCTGAAACATATATGTTTAAGAATATTGTTAAATTTTAATTTGCTTTTGTTATGATGACATAATTTCAAAGTATAATATATTCAGTCTTACAAATTGGTACAATCGACATATGGAATACTGTTCCAGAATTGGAATTGGAATTATCAATAAAAACACATATTCAAGCAGCAGCACGGCAATGAAATGGTTGTTATTTGAACCTCCATTCATATTGGGCAGTACAGCATAAACCTTTATATCAAAATCACAGCAGCGGCCATAACATATATGAAACAGGAAAGATTGAATTAAAAATATTTTTTTTACATAAATTCTTTTTATTAATGTTCTGTACTAAAAAATTCATTGATTCCTAAAATGGTACCGAAAACATTTTTTTATAGAAGAACAATCAGTGGAGAAGAAAATAAATACGATACGACTTAAATGCCGAGTGTAACCGACTATGTCGACCTTGCGTCCGTAAAAGTATGATCTTCCCATCGCCTATGATGTCGAAATGAAACAATGTTGACGCAGCAACAACGCAACGTGTGTACATTATTTATTGACATAGTAGCTAAATATTAGTCATTTATTTGTTGCCTTTGTAAACTTAATAGGTCTAACGGAGATCGAATAAAAAAAGTTAACTATTATTAATAGTCAATAATCTGTAAAACTAAAAACATTGCTGCAGGTTATCATATAAATAAATGGATCAGTTATTAAAACAAATGCGGATTATTGGAGCAATATTAAAATAATGATGCATACGCACTCAGCTATTTATTATAATAAATTTTATGCACACTTATTTTATATATACAGGGTGGCGCACCACATTTCCGTTGGTTTATATACGAAAAGTGGCAAAACAATTTAACATTTTTCTTATGAAGAGTTGTGTAGGTTCAGTCACAATTACAAACTTTATACAACGAAAGGAATAAAACACACTAAAAAAAATAATATCCGACTCATCTTAGCTTGGCCTTCTCTGCGTTTTAACATTCAATAGTCAGATGCATATTCTATGGTATTTTAAATTTTGTAACATAGATAAGAAAAATAACAAAAGTGAAACTGGATATAACCAGTGCCAGATATTCAAAATTTTTATATATATAAAAAAAACAAGGATAAAACTAGATATAAGTAGATATAAGTAGATATACGTGGATGTAACCATATACCAGTAGATATACAAAATAACATTTTTATAATATAAAAAGATATTAATAAATAAGACAAAATAAATCTCAGCACAATTTATTTTAAATAAATGAAAAATATATATTTGGTACACTAATTACAATTTAATATCTCAACAAATATAGACGCATGAAATAAAACATTGATTAAGGTATATCTTGTTTAAATAAAACACATAAAACAATAAATTTTTTTAACTGATGGACATGCAATACAATAGACACTAATGTAATGTGGGTTGCATATTCAATGAATGAAATTAAATATGAACTAAAGTATTATGCAATAACAGAATTAAAAATATTAACCTCAATTTTTAAATAAATTAGAGCACAGGAATTACATATTCTATAAAACGAGCGTATCACAGCGACATCTAACACCCAAAAGATAACACAGAAAAAAGCGATGGCTTCTGACAGCATGTTCTGCTATACAGAGGCCTGTATGTTAATAGTGTATCTCGTGTAATAGAGCCTTATGTGGCGTGAGGACATGCCGAACATTCGCCGGACCGTAATGTATTGACCGGCAGTGCACATGATAATCAGATTTTATTTTTCGCCCGTCCGGAATGCATTGGTATCAGTGCAGATTAAATCGGCCATTTTTCTGACCAAATACCTCTGCAAACGGACTTGGAATTACTCGTACCTTCGTCTAGGTACCTCTGTAAACTGGGAATGCGCAAGTGAACGTTTCCGAAATGTCACTTGTTTACGTTTCTGACTCTTGTTGTGTCCTCGAAACTTTCAAAATTTGGAATTTCAAGCTTAAAAGTGAAAATGTGAATGCGTATGAGACCGGCTGTCAGTTTGACGTCTACCGGGATTTTTCATCCATTTCGCTAAACCGTATCCGTCTGCAGATGATATTTAAAGTGTTCGTACCTTTGTATCTGCACCACTTTAAACTGGGAATATGCAACTAAAGGGTCCTGAAATGTCAGTACTTTAAAATTTTGAATCTTTTTGCGCCCCTGAAAGCTTTAAAATTTGGAATTTCAGGCCTAAAAGTGAAAGTTTGCATACATTTCGAATAGCCTGTCACGTTGACGTTTGTCGGGATTTCCAGTATAAAAGGCTCCAGAGGAATTTTTGTTTCCCACGTCCTCCTTATGGGCGAAAAAATTGATGCAGCGTGATTTCCTTCACGTTCTAAAATTTTCAAAAATTCCTTTCGCCGCCTTAATGACCGTTCGAAGCGATAAAAATACGCCTATACAAAGTAGAATTGTACACCCGACCACACAAAACTCTGAAATTTCCCCTCAAAAGCCTCAATTCGTCAAACACTCAAAGATCGTTTTCGCATTTTACCTGCATTTCCCCTCCTCTACTAAAGTCGTAAGAGCGGTAAAGGGTCCTGTGCGCTTTTAGTATGTATAATGTATATTTATTAATTATGAATTTGCCAATGTGGTCAAAATGTGTGTTAAACGTTTTGTTTTTATATGGAAATGTTTTTTTTAAACATTTCCATATAATTGAATGATCTTTCACGTACTTTAAACGTTCTGTTGACAATCGAATTTATTTGTATTATGCATATTGCTGTGATATGTACTATGGTTAACAACCAATAGTCAAATTAATGAAATTAATTTTATTTAATGTTCTCAGGGTCCTAAAGGATAGATTTCTTTACTTTAAATGATAAAATATGTCACAGCCTTTCTTTATTGTGGGTTCTAACTGTGTTTGTGATGTTTACTTTCCTTACCCTTTTTTGAACGTTTCTTTTATTATATTTATTATACCAGAAATTGTTTATTTTTCCTTGAATCGCTCTAAGTTCGAGATTTACACGTCGAACCCAAACAAACCAAGGAAATTTTTTTTTATTTAAACGCTTTAAATTGCGTTATGAGATTATTGTTGTTACACAATTATTGTATATCCCTCTTTGGATCGTACTAAGTTCGAGATTTACACATCGAACCCATACAATCCAAGGAAAAATTTATATAAACGCTTTAAATTAGTTTATGAGATTATTTTTGTTACACAATTATTGTATATCCCTCTTTGGATCGTACTAAATTCGAGATTTACACGTCGAACCCATACAAACCAAGGAAAAATTTATTTAAATGCTTCAAACTGCGTTATGAGACTATTGTTGTTGTTATGCAATTATATGACACACATAAAGATCTTTTTATTTCTCTGACCGTAAGGTTGCAAATAAAACTTTAATATTTGTACTTGTACTTACTCGGCTTGTGCGTACATTTCTTCAAACTCTTCGTTAAATTTATTGGCTTCCATTTCTTCTATTTCCCTTTTATTCTAGATTACTCCTTTCTTTATTGTTTCTTTCTTCCGTTCTATCCAGCTTTATCTTGATTGATAGCAATGAATCTAAAAAGCTTAGCGCCTTTGTAGATTCTTTTTATAATGTTGGGGCTGACCGAAAACTACTCTTTTGAAAATGAATAGTGTAAAACACATGGATGTTAAAACTAACATCAAGCAGTAAATAAATACTGTGACTTACATATATCCATTTATACGTAAAACGTATATGTATATATGCATGTGTTCGAGATACACACATACATTAAGTGCCATTGCCGAACAATCGAACGCACAGACACCGGTGTTTCGACCTTTGAGGTCTCGTCAGTGGGCGTGGGGATTATCGACAATGGCTTCAAAACTTAAAAAGCTGCTTATGTCATTTTTGCGTGTTAAATGTAGCGAGCGTATCACAGCGACATCTAACACCCAAAAGATGACACAGAAAAAAGCGATGGCTTCTGACAGCATGTTCTGATATACAGAGGCCTGTATGTTAATAGGGTATCTCGTGTAATAGAGCCTTATGTGGCGTCACTTATCAAAACGAAAATGAATAGTGTAAAACACATGGATGTTTTGGGTGTTAGATGTCGCTATGATACGCTCACTACATTTAACACGCAAAAATGACATAAGCAGCTTTTTAAGTTTTGAAGCCATTGTCGATAATCCCCACGCCCACTGACGAGACCTCAAAGGTCGAAACACCGGTGTCTGTGCGTTCGATTGTTCGGCAATGGCACTTAATGTATGTGTGTATCTCGAACACATGCATATATACATATACGTTTTAAGTATAAATGGATATATGTAAGTCACAGTATTTATTTACTGCTTGATGTTAGTTTTAACATCCATGTGTTTTACACTATTCATTTTCGTTTTGATAAGTGACGCCACATAAGGCTCTATTACACGAGATACACTATTAACATACAGGCCTCTGTATAGCAGAACATGCTGTCAGAAGCCATCGCTTTTTTCTGTGTTATCTTTTGGGTGTTAGATGTCGCTGTGATACGCTCGTTTTATAGAATATGTAATTCCTGTGCTCTAATTTATTTAAAAATTGAGGTTAATATTTTTAATTCTGTTATTGCATAATACTTTAGTTCATATTTAATTTCATTCATTGAATATGCAACCCACATTACATTAGTGTCTATTGTATTGCATGATGGACATGCGGGGAAATGCAGGTAAAATGCGAAAACGATCTTTGAGTGTTTGACGAATTGAGGCTTTTGAGGGGAAATTTCAGAGTTTTGTGTGGTCGGGTGTAGAATTCTACTTTGTATAGGCGTATTTTTATCGCTTCGAACGGTCATTAAGGCGGCGAAAGGAATTTTTGAAAATTTTAGAACGTGAAGGAAATCACGCTGCATCAATTTTTTCGCCCATAAGGAGGACGTGGGAAACAAAAATTCCTCTGGAGCCTTTTATACTGGAAATCCCGACAAACGTCAACGTGACAGGCTATTCGAAATGTATGCAAACTTTCACTTTTAGGCCTGAAATTCCAAATTTTAAAGCTTTCAGGGGCGCAAAAAGATTCAAAATTTTAAAGTACTGACATTTCAGGACCCTTTAGTTGCATATTCCCAGTTTAAAGTGGTGCAGATACAAAGGTACGAACACTTTAAATATCATCTGCAGACGGATACGGTTTAGCGAAATGGATGAAAAATCCCGGTAGACGTCAAACTGACAGCCGGTCTCATACGCATTCACATTTTCACTTTTAAGCTTGAAATTCCAAATTTTGAAAGTTTCGAGGACACAACAAGAGTCAGAAACGTAAACAAGTGACATTTCGGAAACGTTCACTTGCGCATTCCCAGTTTACAGAGGTACCTAGACGAAGGTACGAGTAATTCCAAGTCCGTTTGCAGAGGTATTTGGTCAGAAAAATGGCCGATTCAATCTGCACTGATACCAATGCATTCCGGACGGGCGAAAAATAAAATCAGATTATCATGTGCACTGCCGGTCAATACATTACGGTCCGGCGAATGTTCGGCATGTCCTCATAATATGTAACGGTCCCGCTTGATTTAATATTTTCATCTATACAGGCGTTGTCGATTAATATTTTAATAATGATTTGAATTAAAATACAATAATTTCGGAACGCGTATTTCCTCAAAGGGGAAAAAGAAGAGGATTGCTTTCGACATTTATGTGCCCCTACGAAATAATTTTATGTTAACGATTACGCAAACGTGCACGGTGGACGGAGTTGGCTGAAATCAATTTCTCTCTATTCTGATTAAAAGCAAAATTAGGCACTTGAGAGTTTTTACGGTCGCCCGTCACTAATTCTAAATTGACGTACGAATGTGAAATTTTAGATACGGGGGTGTGTATACGGACGCCGATCACAAATCCAAAGTCAAAATGACAAAAGAAATTAAATGGCCGAAGAGTTTTTTGAAAATTGACGTATGAATGCGAAATTTTAGATACGGGGGTGTGGTCGGACGCCGATCACAAATCCAAAGTCAAAATGTCAAAAAAAAAAATGGCGGAAGAGTTTTTTTGAAAATTGACGTATGAATGTGAAATTTTAGATACGGGGGTGTCTTAGGTCGCCGATCACGAATCGAAAGTCAAAATGTCAAAAAAAAACAAAATGGCGGGAGTTTGTTTGAAAATTGACGTATGAATGTGAAATTTTAGATACGGGGGTGTCTCAGGTCGCCGATCACGAATCCAAAGTCAAAATGTCAACAAAAAATGGCGGAAGTTTTTTTGAAAATTGACGTATGAATGTGAAATTTTAGATACGGGGGTGTCTCAGGTCGCCGATCACGAATCCAAAGTCAAAATGTCAAAAAAAAAATGGCGGAAGTTTTTTTGAAAATTGACGTATGAATATGAAATTTTAGATACGGGGGTGTCTCAGGTCGCCGATTACGAATCCAAAGTCAAAATGTCAAAAAAAAGAAATGGCGGAAGTTTTTTTGAAAATTGACGTATGAATGTGAAATTTTAGATATGGGGGTGTCCGGGTCGCCGATCACGAATCCAAAGTCGAAATGTCAAAAAAAAAACAAAATGGCGGAAGTGTTTTGGAAAATTGACGTATGAATGTGAAATTTTAGATACGCGGGTGTCTCAGGTTGCCGATCACGAATCCAAAGTCAAAATGTCAAAAAAACAACATGGCAAATGTAATATGGCGGAAAGGTTCGTCGAAAAGTGCTTGGATCTGAGCACATTCTTCCCTGGTAACTTTAATATGATTTATGTTTAACATTAAATTATCCTTCTCGCTCCTCAGTGTTCAGTGTAACGGTTTGTGTAAAGAAGTAAAGAAAAGTTCTAAATAATATATACGATGGGCATCACTAAATTTATGAATATACAGGACTGGTTCAAAAGTTTGTAAAATCGGACTTTCTAAAAATCGCGTTCTACGGGAAACGGTAATTGTAGACAAATTTGTGTTGCTTGGATGACAAACTTCAAAAGGTTATTATGATTTATGTCAAAACGTGTATTTATAAGTCTCGAAATGGCATGTATAGGTAGGATACTTGACAGGTAAAATTTTGCAATATCTCAAATTTAATGTCCTTAAATTATTGGCGCATGTTTCATTAAACTTGACATAGTATTTGAATGTAACCTTCAACATTAAAACGCCCTAACAACTACAACGGCAAATTTAGACGTATTTTTAATTATTCATATTATTGCACTGTATTAGTTGATTAAGTTCAATAAAGGGCCGGTTTTCCCAATTCCGATTAAAATGCCGATGAGCGTCTTCATTAGATAAAATACGTGATAGTACGTTTTTGCAAAAACCGGTTGGGGCTAATCATTGATTAAGAACGTTATTAAATGAAGATGTATTAACCGGTGTTTTACCAAACCTGATAATAGTATATTAAAATACAAGTTTCATAAGACACGATTTTTGCGCACGCGTTCAAGTTTAGAAAACGAGCCGCTGGGCGAGTTTACTAAAGAACAAGTGCGCAAAATGTCTTATGAAACGTGTATTTTATACTATTTTTTCTATTTCGGTTATTAAAAGTTCAAAAAAGTTTAAAATAAGAGACATGTTTTGTTCGAATATTTTAGAAATTTTGCTTTTTTGAAGTTGGTTATTCTGATTTTTAAGTAGAACGTTTTAAATATTTGAATATCGGTGGTGCTATATGTAATTGTGTTTAAAATTCAGACTGATTTATACAATAAATTATTTCAAATTATCAACAAAAAGGACGAAATAAATAACTGTACGCCCCCAGAGATTCGCAAAATAGCAGAAGGCAATTTACAAAATCTTTGGTCCACAAACTCTCTACATATTTATCAAAACAAACTTTTATAACAGTTGTACTATTCAACATAGTAAGTAAATGTCAATAGTAGCATCCGAAAACTTATCATCCAACTCTGCTTAACAATTTATATTGCTAATTAGTAAGTGAAATGTTAGCATGTGTGCTTTTTATTTTTTGTACAATTTTATTGCACATTTTTGTTACTTTAAAGGCTTATGATTTGACATTTAAATACGATTTGGTTCCATTTTTTTTGTTACCAACTTCAAAAAAATAAAATTAGCCTGCGATAAAGTAATACTTAATGCAACCAAAGCGGGTGTCGTAAAGTGAACTTTATAGCACCGGAATAGAAAAAATATTAAACAGTAATTGGGATTACTTATACGTGCGCATAACCTAGGAGATTTGGATTTTTATTAGTACTGACTGCGATTATGTTTTCTTGTGCATTTGTAAATAATAATTATTTTTATTAGTGATTTAGTAATTGTATTGCTTCTTTTATACATGAAATTAACAGTATACTTAAAATAAAAACATAATATTGAATATGTGTAACTTTTAGCTTACTACGGAAATATTTGTGTTTTGGAAGCTTTTTAATTCTGTTACATTTCCGGGACTTTATCTCAGTTGCTAAAAATCCTAAATATTTGTGAAAATGTATGCCTGCGCTTGGTCTTTTCTTCTTTGTAATTGCTTTTAACAGCATCTTATGAAAACTAATCATTTATATGTTTGCGAGCTATATGTTTGAAGTTCATCAGCATTTATTAGCATTCTATAAGAATGTTTGAAAGCGACGCCCATTTATCAAACAAAATTTGTTATAAACATTTTAAACACTATACAGATACTATATATATTTGAGCATGTCCATTAAAATGACGAGCCCGCGATAGCGGGCGAGTAGTATACGTAATATCTTTTCTATCATTAGAAAGATAACAGTACGAGTAATAATGTAATTTGGTGAAAATTTAAAATGTTCTGCAATACAAGTCCTTCATTTTTAATTGACTTGCGAACTAATTTTGAGTATGTGACAGACGAATATTTCAAATCTGCTGACAAAAATTTCATAATGAAAGCGCTGTTCCACTTCAAATAATTGGGGTGAAAAATATCTCAGTGTCAAACTGATTTTTAGGTTATTTTTTATTAATATTGTACGTGCCTATTTTAAATTGTTTCTAAGCAATTGACATACTTTTTGTTAATATACTAAATGTTTCCACTGTAATTTCAAGAGCGTATTATTCCGATTGTCTCAATGAAAATGATGCGCTTATTGAGCATATTGTTTCTTCGGATACTTTAACATCATTCTTATATTTAATATTAAATTATTTTTCTCGCTCTTGAGTGCGTACCGCTTTGTGTAACAAGCAATTCGAAAAAGATTTTAAATAAAACATACAATTGGCTTCACAAAATTTATGTATGTACAGGGGTGCTTCAAAAGTTATAAAAGTGGACATTCTAAAAGGCGTCATGCCAGTGATCGCTTTTTACAGGAAAGGCGCTTCAATAGGGCTTTACATTTAAAACTTGGGCTTTCTACTTTTATTATTATTTTGTGCTCTTTTATTGACGATAGTGGATTTCGAAAAGGTTGAAAAGCTTTTACACTTTCGCATCACAATAGTATTGTAAACTGTCTTAATAAAAATGTTGCGCTTTTTGATCTTATTGTGTCTTTGGATATTTTAACATTAAACTACTTATTAACGATAGTGGATTTCTAAAAGGTTGAGGCTTTTACACTTTCGGATCAAAATAGTATTGTAAACTATCTTAATAAAAATGTTGCGCTTTTTGATCTTATTGTGTCGTTGTATATTTTAAATTTTAAATAAAATATACAATTGGCTTCACAAAATGTATCTATGTACAGGGGTGCTTCAAAAGTTTATAAAAGTGGATATTCTAAACTGCGTCATGCCGGTGATCGCCTTTTACAGGAAAGGCGCTTCAACAGGGCTTCAATTTAAAACTTGGGCTTTTTATATTTATTATTATTTTGTGCCCTTTTATTAACGATAGTGAATTTCGAAAAGGTTGTGAGGCTTTTACACTTTCACATCAAAATAGTATTGTAAACTGTCTTAAGACAAATGTTGCGTTTTTTGAGCTCATTGTGTCTTTGGATACTTTAGCATGACTTATGTTTAATATTAAATTACCTTTCTCGCTCTTGAGTGTGTACCGGTTTGTATAAAAAACAATTCGAGAAGAATTTTAAAGAAAATATACAATTGGCTTCACAGAATTTATGTATGTACAGGGGTACTTCAAAAGTTTATAAAATTGGACATTCTAAAAAGCGTCATGAGATTGATCGCTTTTTACAGAAAAGGAGCTTCAATAGGGCTCCAGGGCTTCAATTTAAAACTTGGGCTTTATACTTTTATTATTATTTTGTGCTCCTTCATTAACGATAGTGGATTTTGAAAAAGTTGACAGACTTTTACACTTTCACATCAAAACAGTATTGTAAACTGTCTTAATGAACATGCTGACCTTTTTGATCTTATTGTGTCTTTGGATACTTTAACATTAAATTACCTTTCTCGCTCTTGAGTGTGTACCGGTTTGTGCCAAAACCAGTTCGAGAAGAATTTTAAGTAAAATATCCTATTGGCTTAACAAAATATATGTTTATACAGGGGTGTTTCAAAAGTTTATAAAAGTGGACATTCTAAAAAGCGTCATGTCAGTGATCGCCTTTTACAGGAGAGGCGCTTTAATAGGGCTTACATTTAAAACTTTGGCTTTCTATTTTTATTATTGTTTTGTGCTCTTTTATTAACGATAGTGGACTTCGAAATGATTGAAAGGCTTTTACACTTTCGCATCAAAATAGTATTGTAAACAATCATGATAAATATGTTGACCTTTTTGATCTTATTGTGTCTTTGGATACTTTAACATTAAATTACCTTTCTCGCTCTTGAGTGTGTACCGGTTTGTGTCAAAAACAGTTCGAAAAGAATTTTAAATAAAATATCCTATTGGCTTAACAAAATATATGTTTATACAGGGGTGTTTCAATAGGGTTCCAATTTAAAACTTGGGCTTTTTACTTTTATTATTATTTTGTGCTCCTTTATTTACGATAGTGGATTTCGAAAAGGTTGACAGGCTTTTACACTTTCACATCAAAATAGTATTGTAAACTGTCATAATGAACATGTTGACCTTTTTGGTCTTATTGTGTCTTTGGATACTTTAACATTAGATTATATTTCTCTCTCTTGAGTGTGTACCGATTTGTGTCAAAAGCAGTTCGAGAAGAATTTTAAATAAAATATTATATTGGTTTAACAAAATATATGTATATACAGGGGTGTTTCAAAAGTTTATAAAAGTAGACATTCTAAAAAGCGTGATGCCAGTGATCGCCTTTTACAGGAAGGCGCTTTGGCTTACATTTAAAACTTGGGCTTTCTACTTTTATTAATGTTTTGTGCTCTTTTATTAACGATAGTTGATTTCGAAAAGATTGACAGACTTTTACACTTTCATATCAAAATAGTATTGTAAACTGTCTTAATGAACATGTTGACCTTTTTGATCTTATTGTGTCTCTGGATACTTTCACATTAAATTACCTTTCTCGCTCTTGAGTGCGTACCGGTTTATGTTAAAAACAGTTCGAAAAGAATTTTAAATAAAATATCCTATTGGCTTAACAAAATATATGTATTTACGGGGGTGCTTCAAAACTTTATAAAAGTGGACATTCTAAAAAGTCTTTTTTTTTACAGGAAAGGCGCTTCAATAGGGCTTAAATTTAAAACTTGGGCTTTTTACTTTTATTATTACTTCGTGCTCCTTTATTAACGATCGTGGATTTTGAAAAGGTTGACAGGCTTTACACTTTCACATCAAAATAGTATTGTAAATTGTCTTAATGAACATGTTGGGCTTTTTGATCTCATTGTGCTTTTGGATACCTTAACATGACTTATGTTTAAAATTAAATTATCTATCTCGCTCTTGAGTGTGTACCGGTTTGTGTTAAAAACAGTTCGAAAAGAATTTTAAGTAAAATGTACAATTGGCTTCACAAAATATATGTATATACAGCGGTGCTTCAAAGGTGTATAAAACTGGACATTCTAAAAAGCGTCATGCCAGTGATCACTTTTTAATGGAAAGGCGCTTCAATTTAAAACTTAGGCTTTTTACTTTTATTATTATTTTGTGCTCCTTTATTAACGATAGTGGATTTCAAAAAGGTTGACAGGCTTTTGCACTTTCACATCAAAATAGTATTGTACACTGTCTTAATAAAAATGTTGCGCTTTTTGATCTCATTGTGTCTTTGGATACTCTAACATGACTTATGTTTAACATTAAATTACCTTTCTCGCTCTTGAGTCTGTACCGATTTATTTCAAAAACAGTTCGACAAAAATTTTAAATAAAATATCCTATTGGCTTAACAAAATATATGTATATACAGACGTGCTTCAAACGTTTATAAAAGTGGACATTCTAAAAAGCGTTTTTTACAGGAAAGGCGCTTCAATAGGGCATAAATTTAAAACTTGGGATTCTTACTTTTATTATTATTTTGTGCTTTTTTCTTAACGACAGTAGACTTCGAAAAGGTTGACATGCTTTTCCACTATCACATCAAAATAGTATTGTAAACTGTCTCGATGGAAATGTTGTGCTCTTTCAGCTTACTGTTTCTTTGGATACATTAACATGACCTATGTTTAACATAAATTTACCTTTCTCGCTCTTGAGTGTGTACCGGTTTGTGTAAAAAACCTTTCGAGAAGAATTTTAAAGAAAATATACTATTGGCTTCACAAAATATATGTATATACAGGGGTGCGTCAAAAGTTAATAAAACCGGACATTCTAAAAGGCGTCATGACAGTGATTGCTTTTTACAGGAGACTATGAAAAAGCTGTAAGCGGACGCGAAAAAAGCGATTCCAACTAAAAGAGATTGACGGACCCGCTGTAAGCGGAGGACCCGCCGTAAGCGGAGGACCCGTTGTAAGCGGAGGAGCCGCTGTAAGCGGACGCTAGAGCTAGTTCTCCTTAATATTAGCCGACGGCCGTTTCGTGTTAATTTCTTGAGAAAAGACGGCTTAACCGAATCACCATGGTTACGGACAGGACCGTCAAAATCGACGAAAATTGGTTGCACGGGGCGCGCTTTGTCGCCTTTGAGAGGGAATCGAGGGTGTCGTGCGCGTCGGTTAAGCTTAGAACGCACCTTCCTTTTACAAGTAGGCTATTTTCCGGCCCTCCTGGCGGACGGGTTCCCGAGAATCGACGCCTTCAAGAGGAGCCCGCAAATATTTTGTAACATAAAAATGGCTTACGTACTTAAAAATGCAGCAGTGGTCATCAAAAAGAGACATTTCGCTAATCTGACAGCTCCAACGAAAAATTTTGCATGTTTGACTTTTAAGCCTTATATTCCGAATTTTGAAGGTTTTGACGGCCCAACAAGGTACATAATCGTTAAGTCAGACATTTCTGTACCGATCGCATGTCTATTCCAACTTCATCGACATACGATATCGATAGTGCGTGTAAATTAAATTCCTCATGCAGACGGACATCGTAGAAAAATGGCCGAAATACGTCACAAATGAATGTACACACTAAATCAAGTGCAATGCTCATAATATGTTATGTACACACATATACATTCATGTGCACTACCCGTAAATATATTATATATCGGTAGCTTGACTTAACATTTTTACATACAGGCTGATATCTTTTAATTACTATAAATTTGAATTTTAAAATACGATAATTCCAGAACGCGTATGCCCAGTTTCCTTAATGTGGAAAACGATTGCTTTTAATTATTAACGTCAGAATAGGTTCATGGCAAATAAACACACATAATATATTTAGTTTTAGGACAAGGACAAGGCACTAAATTAATTATCTGGACGCATTAAAACGTTTTTTATAACCTTTTGAAGATTACACGTCTATTTTCTCTGAGATTTAAAAAAAATGCAGATTTCAACATAGAGTCGAGCCTACATATAAATATGGCAGTTGAACAAATTATTTTGAACTGGGTCGATAGCCAGATGGCAAGATTGACGGCTACTTAATACAAGGACTTTGCCGGGTCGGGTTCGAACCCAGGCCGGGGCACATTTTTTTTTCGAATGCGATATTGTGTATTTATTTCGTGTATTTTACCGGCAATTTATAAGACAAGACGCCGGACTGCTCGACATAATTTTCCCGGTCGATGAAATAATCATTCATACATACAGCATGATTTTTTCTGAATTATTATAAATTCCATTTAAAATACAATAATTCTAAAACGGGTATGCCTTTTTCTTAAGGGAAAAAATAATGCTTTTAACATTTATGTGCCCCTACGAAATAATTATTTAAATAATTACGCACTGCGGAGTGGGTGGAGCCGAATCAACTTTTTCTTCTGATTAAGGTAAAACTCGGTACTCGGGGGCTCTTGGTGTCGGTGATCTCAAGCCCAATGTCAAAATTTCAAAAAAAAAAATGGTGCATCTAATATGGCGGAAGTTTTTTTGAAAATTGACGTATGAATGTGAAATTTTAGATACGGGGGTGTCTTAGGTCGCCGATCACGAATCGAAAGTCAAAATGTCAAAAAAAAACAAGATGGCCGAAGTTTTTTGAAAATTGACGTATGAATGTGAAATTTTAGATACGGGGGTGTCTTAGGTCGCCGATCACGAATCCAAAGTCAAAATGTCAAAAAAAACAAAATGGCGGAAGTTTTTTGAAAATTGACGTATGAATGTGAAGTTTTAGGTACAGGGGTGTCTTAGGTCGCCGATCACAAATCGAAAGTCAAAATGTCAAAAAAAACAAAATGGCGGAAGTTTATTGAAAATTGACGTATGAATGTGAAATTTTAGGTATGGGGGTGTCTTAGGTCGCCGATCACAAATCGAAAGTCAAAATGTCAAAAAAAAAAAAATTGCCGAAGTTTCTTGAAAATTGACGTATGAATGTGAAATTTTAGGTACGGGGGTGTCTTAGGTCGCCGATCACGAATTCAAAGTCAAAATGTCAAAAAAAAACAAAATGGCGGAAGAATTTGTTTGAAAACTGACGTATGAATGTGAAATTTTAGATGCGGGGGTGTCTCAGGTCGCCGATCACGAATCCATAGTGAAAATGTCAAAAAAAAGCAAAATGGCGGACGAGTTTTTTGAAAATTAACGTATGAATGTGAAATTTTAGATACGGAGGTTTTGGGGGTCGCCGATCACGATTCCAAAGTTAAAATGTCAAAAAAAAAATGGCGGAAGAATTTTTTGAAAATTGACGTATGAATGTGAAATTTTAGATACGGGAGTGTCTTAGGTCGCCGATCACGAATCCATAGTCCAAATGTCAAAAAAAACAAAATGGCGGAAGAGTTTTTTGAAGATTGACGTACGAACGTGAAATTTTAGATGCTGGGGTGGTTGAGGTCGCCGATCACGAATCCATAGTCAAAATGTCAAAAAAACTTGATAGCGGATCTAATATGGCAGAAATATTCTTCGAAATGTCTTTAATCTTGGTGAAATCTAGCAAATGGCTTTTTCAGGTCGCTGATCACGAATCCGAAATAAAAAATTTTGAAAAACTGTTGCGGAAAGGTTTTTCGAAAAGTGCTTGGATCCGAGCACATACTTCCTTCGTAAACTTTAACATAATTTATGTTTAACAATTAATTATTCTCCTCGCTCTTCTGTGTTCAGTGTGACGGTTTGTGTAAAAAGGAAAGGAAAGTTCTAAATAATATATACGATTGGCATAACAAAATTTATATGTGTACAGGGGTGCGTCAAAAGTCGGACATTCTCCCTCTCTCTCTCTCGAAATGGCTTGTGTATGTATAATATTTGACAGGTAAAATTTTGCAATATCTCAAATTTAATGCCCTTAAATTATTGGCCCATGTTTCATTAAACTTGACATAATATTTGAATGTAACCTTCAACATTAAAATGCCCTAACAACTACAACGGCAAATTTAAACGTATTTTTAATTATTTATATTATTGCACTGTATTAGTTGATTAAGTTCAATTCCGGGCCGGTTTTCTCAATGCAGATCAGCGTACTCATTAAATAAAATACGGGATAATACGTTTATGCAAAAACCGGTTGGCGCTAATAATTGATTAAGAACGTTATTAAATGAAGATACTTTAACCGGTGTTTTTCCAAACCTGATAAAATATTAAACAGTAATTAGGGTTACTTACACATGCGCATAACCTAGAAGATTTGGATTTTTATTAGTATTGACTGCGATTATATTTTCTTATGCATTTGTAATTAATAATTATTTTTATTAGTGATTTAGTAATTGTGTTGCTCCTTCTATACATGAAATTAACAGTATAATTAAAAATAAAAACGTAATATTGAATATGTGCAACTTTTAGCTTACTACGGAAATACTTGTGTTTTGAAAGCTTTTTAATTCTGTTACATTTCTGGGACTTTATCTCAGTTTCTAAAAATTCTAAATATTTGTGAAAATGTATGCCTGCGCTTCCTCTTTTCTTCTTTGTAATTGCTTTTAACAGCACCTTATTAAAACTTCATTTTAGACTCACTCTGATATGTCATTAACATATTAAACTACATTTAGTTTGTTGTTTGAAGTTCATCAGCATTTATTAGCATTATATAAAAATGTTTGAAAGCGACGCCCATTTATCTAACAAAATTTTTATAAACATTTTAAATACAATACAGGAACGACGTATTGTTGAGCATGTCAATTAACATAACGAGCCCGCGATCGAGAACGAGTAGTATACATAATATCCATTCTATCACTAGAGAAATAACCGTACCAATAGTAATGTAATTCAGTGTACATTTAAAATGATCTTTAATACAAGTCCTTTATTTAAATCGATGTGCGAACTAATTTCGTGTAGGTGATAGATCAATATATCAAAACTGATAACCGAAATTTTATATTAAAAAAGATGCTCCATATTACACACAAGAGTGAAAAATATCTCTTGAAATGGTTTCTATCTTTTGATGTCAAAACAGTGTTAAATTGAATTTTAGGTTCTTATTTATTGTTATTGTGTAAGCCTATCTTAAATGGTTTTTAGTTATTTACATTCTTTCTTTCGATGACAGTAAACTTCAAAAAGATTGCCAAATACTATATTTTTCCACTGTTATTTCAAGAGCGTATTATAAGATTGTCAATAAAATTATTCCATCTGTCATCATGACAGCAGTTTGCTGACAAAAATATGCATCTATACAAGGTGTGATAAAAATTGAAAAAACAGTTTCTTTCGATACTTTAACATGTTTAACACTAAATTACCTTTCTCGCTCTCGAGTGTGTACCAGTTCGTGGAAAAAACAGTTCGCGAGGAATTTTAAATAAAATATCCTATTGGTTTAACAAAATATATGTATATACAAGGGTGCTTCAAAAGTTTATAAAAGTGGACATTCTAAAAAGCGTTTTTTACAGGAAAGGCGCTTCAATAGGGCTTAAATTTAAAACTTGGGCCTTTTCCTTTTATTATTATTTCATGCTCCTTTATTAACGATAGTTGATTTTGAAAAGGTTAACAAGCTTTTACACTTTCACATCAAAGTAGTATTGTAAACTGTCTTAATCAACATGTTGGACTTTTTGATGTCATTGTGCTTTTGGATACCTTAACATGACATGTTTAACATTAATTTACCTTTCTCGCTCTTGAGTGTGTACCGCTTTGTGTAAAAAATCATTCGAGGAGAATTTTAAATAAAATATACTATTGGCTTCACGTAATATATGTATATACAGGGATGCGTCAAAAGTTAATAAAATCAGACATTCTAAAAGGCGTCATGACAGTGATTGCTTTTTACACAAAACTATGAAAAAGCTGTAAGCGGACGCGAAAAAGGCGATTCAAACTAAAAGAGATTGACGGACCCGCTGTAAGCGGACGGACCGCTGTAGGCGGACGATCAGCTGTAAGCGGACGGACCCGCTGTAAGCGGACGTTATAGCTAGTCAACCTTAATATAAGCTGCCGGCGGATTCATGTTAATAGCGTGGGAAAAGAGGGCTTAACCGAATCACCATGGTTACCGCCCGAACAGTCAAAATCGACGAAAATTGGTCGCACGGGGCGCAGTAATCGTCCCTGGATATGTGAAATTAAAAGTTGTCCCTTTGCCCGAACAAAGGGACAACTTTAAATTTCCGGTCGACGCAGAGATTTTCTTCCTAAGTGGAGCGCGTGCAGAGATATCCGCCGTCAAAGAGGAGCGTGCAAATATTGTGTAACATAAAAATGGCTTTCGTTATTGAAATATATTGGTGAACACGAAAAATTGACTTTTCGCTAATCTGACAGCTCCAACGAGAAATTTTGCATGTTTGACTTTTAAGCCTTAAATTCCAAATTTTGAAGGTTTTGACGGCCCAACAAGATTCATAATAGTAAAGTACAGATATTTCTAGACTGATCGCATGTCTATTCCAACTTCATCGACATACGATATCGATAGTGCGTGTAAATTAAATTCCTCATGCAGACGGACATCGTAGAAAAATGGCTGAAATACGTCACAAATGAATGTACACAATAAATCAAGTGCAATGCTCATAACGTGTATTATCATTATGTACACACACATACATTCATGTGCACTGCCCGTAAATATATTATTATATATCGCGGTAGCTTGACTATAAATTTGAATTTTAAAATACGATAATTCCAGAACGCGTATCTTAATGGAGAAAAGGATTGCTTTTAATTATTAACGTCAGAATAGATTCAAGGCAAATAAACACACATAATATATTTACTTTTAGGACAAGGACAAGGTACTAAATTAACTATCCGGACGCAATTAAAACGTTTTTTTATATTCTCTTGAAGATTTCACGTCTATTTTCTCTGAAATTTAAAAAAAATTGCAGATTTCAACATAGAGTCAAGCCTACATATAAATATGGCAGTTAAACAAATTATTTTGAACTGGGTCGATAGCCGAATGACTAGATTGACGGCTACTTAATACATGGACTTTGCCGGGTCGGGTTCGAACCCAGGCCGGGGCAAAACATTTTTTTTTCGAATGCGATATTGTGTATTTATTTCGAATATTTTACGGGGAATTTATAAGAGAAGACGCCGGACTTCTCGACATAATTTTCCCGGTCGATGAACTAATGATTCATATATACAGCATGATTTTTTCTTATAATTATTATAAATTCCATTTAAAATACAATAATTCTAAAACGGGTATGCCGTTTTCTTAAGGGAAAAAATAATGCTTTTAACATTTATGTGCCGCTACGAAATAACTATTTATGCACAGTGGGCGTGGTCAAATCCCCAAAAGCTAGCCAACAACTTTTTTTTTAAAATTAATGTATGTTCGTGAAATATTTTTTCTGGGAGTTCTTGAAGCCACGGATCACCAATCCAAAGTCGAAATTTTTAAAAACATAATGGCGGCCAAACATGGTGGGGAGGCTTCTCAAAAATTGATGTATGTTTGTGAAATTTTGTTTCTGAGGGTTTTTAAAGTCACTGATTACGATGCCAAAGTCGAAATTAAAAAAAAAAAATGGCGGCCAAATATGGAGGAGGAGGTTTCTCGAAAATTGATGTACGTTCGTGAAATTTTGTTTCTGAGGGTTTTTGGAGTCACTGATCACGAATCCGAAGTCGAGATTTTTAAAAAACAAAATAGCGCCCAAATATGGAGGGGAGGTTCTCGAAAATTGATGTATGTTCGTGAAATTTTGTTTCTGATGGTTTTTGAAGTCGCTGATCACGAATCCACAGACGACATTTTTAAAAAAGAAAATGGCGGCGAAATGTGGTGGGGAGGTCTCTCGAAAATTGATGTATGTTCGTGAAATTTTGTTTCTGAGGATTTTTGAAGTCGCTGATCACGAATCCAGAGCGGAAATTTTTAAAAAACAAAATGGCGCCCAAATATGGAGGGGCGGTTTATCGAAAATTGATGTATGTTTGTGAAATTTTGTTTCTGAGGGTTTTTGAAATCACTGATCACCAATCCAAAGTCGAAATTTTTAAAAAACAAAATGGCGGCCAAACATGGTGGGGAGACTTCTCAAAAATTGATGTATGTTTGTGAAATTTTGTTTCTGAGGGTTTTTAAAGTCACTGATCACGATTCCAGAGTCGAAATTTTTAAAAAACAAAATGGCGGCCAAATATGGTGGGGAAAGTTTCTCGAAAATTGATGTACGTTCGTGAAATTTTGTTTCTGAGGGTTCTTGGAGTCACTGATCACGAATCCAAAGTCGAAATGTCAAAAAAAACATAATGGCGGATCTAATATGGCGGAAAGATTCTTCAAAATATCCTTAATCTTGGTGGAATCTAGCAAATGGCGGTTTTTCAGGTCGCTGATCACGAATCCGAAATAAAAATTTTAAAAAACAATGTGGCGGAAAGGTTCTTCGAAAAGTGCTTCGATCTGAGCACATCCTTCTTCGTAAACTTTAACGTGATTTATGTTTTGTAACATTTAATTGTCCTCGCTCTTCAGGATTCCAGTGTAACGATTTGTGTAAAAAGGAAAGAAAAGTTCTAAATAATATATACGATTGGCATAACCAAATTTATATGTGTACAGGGGTGCGTCAAAAGAAAAGTTTATAAAATTGGACATTCTAAAAAGCGTCATGAGAGTGATCGCTTTTTACAGGAAAGGCGCTTCAATAGGGCTTAAATTTAAAACTTGGGCTTCTTACTTTTATTGTTATTTTGTGCTCTTTTATTAACCATAGTGGACTTCGAAAAGGTAGTAAGAAAGTAATATACTTTATAAATTAAATTTTCCTTACCCATTCACATACATATGTTTGCGAGCTATATGTTTGAAGTTCATCAGCATCCATTAGCATTCTATAAGAATGTTTGAAAGCGACGCCCATTTACCAAAAAAAATTTTGTTGTAAACATGTTAAACACTATGCAGATACTATGTATATTTGAGCATGTCAATTAGAATGACGAGCCCGCGATAGCGAGCGAGTGGTATACCTAATATCCTTTTTATCATTAGAGAGGGAACAGTACGAATAATGATGTAATTCAGTGAGAATTTAAAATGTTGTTCAATACAAGTCCTTCATTTTTAATTGACGTGCGAACTAATTTTGAGTATGTGACAGACGAATATTTCAAATCTGCTGACCAAAATTTCATAATGAAAGCGCTGTTCCACTTCAAATAATTTGGGTGAAATTCTCTTAATATTATTAAACGAATAAAACACTTGGTTATATTGTTTCACTTAAGGACAGATTTATTGTACTCTGACACGTGTTTCGACCTCTCGGTCATTAACGAAGAGTTTACAGACTTAAACTGTTAAAGTCAGTAAACTCTTCGTTAATGACCGAGAGGTCGAAACACGTGTCAGAGTACAATAAATCTGTCCTTAAGTGAAACTATATAACCAAGTGTTTTATTCGTTTAATATCCATAATGTTTCACCAAGAACCAACCGTAGATTCTATTAATTTTACTCTTAATATTATTTAATGCATAGCTATTATGTGTAGTAGGCAGGCATTGGTGACAAATTTGTAATTTGTAAATTATTTTGATGACAATTATAACAAACGTCGAAATAAAATTAAGACACATGTCAAAAGGTGAATGCAGTTGTCTGTATATACTCATGCAAAAGACATATATCACGAACATTTTCAGATATCATTTTCTTAGAAATCTATGGTAGCTATTTGCTGATGGATATTTCAAGCCTATGCAAATGTTGTGCCTGTTTTATTACAGTAATCACAAAATGCTATTATCGCTAAATACTCAGACATTATTCAAATTTATAGTTGATTCACCGTTGTTTTCAATATCTCTTTTATGATATGGTTTTTATTATTACGTTATTGGAAAACTTATTTTGAGTTTATAAGTATGTATTTCTTTAATTTTCTTCACACGTTTTGTTAACTTTTGTGCTGAAAGGAGAGATGTTATTTTCCATACAACAGAATCAAACATTTTTAATCACTTCTAATAATACTTTTTTTACTGTCTAATTTAAATAATTTATTATAACCAACATGTTCCTTAACGTGTTAGGATACAATTATATAATTATTCATACTAAATAGCAGATATATTGTACGTAATAAATAAATAATAAAATAAATTAAATCTACATTCCATAAATATTTATAAAAGAGTCTTCATTCGCTCCTAAACAAAAGCAACACAACCAACAACTGCAATAATTTTCTATATGGTTATGTTACTTAGGCAACCAACATGCGCCAGTAGATAAAATGGCGTGAAATTTGAGATGTTGCATAAGTTTATTTGTTAAATAATATAATCTACAAAAGCCATATCATGACTCATAAATAATGATGTTCATACACCTTTCAAACCCTCTTTGTTTATCAAAAATGCTTGCCCATTATACAGAGTAGCCAAGTATTAAATAAAATGTATGTATAGAAAAAGGAGGTATATTTGTAACTGGTTTTCATGTAATAGTATTCACTAGCGGAAGCTATATGCCCTGAAGTGTTAATTAAATAATTTAATTTTGTTGGGAGGTTTCCTAGGTCGCTGAACACGAATCTGAAAACGAAATTTGATAAAATAAAAAGGCGCATTCAATATGGCAGAAAGGTAATTGAATTTGTATGGAATTTAGTACTTGGGGTTTCTAGGTTCGCTGATGAAGAATCTGAAGTTTATATTTAAAAAAAAATGGCGTGTCCAATATAGCGTAATGGTTCTTCGAAAACGTATTGGATACGCGTGAAATTCAATATTTGGGGTTCTTATTGTCGCTGATAACGAATTGGAAGTCGAAATATGAAAAAAAAGTGAGGCGACCAACATTGGGGAAATGTGCGAAACATAATTAGATCTTGGTGGGTGCAATTTGACGGTTTTTACTTGGCTCCTTTTGAGTCTTTGATGAAATTGAATTTTCGATTCATTATTATTATTATTGTTTATGACTATCTTAAATTGTTTATGAGTTATTACCATCCTTTTAGATTTTTTCTTAAAATCCGTAGTCTTTGAAACAGTCATCAAACTTTTCTATTGTCGCATCAGAAGTGTATTGCAGACTGCATCAACGAAAATGGTGTCTTTGAGCACATTATTTCTTCGGATATTTTAAAATGACTTATGTTAAACATTAAATTACTTTTCTTACTCTACACTCTATACCGGTCTGTGTTAAAAACAGTTTGAGAAGAATTCTGAGTAATATATACGATTGGCTTTACAAAATATAATGGCATAATGTATATATAGGGATGCGTCAAAAGTTTATAAACACGGAAATTCTAACAACTGTCCTAACAGTGATCAGGTGTTACTGAAAGCTGTAAAAAAGATGTAAGCGGACGCGCAAAAAGCTATTCAAGCTTGAAAAGATTGACAAATAGCTATTGCGAAGTAATATCGTACGTATTCACAAGAGATTGTTTAACTATCATTGATGAAAATGAACCGTAAGCAACATCGTCAATTGCAATAATTTAGAATAGAACTTATATAAGGATGTTTTACAGTATTTTGGATTATAACAATGGGTAAATATTACTATAACAAATATATATTATATCGATTTGTCCCTTAAACTGCATTGGTGTACAATGCAAAGCAAATAATTATATACAGTGTGGACAAGACTCTACCAACATTATTAAAAATCCTTCATAACTGAGAGTTGCAATACAAATTACCACAAAGAAACAATGCAAAATATAAAAATATAGGTATGGGAATCATTATAGAAAATTGCAATGAAATAATAATTGTGAATTATTTAAAATATACATTCGTGTTAATAAAACATCTTATCTACAAATTTATATAAAATAAAATATTCTTTTTAAATTTTTAATGATTTCTCATTTAAACCAAAAAGATCATTGGAATCGACATATATAGACTGAAACACTATTGACTACAAAAACTATCAAACCACATTTTCCAACTGATTAAAAACGCAGATTTCAAGGGGTGTCTATTCTATACCCCACAAACAAAATCAAAGTATAGATACATTAGGCCAACGTGAAATAATCAACATAAGGCACGTAAACCAATAATAGTAGAAAAAAATTGAAATAGAATGAAAAACTACCGACAGCGAAGAGCACAGGAGAAGTATGTGAAAAATGTCCATAAAAACGATAAACGATAAAATACATCTTATTTCATGGACAGCCATTAAACATTTTAAATTTAGAAATGCTGCTATTATCACTAAATCTATTATTAATAATTTCAAATATTGAACATCTAAAATACAATTATATTTACTTATTCGCTATATATCGGAATTACATGGTGATTTATAAACTGAAACGCAACAAAGACAAAATCCCCAAGGAGAATTAGGGAGAGCGGTACCTCAACACTAAGCGGAATAAAAGAGGCGGCAGCGGGCCTTCTAGGCCTGTCGTATTAGCTAGTTATACATACTATTAGCGCACGGCCGTTTCGTGTTAATTTCTTGGGAAAAGACGGCTTAACCGAATCACCATGGTTACCTAGCGGACGGCTCAAAATGGACGAAAATTGGACGCACGGGGCGCAGTACTCGTCCCTGGATTCGCGAAATTAAAAGTTGTCCCTTTGCCTAGGCATAGGGGCATCTTTAAATTTCCGGTCGACGGAGAGATTTTCCTTTTTTTCGGTGCGCGTGCAGAGATATCCGGCGTCAAAGAGGAGCGTGCAAATATTTTGTAACATAAAAATGGCTTACGTTATTGAGATATATTGGTGAACACGAAAAAGTGACTTTTCGCTAATCTGACAGGTACACCGAGAAATTTGGCAGGTGTGACTTTAAGCGTGAAATTCCGATTTTTGAAGGTTTCAAGGACACGACAAGATTCAGAAATGCAAAGTACACACATTTCTCGGCAATTTGCATTCCTATTCCGACTTCATCGACGTTCGATATCGATAGGACGAGTGATTTAAATTCCTCGTGCAGACGGACACGGTAGAAAAATGGTCGCAATATGTCACAAATACATGTAAACAATAAGTCGTGTGCAATGACAATGTCATTATGTACACGTACGTCTCTTAATGATTATAAATTTGATTTTTATTAAAATGCAATAATTCCGATACGCTTACGCCCTTTCCTCGGGGGGAAAAGGATTGCTTTTAACATTTACGTGCCCCGACGAGATAATTATTTGAATTATTACGCACCGCAGAGTGGGCGGAGCCAAAATCACCTTTTTCTCACTCTCCGATAAATACAAAAGCATCTTCAAACAGTTCGTATCATCACTTAATGTCTATAGGTATTTAATCTTTCAGGAATATTTTTATAACACAATTTACCATCTTAGATGACAAATTTCTTTCCGTTATATCAAAACTTTTTTCTCATATTACCTACTACAAGTATCAGCTGATCGGTCATATCATATATGTATTGTGTGGATGTACTTGTGATGTATTCTAGGTTAATACCAAATACCATGAGTTAAGCGATGGCACTAGGACGTCTCATTTTAGTCAAGACTTTTCGAATTGCACACAAACAATTAGATTAAAATGTCTAATTGGTCTAGCAAAAAACATACTCTCTTTGCAGACTGGTAACCGATCATGCTGAAAATCAAAAATGAACGATAAATATTGTAGAGATCGGCACAGTTACAGAAACAAGGTATAATAATTGTATGTATTTCTATCTGCAAGTTAATAACGTAAATTCTATTATTTTTATTATGATCAAGGTACATAGAAAACTAAGAATTGGATGGGAAAATATCAAACATGTATTTAAGACGAACGGTAATATAACATCTTATATGCATTGAAGCAGGTTTTTATTGTGGTAACGAATTTAAAACTGTTGTAGGTATTTAAACAAACAATAATGTTTCAAGATTTGTTCCAAAGAAGATTGTACATTCATGCTGTAGAAATCATATTAGATATCAATACATAAGTGATGTAATACATATTTTATGAGGATTGGATAGAAATCGGTTAAAACAAAATCCGGAATTTCATCCAAATGAGGTATTGCAAATGCACTTTACAGATAAAGCAATAAAGTAAGAATAATATTGTAGGGATGGGTATGTGATACTGTGGAATTTTAAGAACGGTGAATAAAAATATAGGATTTAATTTTTGCTAAATTTCAATGTGTCTACTTGGTAAATGTTACTTCAGACATGTGAGAATCTTTAAATTGCTGAAAGAACATTTGTCTACTGGTACTTTAAGAACGGACGGAAGAAAGGAAAATTAGAACTACAGTTTAAATAGAATCCTCGATTAAAATATCATTCACATTTATATGAAATTACTGATGAGATGGTGTTTAAGTGTAGCCTATTCTTCATGTACGAACTTAATTTAAGCCAGTTGATATTCTTGAAGGTAACAATTATTGTTTTTACATATACATATAAGTACTAATAAAAATATATCATCAGTATAATTAATAAAGCGATTGCTCTGGAAAAATCTGAATTATATACATTTAGATCTAATAAATATGTATCTTTTCATCTATATTTTGCAAATTAGTGCTTTTTAAGGGTAAATAGTTTTATTTTTAAGTATATATTGTAGTCCTCAAAAACATTAAATCATTGACATAGCGAGGCTTGAGTAATTTATGCTATTATATTGTTAAATGGGAATTAATCACAAATTACATATGATTGGAGCTTAACTTCTTAAACTCTTCTTGTGTACCTAGCTATTTAATCAGAAGAAATAAGAATCGCAAAAAAAGATATTAATTATAGACTGCTTTTTTGCCATATTAGTACAAATTTGGCACAAATCTTTCCATGTCAGTCAACATTCCTCTTCGTTACTTTTTTCATGGACACACACCTTTCCAGATTTATTCTAGCATCATACAATGCTGCTAAGTATTAGTAAAAAGGGAAATGATGTTCCCGAAAGACTTAAATAATGAACTGTAAACTTCTAATTTTATTACAGAAAGCTTGAGAGCTTTAATAATAAATGACACATGCAAAGCATGTGCTGTCTGTTATGTTCGCATTTAGATTATTGTGTCGAAAGCTTTAACCGTTAAAAGTTATTGCATTAATTTTTTTATTGGGAAGAGTGAAAATTCTTTTTAAGTCTGAAGAATACAGCTTGACAATATTTATATTTCAAACTGTAAGTCTGCAAAAAGCCAATGATTAAGTATTAAAAATTCAGCCAGGAGATGCTTCCACCACAACCAGCGTAAAATATTAATTCTTAAGACATATCTCAGTCTAGATATGCAACACCTACGTTGTATAAATTAAATATTTATAGGCTTAGATTATTATTATTACATATAGTTTTTTTCAAAATTCACCGTTTCCCTATAATATGGTGTATCATATTAAGTACAGGTTAAGATTAACAATTGGTCGCATTCAGCAGACACAACAGTTGCCTAACAGTTCAGTGCCGACCATGCGACCATTCTTTCGAATACGTAATCAAAAAATATATAAAGGTCTATTTATGCTTGAGTTTGCGCATTTCCTCTTTGTAATTGTATTTAACAGGACCTCTTAACACATTTTAATTGACCCTATTTTGGACACACTCAAGATATGTCATTAACGTATTAAACTATATTTAAAAATTACATGTGGAATTGAAAACATTTAAGAAATTCTACAGAAGTTGGCAGGTTCACGTTGAAAGGTTTTGCAGATACTGTATAAAGTACTCTTGAATGAACTGGGTTTGGATGAACAGTGTGTTTGTTAACGTGAAGTTAAATTTTAAAATAATAATTATTATTGGTATTACAAAGCTTGCGCCGATTCCTCCAGGACATAACATTTTGTAAGTCAAAATTATGGAAACAAGGTTTTCTCAATCAACCTTCTTTGATTTAAGAAATTTCCACAAAAAACTGTTAAAACGTATTGGTTTTAGTACACAGTTGATATATGATCTTTCAGTAAAAGTTTCTGGCCTTTTACATCCTCCACAAATTTGGTGCAAGTTGAATTGCCTCAAATACGGCACTTGAAAGTGCAATATCTTATACTGTTAGAATAATAATTCATTAATGTTGGTAAGAAATGCAAAAATTTAGTACTTGCTTGAAACGGAGGGAATAACTTTGTAAAATTTTTTAAGTAGGCAAGTCAGCGTTACTTTTAAATTTATATATCAAAATTGATTAGTTTATGTTATGTGCTCATGTGGGATTCTTATGTCAAATTTGACAATTATAAAAATAGGAGAATACATTTATATTCTCATCCGAGTGAATGAAGAGTGGGAACATGAAATGACAAGTACCTAGGTCATTTAGAAAAATAATATCAAGCAGTTTAGTAAGTGTCAATGTGGAGAAAAAAATAAGCGAGAGGTGTATCAAAACAGACGATAGAGTTTCAGTCAAATGAAATGCGCTCATTTCGAACTTACTAATTTATGGATCAGACCACTTCGGTCAACTATTAAATAGAAAATTGATGGAAGTTTGGGAGTCTATTGAATAAATATATTTGAATAAAGTAAGTAAAGATGTGTAGAAGAGTTGGTAAAGGGGACACATCTTCACCATTTCATAATGATGAATTATATAAAAGCGCGTCCTACCGTCCATGTAATAATATCAAATGTTGTTAACTACTATTAAACTAATAAACAAAAATTTATCATTAAAATGTCTCACAAATATTATTTAAAGGTTATAAATATAAAAAAAAATAGCTGCAGAAATTAGTATGATTCACTGGACCATAATTAGTCACTTCCACTATCGATACTTCTGACACAAATAACAAATAGTGCTACGATGTCGTCCATTAATCCATTCCACACACCTTTTTCTAAGTAGCCTTTCCATTTTACGTGAATGATATGATGCATTGTCCATGATTATTAGGCACAGCATTATCTGGATATTTTTGTAATTCTTATATTACGTTATATACTCGGGTGTTTTCATACCTTCGAAGAGGTTCGCTCTTTAAATAGAAACTGCACACCATCTATTGTATAGTATTTTTTTACATATTCATCATATTCTAATAGTTTCAATTGTCTGCTCACACTTTCTTTAGGAGATCTAAGTTCACCTGTTTCTATTCTTAAGGCTTAGATTATTATTATTACATATAGTTTTTTTCAAAATTCACCGTTTCCCTATAATATGTATCATATTAAGTACAGGTTAAGTTTAACAATTGGTCGCATTCAGCAGACACAACAGTTGCCTAACAGTTCAGTGCCGACCATGCGACCATTCTTTCGAATACGTAATCAAAAAATATATAAAGGTCTATTTATGCTTGAGTTTGCGCTTTTCCTCTATGTAATTGTATTTAACAGGACCTCTTAACACATTTTAATTGACCCTATTTTGGACACACTCAAGATATGTCATTAACGTATTAAACTATATTTAAAAATTACATGTGCAATTGAAAACATTAAGAAATTCTACAGAAGTTGGCAGGTTCACGTTGAAAGGTTTTGCAGATACTGTATAAAGTACTCTTGAATGAACTGGGTTTGGATGAACAGTGTGTTTGTTAACGTGAAGTTAAATTTTAAAATAATAATTATTATTGGTATTACAAAGCTTGCGCCGATTCCTCCAGGACATAACATTTTGTAAGTCAAAATTATGGAAACAAGGTTTTCTCAATCAACCTTCTTTGATTTAAGAAATTTCCACAAAAAAACTGTTAAAACGTATTGGTTTTAGTACACAGTTGATATATGATCTTTCAGTAAAAGTTTCTGGCCTTTTACATCCTCCACAAATTTGGTGCAAGTTGAATTGCCTCAAATACGGCACTTGAAAGTGCAATATCTTATACTGTTAGAATCATAATTCATTAATGTTGGTAAGAAGTGCAAAAATTTAGTACTTGCTTGAAACGGAAAATAATATCAAGCAGTTTAGTAAAAAAAATCGGGACCATTATCAGAAAAATGGCGGATATCATAATTACGAGACGCGAAAAAGGGACGACATAAGGGCTCGTAAACCAACTCACTCTTACTTTAAGAAATCTCCATTCTATGCAGGTTGTCACCTGTTCAACCTTTTACCAGAAAGAGTGAAAGGCTCGCCTACAATGAAAATATTTAAGAGGGAGTTGAAGGGGCTGTTACTTGAGGGTGTTTTTTACAGCATCGAGGAGTTCGAGAGTCATATTCGGACGAGTAGTCTGGGTGTTTGACATATATATCTGTGAGCGTTTGTTTACAACTTGTTTTGATTTTAATTTTAATGTTACTTATTTTGTAATTGACATGTATTTTTTAATATTGACATATCCAATCCTTGTGTACCAAGGCCAAATGGACCAATAAATATTATTATTATTATTATTATTATTATTATTAATTATGCGATGTACAGTAACGTTTGTCAGACAAATGACAGATACATATTTATAATATACTGTGAATTGTGATTGAATAGATACCTATATATTACTGAGTGTTTTAAAGATGCTCAATATAATTAATTGAATTATTTAACAGTAACGTGGAATCAATGTATATAATGCATAATTATTTTTTATAAACTTTTCAGATAAATTCATCTTACACTATTAGCCAGAGATACTGATTTATGAATATTTATACATTATTGCAGCTAATATTGGTGGATGAGGACAGTGATGTTGCTGAATATACAGAGTGTTCCACTAATACATAAATTAAAAAGGTGATTGTGGTAGAGACAATAAACTATTTACAAAAAACTTTTGGTTGCTGAAAATACAAACGGCCTACGAAGAAAGTGTTGATATGGTAATCATACAAGTGTTACTATTAAATATGTATAGGTATTTTATATATAATTTAACATGATTTAAGTTTGTTGTTAAAACATTTTTTGCTTTTTTGTATGTAATGTACTTTACGTTTTTAACTGGTTCGATATTTGCTATTACTCCTTTCATTACATATTTGATTATAGTTGTAACGTTTATTAAATAGCTTAAATTCATTTTATTTGCTTATTTACAATTTTATCTTTGAAATATATCTAAAAATATACAGGGCATTTCAATTAAAAAATGCTGTGAGGTAAATTATATTCTAAAATACAATTTAAAAGCTCTAAGTAATATTTATATTGAAGAAGGTTGGAGCTGTTCGGGGTGTAATTTAGACGTTACGTTTGTAAGAAGTATTATAAGGAAGTCGAATGAAACATCAATTTGCACGTTGCTTATCGATAAACGTGAAATACTAACAAGGCATTGTTATAAAATATGTCCTAATTTTTCTTAATTCTACAGAATATAAACTTCCTATTGGTGACAGCTTATAATAAATTATGTTTAAATAAATTAAAAATAATTAGATAATAAAAGTTGTGTTTCAATATGTCCCAGTAACAGACCTTTCAATTGTGTGTTATACAATTATAAAAAGATTAAAAACATCTACCTCCATCTGGTTAATGGATAAGCTAGAAAAATTAATACAAATATACGGCCCATGTATAAAATACATGGTGTGTTAACAAGGCAGTTCATTTAAACTATGATTGTGTTTGGCGGCTGTTAATAGAGATGAACGTAGTTGTAGGTCTAACAGAAATGTCAGGTGTTTGTGATAAATAGATTCAACAAGACATAAAATTTGGATTTTTTAGATGTAAAAATATACATAATTAAAAAAATAATTATATAGGTACTACAAAATAAGTCATACATTTTTTAGGAAGCCTGCGTTAATTGTAACTAAAACAAACACTGTACTTTTCATAAGTACTTCATTCATACGAATTATCTTTAATTTCACGATTTAAAGAGTAATGTAATTATTATTATAGAAATTAAACTATTACTAATAATATTAATATCTCGAAGGAGAAAACTTTTTTGAAAAAACGCAAAAAGAGGCCGATTTTTGATCCAAGGGGGACACCCTTCCATCATATCTTCAACTGTGTTACGCCATTTCCCTCCCCTCCATCACTCTAACCATTACAATTTAAATAGGGAAAGTACTAAATACGATACATCATTGAAAAGGTAATTGTACGGAGAATTCGGCAAAGTGATTGTTGGTTACCTATTTTTGATTTTAGCACCCTCTAGGGGGATAAAAAACGGTTACGTATTCCAAAATGTGACACGTCATTTCAAAGGTAATTTTATTAGCAACTAAATGCGTAATATTTTTGACATTCATTTGTCATCATTGTCAAGTACAGACTGTAAGCGTCTATTGCAAGGTTTTTCAGTTACTTAATTTTTTTTCAATTGTGCATTAAATTGCTAATAAAATTAGCTTTGAAATGATGTGTCACATTTTGGAATAAGTAACCGTTTTTTATCCCGCTGGAGGGCGCTAAAATCAAAAATAGCGCAACCAACAATCACTTTGATGAATTCTCCGTTCAATTACCTTTTCAATGATGTATCTTATTTTGTACTTTCCCTATTTAAATTGTAATGGTTAGACTGATGGAGGGGGGGGGGGGAATGGCGTAACACAGTTGAAGTTATAAT
The DNA here is from genome assembly GCA_963170755.1 of Amphimallon solstitiale. Taxonomy (NCBI): domain Eukaryota; kingdom Metazoa; phylum Arthropoda; class Insecta; order Coleoptera; family Scarabaeidae; genus Amphimallon; species Amphimallon solstitiale. Next base: position 118,228,895 of record OY720675.1, read on the forward strand.
TGAAGGGTGTCCCCCTTGGATCAAAACACGACCTCTGTTTGCGTTTTTTCAAAAAAGTTTTCTCCTTCGAGATATTTAATCTGTTTCGTTTTCGGTGGGGCAGCCTGTATAAAGACAGTGCGAGTTAGAAATGGTATAATGTACTAATTATCAGTTACTTTAAGACTGCCATCTACTTCATTACACAATAGCATCCCTGCTCCAGAAAAAATAATTTAAGCATTACTCTCCAGATACTGATCAAAATTAGTGAAAGTAGTATATTGTTAAAATAAAATGGAGTTAAGACGGGCGTTTACCAACAAATAGAAACGTATGCAACTTAAATTACTCGCGGGACGGGTAGACGCAAGGGGGTGTGAGTAAGTGAAGCTACACGAAGGTTTACTGTTTAATGTTTTTTATCTTTAAAAATAAGTACATAAATTTGATTTTTTCTTTATATCGTACATCAAATGTGCAGCTGGCGCGTAGAGGTCGTTTTTTTTGTGTACCAACGTTAGTTAGTAGACACTAATCAAATTCATGCATTTTTGTGGTTATTTCTAAAACACATAACTTTGTTAAGAAAATAAATTAGTACAAAAACGGACCTTTACATTTTAAATTGATGCCTTTTGCACCACTAACCCAAATTTGAGATTCTAAAATTACAAAATAAATTCAAAAAACGCGAAGCGGCGATACCTTAGTTTTCGATAGGTAAACGCCCCTCTTAAAGAGGGTAACGAAAATAAAAAAAAATTGTGCACATCTATGTCGCCAACTTTACTCATCTGTTACCGTTTCTAACACCGATATATTTCACTAAAGTATACGCGAAATGTCCGCATTGAGGTTCGTCAACTTAATATCCGCGTTAGGTTGACTTAAATGTTACAGGAAACGTCATTTAACGTTGGCAGTCACACATAAAAGTGAACGGCTCTGTTAAGCGAACACTCAACTGTTGTGAAGTGAACAGTTGGCGCGGGAACGGTTCTCGATCCGTCTGCTGAGTGAAAGCATTGGTCGCATTCAGCAGACACAACAGTTTACTGCCGAATGCCACCATTGTAATAAATAGGTAATAAACGATCCATGTAGCATTACAAAAATAGCGCACATTTTACGTCTAAGAAAGTCAGCTTGACAAGCACAGTCATGGGAATTATCACTTTTAATTAAAAAATTACATGAGTCAGTTTCAATTTAGTATTTGGTAAGGGGCATACCTAATTACTAACTGCAACAGGGGTGTTTCAAAAGTTTATAAAAGTGAACATTCTAAAAAGCGTCATGCCAGTGATCGCTTTTTACAGGAAAAGCGCTTCAATAGGGCTTCACTTTAAAACTTGGGCTTTTTACTTTTATTATTATTTTGTGCTCCTTTATTAACGATAGTGGATTTCGAAAAGGTTGACAGGCTGTTACACTTTCACATCAAAATAGTATTGTAAACTGTCTTATTGAACATGTTGGGCTTTTTGATCTCATTGTGTCTTTGGATACCTTAACGTGACTTATGTTTAAAATTAAATTATCTTTCTCGCTCTTGAGTGTGTACCGGTTTGTGTTAAAAACAGTTCGAGAAGAATTTTAAATAAAATATCCAATTGGTTTAACAAAATATATGTATATACAGCGGTACTTCAAAAATTTATAAATGTCGGAAGAGTTTTTTGAAAATTGATGAATGTTTGTTAAATTTTGGATACGGGGGTGTTTGTGGTCGCTTATTACGTATTCAATTTGGCGATTCTTCGAAACGTTATTGAACAGGGTTTAAATTTAATACTTCATTTATTCTTAACGATAGTAGATTCGAAAACAGAATAGTATTGCACACTGTCTCAATTAAAATGTTGCGCTCTTTGAGCTCATTGTTTCTTTCGATACTTTAACGTGACTTATGTTTAACATTCAATTACCTTTCTCGCTCTAGAGTGTGTACCAGTTTGTGTAAAAAACAATTCGACAAGAATTTTAAATAAAACGTCCTATTGGTTAACAAAATATATTCTATTTATAGATATAGCTGTCGGTTCTTGGTGAAACATAATTTATATATACTTTAAGGTAGATAAAATTAAAAAACACTAATAATAGACACAGTAATAAAGTGGTCAAAGTAGGTACAGAGAACACACCCTCAGCCCTCAAGTAATATATAAGTTTAAAAAATATACACACAAATTTAGTTCTTTGAGAATGGTAGAACATACCGAAACAATATTGTTAGAGAAATTCTAATAAATTAAGTGAAACGAAATCAAGTGTTTTTTAATTTTATCTACCTTAAAGTATAAACAAAATATATGTATATACAGGGGTGCTTCAAAGGTGTATCAAAGTGGACATTCTAAAAAGCATCATGCCAGTGATCGCTTTTTACAGGAAAGGCGTTTTAATTTAGAACTTGTGCTTTTTAATTTTATTATTACTTTGTGCTCCTTTATTAACGATAGTGGATTTCAAAAAGGTTGACAGGCTTTTACACTTTCACATCAAAATAGTATTGTACACTGTCTTAATAAAAAATTTGCGCTTTTTGATCTCATTGTGTCTGGATATTTTAAAATGACTTATGTTTAACATTAAATTACCTTTCTCGCTCTTGAGTGTGTACCGATTTATGTCAAAAACAGTTCGAGAAGAATTTTAAATAAAATATCCTATTGGCTTAACAAAATATGTGTATATACAGGGGTGGTTCAAAAGTTTATAAAAGTGGACATTCTAAAATGCGTTTTTTACAGGAAAGGCGCTTCAATAGGGCTTAGCATTAAAACTTGGGCTTTTTACTTTTATTATTATTTTGTGCTTTTTTTCTTGACGAGAGTAGACTTCGAAAAGGTTGACATGCTTTTCCACTATCACATCAAAATAATATTGCAAACTGTCTCGATGAAAATGTTGTGCTCTTTAAGCTTATTGTTTCTTTGAATACTTTAACATGACTTATGTTTAACATTAAATTACCTTTGTCTCTCTTGAGTGTGTACCGGTTTATGTCAAAAACAGTTCGAGAAGAATTTTAAATAAAATATCCTATTGGCTTAGTAAAATATATGTATATACAGGGGTGTTTCAAAAGTTTATAAAAGTGGACATTTTAAAAAGCGTTTTTTGCAGGAAAGGCGCTTCAATAGGGCTTAAATTTAAAACTTGGACTTTTTACTTTTATTATTATTTTGTGCTTTTTTCTTATCGAAAGTAGAGTTCGAAAAGGCTGACATGCTTTTCCACTCTCACGTCAAAATAGTATTGTAAACTAGCTCGATGAAAATATCGTGCTCTTTGAGCTCATTGTTCTTTTGGATACTTTAACATGACTTATGTTTAACATTTATTTACCTTTCTCGCTCTTGAGTGTGTACCGGTTTGTGTAAAAAAACCGTTCAAAAAGAATTTTAAAGAAAATATACTTTTGACTTCACGAAATATATGTATATACAGGGGTGCGTCAAAAGTTAATAAAACCGGACATTCTAAAAGGCGTCATGACAGTGATTTCTTTTTACCGGAAACAATGAAAAAGCTGTAAGCGGACGCGAAAAAAGCGATTCAAACTAAAAGAGATTGACGGACCGGCTGTAAGCGGAGGACCCGCTGTAAGCGGAGAACCCGTTGTAAGCGGAGGACCCGCTGTAAGCGGACGTTAGATCTAGTTATATATACTAATAGCGGAGTAGCCCATGGCAACCAAACGCCCGAAAAATGGACGAAAATCGGTTGTGCGGTAGGAAGAACTCGTCTCTGGATATGCAAAATTAACGGCTGTCTTTTGGCATGTTGATAGAGGTGACTTTAAACCGCTCAACGACGGCGAGTTTTTCTTCCCAAGTGGAGCGTGTGTAGAGATACGGGCTTTTAAAGAGGAGCCTGCACTCGGGGTTTTTTAACAGCAAAATGGCTTACGTTATGGCCGTGACAAGCAATACAAATTCCTATAAACGTCAAACTGGCAGGCAAATTCAGTTGTATCCACAGATTCACTTTTAAGCGTGAAATACGAAATTTTGAAGGTTGCGAGCGCCCAACAAGACCCGGTGTCTTATAGAACGGGCGTCTCTGGATCTTTCCCATGCTTATTTCGAGTCGACAGACGCGCGCAAACAAGGGCACGAGCACTTTCAAATTCGTTTGCAGACAGATTTCGTAAGAAAAATGGCCGAAATACGTCACAGATTCAATGTGCATGTGATTCAATGTACTACGGTCTAGCGAAAAATATCAGATTAATTTATCCGGTCCGACAAGTTCGGCATCTCAATCTCGACGGGCGGGTGCTTGACTTAACATTTTTATAGATATACAGGTTGATTGTTCTTTTAATGACTATATATTTGAATTATTAAAATACGTTAATTCCAGAACGCGTACGCCTTAATAGGGAAAAGGATTGCTTTTAACATTTATGTGCCCTTATGACAACGATTACGCATACATGCAGAGTGGGCGGAGCTATCTGAAATTAATTTCTCTCTTCTGATTAAAGTAAAATTCGGCACTTGGGAGTCTTTGTGGTATCATTGATCGCGTATCCAAAGTCGAAATGTCAAAAAAAAACAAAATGGCCCAAGGATTTTTTGAAAATTGACGTATAAATGTGAAATTCTAGATACGAGGGTGTCTTAAGTCGCCGATCACAAATCCAAAATCAAAATGTCATAAACAAACAAAATGGCGGATGAATTTTTTGAAAATTAACGTATGAATGTAAAATTTTAGATACGGGGGTTTTGGAGGTCGCCGATCACGATTCCAAAGTCAAAATGTCAAAAAAAAACAAAATGGCGGAAGATTTTTTGAAAATTGACGTATGAATGTAAAATTTTAGATATGGGGGTTTTGGGGGTCGCCGATCACGATTCCAAAGTCAAAATGTCAAAAAAAAAACAAAATGGCGGAAGATTTTTTGAAAATTGACGTATGAATGTAAAATTTTAGATACGAGGGTTTTGGGGGTCGCCGGTCACGATTCCAGAGTCAAAATGTCAAAGAAAAACAAAATGGCGAAAGATTTTTTTTGAAAATTGACGTATGAATGTAAAATTTTAGATACGGGGGTTTTGGGAGTCGCCGATCACGATTCTAAAGTCAAAATGTCAAAAAAACAAAATGGCGAAAGATTTTTTAGAAAATTGACGTATTAATGTAAAATTTTAGATACGGGGGTGTGTTAGGTCGCCGATCACAAATCCAAAATCAAAATGTCATAAAAAAACAAAATCGTGGAAGAATTTTTTGAAAATTGACGTATGAATGTGAAATTTTAGATACGGGAGTTTTGGGGGTCGCCGATCACGATTCCAAAGTCAAAATGTCAAAAAAAACAAAATGGCGAAGATTTTTTTGAAAATTGACATATGAATGTGAAATTTTAGATACGAGGGTTTTGGGGGTCGCCGATCAAGATTCCAAAGTCAAAATGTCAAAAGAAACAAAATGGCGGAAGTTTTTTTTGAAAATTTACGTATGAATGTAAAATTTCAGATACGGGAGTTTTGGGGGTCGCCGATCACGATTCCAAAGTAAAAATGTCAAAAAAAACAAAATGGCGAAAGATTTTTTGAAAATTGACGTATGAATGTAAAATTTTAGATACGGGGGTGTTTGTGGTCGCTTATTACGTCTTCAATTTGTTGATTCTTCGAAACGTGATTGAACAGGGTTTAAATTTAATACTTCATTTTTTCTTAACGATAGATTCGCAAACATCAGAATCGTATTGTACACTGTCTCAATGAAAATGTTGCGCTCATTGAGCTCATTGTTTCTTTCAATACTTTAACATGACATGTTTAACATTAAATTACCTTTCTAGCTCTTGAGTGTGTACCAGTTTGTCTAAAAAGCAGTTCGAGAAGAATTTTAAATAAAATATACTATTGGCTTAACAAAATATATGTAGGGGTGCTTCAAAAGTTTATAAAGGTGGACATTCTAAAAAGCCATGACAGTGATTGCTTTTTACAGGACAGACGCTTCAATAGGACTCAAATTTAAAACTTGGGCTTTTTACTTTTATTATTATTTTGTGCTTCTTTCTTAACGAGAGTAGACTTCGAAAAGGTTAACAGGCTTTTACACTTTCACATCAAAATAGTATTGTACACTGTCTTAATAAAAATGTTGCGCTACTTGATCTCATTGTGTATTTACATACTATTCGCTTCACAAGATATATATATATATATATACCGGGTGTCCAGTTTAAAATGCAGTACATGGGGATATTGGAAACCGTTGGAGATACAACGTCGGTTAAATGGGAGAAAAGTTGCGTATTCATTTGTCCATGAATAATCCAACATCAGATTTTGAAATTTTTGTTTCATTGGGCAGATACAGGGTGAAAAAGAAAAAAATGCATTTTTGAAAATCTTCCATATTTTGTTTCCTAGAAGAGATAAATTTACAAAAGTTGTAAGCTAGGGATAACAAGTCATGAGGATTTTAAAAATGATTAAAAAAAAGATCTAGGTCTACTAGATTTTGCGTGACAATAATCAACTTTTGTTTTTCTTATGGCAGCCATATTGGATTTTGACCTTTTTAATATCTTCAAAAAAATGCTATTCAATGATGTATAACATGTTTATGTTCAAGATAGTAAAAACATGAAAAATAGAGAAAGTAAGATTTTAACATAGTAGGCCATGGAACTGTGGATATCTTATGTGTATACTGATAAAAAAACAAAAAACAACAAGTCTCCAAGTACTGTGAAAATATCTTTAACATTTTATTTATTAGTATTCATTAAATAAAGGTGGTTAGGTAGCTGAATCATTAATGTAACAACTGTTCAAATAAGCCACCGTTCATTCGTATGCACAATCTACATCGTGTTAGTACTGCCTCACAAGATTGTCTAACCATGTTCGGTGTCATTCCATTCACTGCTTCTTCAACTGCTTGACGTAATTCTTCCACATTTTCATAAGATCTCGAAAACACTTTGTTTTTCAGATAGCCCCATACAAAAAAATCAAGAGGTGTGAGGTTCGGGGACCTAGCAGGGCACCCTATTGGTCCTCGGTTACCAATCCGTTATTGTAATATTGATTATTTAAATAATTTGTAACCAACAAGGAATTGTGTGGAGGCGCTCCGGTTTGCAGAAAATACATATTTTGCAACGTGGCCAGTGTAAGTTCTTCAATTCGTTCAGCAACATGTGTGCGCAAAAGTTCTAAATACCTTTCAGAATTTAAATTCTCATTGAAAAAGAATGGACCGATAACATGGGTATCAATAACGCCGATCCAGACATTAAATCCCCATCTGACTTGCTGTCTAATGCCACGAACTAGGTGTGGATTTTCATCGGACCAAAAGATAGTATTTTTACGATTAAACATTCCAGAGTTAGTAAATCGACTCTCATCAGACCATAAAATTTTCGCAAACAAGTTTCGATTTTCATTGTTTTACGATGAACCAATGACAGAATTGTGCTCTCCGTATTTCGACACCATTTTGAAGCCCTTGACTGGCTCTTTCACGATAAGGTTTAAATTTGGCACGCTTTAAAATGATACCAGCTGTTGACCTAGCGACGCCAGGTGTATTTTCAATTACCCGTAAAGACGTACGGGGATTTTCAACTATTGCTTAAAGAACAATATTTTCGTTATTTTCATTGTTTTGCCTTTTTTTAATCAAATTATCACGCAATCGGCGAAAAATGCTTTTTTTTGGCTGCCGCCTTTCAGGGTATCTATCGAAATACATTTCTGCAGCCAATTCATCATTTCTTCCACACAAAATAAAACACTCTAGCATTTGATATTTGTCACTATTTGTAAAACGATCCATCTTAGGTTTGCACAGTACAGATACTTATAACAACAATACAATGAGATTAACAATAAGATTACTGACAGTTCAGAATAAACTTCACAGCTTTTAGAGTTGTTTAATACAAATACCACATTTATTATCACGGCCTACTATGTTAAAATCTTACTTTCTCTATTTTTCATGTTTTTACTATCTTGAACATAAACATGTTATACATCATTGAATAGCATTTTTTTTGAGGATATTAAAAATGTCAAAATCCAATATGGCTGCCATAAGAAAAACAAAAATTGATTAATGTCACGCAAAATCTAGTAGACCTAGATTTTCTTTTTAATCATTTTTAAAATCCTTATGACTTGTTATCCCTAGCTTACAACTTTTGTAAATTTATCTCTTCTAGGAAACAAAATATGGAAGATTTTCAAAAATGCATTTTTTTCTTTTTCACTCTGTATCTGCCCAATGAAACAAAAATTGCAAAATCTGATGTCGGATTATTCATGGACAAATGAATACGCAACTTTTCTCCCATTTAACCGACGTTGTATCTCCAACGGTTTCCAATATCCCCATGTACTGCATTTTAAACTGGACAGGGTGTATATATACAGGGTGTCCAAAGTTATCGGTGCACTATTGCTATCTCCGTTATTTCTTGAGCTACGATTTCGGTTAAATTAGCAAATTACTAGTGTTTTTAACGCTGATTATTATGCAGTTCATGAAAAAACAATTGAATTACGTATTTCTGAGATATTTGAAAATTTATAATTTTTTTAAATGGAACACCCTGTATATTTGTACGTATTTTGAAAAAGCATAATATTTTGAACAAATAATATCAAATACATAACTATCTTTAACTAAAAAATAAACAAATGGCAAGCGTTTAAAGCTTAAGAAATTTGTTAACATTTAATTATAAGTAGGTCATGGAAAATAATAATGAAATATAATGTTCACGGTACAAACAAACATAATAATGAAATAAATTTAATTTTTAATAACCTATTCAACATTTTGCCTAACTTAGTAAATGTTCAAAGACATTGCCTTGTTCTTCAATGCATTTTTCGGCTCTCACAATAACGTTTTCTGTAGCTTTTCTAATAGTTCTACCAGAAATATTATTTAGCGTTTGCCTAATACTATTTTCAAGTTCCATCACATTTCGATATCGCTGCTTGTACACTTCATTCTTTACAAAACCCCAAAGATAGTAATCCAGAGGTGTCAAGTCAGGAGAGCGTGCAGGCCAACGAATGGGGGCGTTGGTTCCTATCCATCTTTGGTTAAACGTTTCGCTTAACAAATTGGTAGTGTTGACGTAATTATGAGGAGGTGCTCCATCCTGTTGAAAATAAATACGGAGCCTATCAAGCACTGGCATATTATCTAAGAGACCATCCAGAATTTCTGTTAATAACCGCACATAGCGGTCTCCAGTTAAGGTACCTTGATAGAAAACTGGACCAACAATACTGTTGCCCATTAATCCGCACCACACATTTAAACTAAATCGGTGCTGGGGATTGCGTGGATCAACTCTCAGAGGATTTTCTCTACTCCAATAATGTTGATTTTTTTTATTACACATACCTGAATTAGAAAAATTTGATTCGTCAGACCATAGAATATAATTTAAATTATCTGGACGTTCATTATAAAAATTTCTTAGCCAATTACAGAAAACTATTCTTCTGTCTGCATCGCCGGGAAGTAATGTCTGAACTTTGTGGTGTTTGTATGGACGCAACTTATGCTTTTTTAAAATACCATGCACTGTACTCTTTTTCAAATCTAATTCTCTGGTACAACTTCGAATGGTTTTTTCTGGATTAGTTTCAAAATAAGCTAATACATTTACTTCCGTTTCTTCGTCTATTACAAAATCCTTTTTCCTTCTTCGTATCTTAAATGTTTCTTCGTTACTTCGAAATTTTCTATACAGTCTTAGAAAATAAAACTGATTTGGTAATTGACGATTCACATATGTGTTTTGATAGTAACGAAGCGCACTTCTTGCATTTTTTCTACAAATAAGATATGCCTCTAGCATATCACATTTTTCTAAATGCGTAAACGGCATTGTTTTTAATAAATATGGAAGAATAAACCAACTGCTTTAAATAACTTTTCGTGCGAGAGAGAATCAAACACAGTACGTGACTGACAACTTTAGTTGGCATACTATTTTTTTGGGGTTAAAGTGAAATAAGCCTACTATTAATAATATTTCATTGACATCAACTAAAATCCAACACAACTGCTTTATTATTGGTTTAAGGACAATAGTGTATTGGAGCTTTTATATCACAAATAAAATTATCTTTCTAAATATGTACAAATATACAGGGTGTTCCATTTAAAAAAATTATAAATTTTTAAATATCTCAGAAATACGTAATTCAATTGTTTTTTCATGAACTGCATAATAATCAGCGTTAAAAACACTAGTAATTTGCTAATTTAACCGAAATCGTAGCTCAAGAAATAACGGAGATAGCAATAGTGCACCGATAACTTTGGACACGGTGTATACAGAAGTGCTTCAAAAGTTAATAAAACGGACATTCTAAAAAGCCATGACAGTGATTGCTTTTTGCAGGAAACTGTGAAGAAACTGTAAGCGGACGCGAAAAAAGCCATTCAATAGGGCTAAAATTTAAAGCTTGGGCTTTTTTTTTGGATTTTTGAGTAAAATGAATTTTAAGTTCATTTTTATTATTCCTTTGTGTTTCTTCATTAATGATAGTAGAATTCAAAAAGGTTGACATGATTTTTTCACTGTTACATCAAAATAATACTGTAAACTGTCTTAATGGAAATGTTGCGCTCTGAGCTCATTGTTTCTTTGGATACTTTAACATGAATTATGATTATTATTAAATTACATTTTTCGCTCTTGAGTGTGTACCGGTTTGTGTCAAAAACAGTTCCAGAAGAATTTTAAATAAAATATCCTATTGGCTTAACAAAATATATGTATATACAGGGGTGTTTCAAAAGTTTATAAAAGTGGATATTCTAAAAAGCGTCATTCCAGTGAACGCCTTTTACAGGAAAGACGCTTGCTTTAATAGGGCTTAAATTTAAAACTTGGGCTTTTTACTTTTATTATTATTTCCTGCTCCTTTATTAACGATAGTGGATTTCGAAAAGGTTGACGGGCTTTTACACTTTCACATCAAAATAGTATTGAAAACTGTCTTACTGAACATGTTGGGCTTTTTGAACTCATTGTGTCTTTGGATCCCTTAACATGACTTATGTTTAACATTAAATTACCTTTCCCGCTCTTGAGTGTGTACCGGTTTTGTGTTAGAAACAGTTCGAGAAGAATTTTAAATAAAATGTTCTATTGGTTTAACAAAATATATGTATATACAGGGGCGCTTCAAAAGTTAATAAAATCGGACATTCTAAAAAGCCATGCCAGTTATCGCTTTTTACAAGAAAAGCGCTTCAATAGGGCTTAAATTTTAAACTTGGGCTTTTTACTTTTATTATTATTTCGTTCACCTTTATTAACGATAGTGGATTTTAAAAAGGTTGACAGGCTTTTACACTTTCACATCAAAATAGTATTGAAAACTGTCTTAATGAACATGTTGAGCTTTTTGAACTCATTGTGCCTTTGGATACCTTAACATGACTTATGTTTAACATTAAATTACCTTTCTCGCTCTTGAGTGTGTACCGGTTTTGTGTTAGAAACAGTTCGAGAAGAATTTTAAATAAAACGTCCTATTGGCTTAACAAAATATATGTATATACAGGGGCGTTTCAAAAGTTAATAAAATCGGACATTCTAAAAAGCCATGCCAGTTATCGCTTTTTACAGGAAAAGCGCTTCAATAGGGCTTAAATTTAAAACTTGGGCTTTTTACTTTTATTATTATTTCGCGCACCTTTATTAACGATAGTGGATTTTGAAAGGTTGACAGGCTTTTACACTTTCACATCAAAACAGTATTGAAAACTGTCTTAATGAAAATGTTGCGCTTTTTGATATCATTGGGTCTTTGCATACTTTAACACGACTTATGTTTAACATTAAATTACCTTTCTCGTTCTTGAGTGTGTACCGACTTATGGCAAAAACAGTTCGAGAAGAATTTTAAATAAAATATCCTATTGATTTAACAAAATATATGTATATACAGGGGCGCTTCAAAAGTTAATAAAATCGGACATTCTAAAAAGCCATGCCAGTTATCGCTTTTTACAGGAAAAGCGCTTCAATAGGGCTTAAATTTAAAACTTGGGCATTTTACTTTTATTATTATTTCGTGCACCTTTATTAATGATAGTGGATTTTGAAAAGATTGACAGGCTTTTACACTTTCACATCAAAATAGTATTGAAAACTGTCTTAATGAACATGTTGGGCTTTTTGAACTCATTGTGTCTTTGAATACCTTAACATGACTTATGTTTAACATTAAATTACCTTTCTCGCTCTTGAGTGTGTACCGGTTTTGAGTTAGAAAGAGTTCCAGAAGAATTTTAAATAAAACGTCCTATTGGCATATATGTATATACTTGGGTGCTTCAAAGGTGTATAAATGTAGAAATTCTAAAAAGCGTCATGCCAGTGATCGCTTTTTATAGGAAAGGCGCTTCAATTCAAAACTTGGGCATTTTACTTTTATTATTATTTCGTGCACCTTTATTAACGATAGTGGATTTCAAAAAGGTTGACAGGCTTTTACACTTTTGACTTCAAAATAGTATTGTACACTGTCTTAGTAAAAATGTTGCGCTTTTTGATATAATTGTGTCTTTGCATACTTTAACACGATTTATGTTTAACATCAAATTACCTCTCTCGCTCTTGAGTGTGTACCGACTTATGTCAAAAACAGTTCGAGAAGAATTTTAAATAAAATATCCTATTGCTCTAACAAAATGTATGTATATACAGGGGCGCTTCAAAAGTTAATAAAATCGGACATTCTAAAAAGCCATGCCAGTTATCGCTTTTTACAAGAAAAGCGCTTCAATAGGGCTTAAATTTTAAACTTGGGCTTTTACTTTTATTATTATTTCGTGCACCTTTATTAACGATAGTGGATTTTGAAAAGGTTGACAGGCTTTTACACTTTCACATCAAAATAGTATTGAAAACTGTCTTAATGAACATGTTGAGCTTTTTGAACTCATTATGTCTTTGGATACCTTAACATGACTTATGTTTAACATTAAATTACCTTTCTCGCTCTTGAGTGTGTACCGGTTTTGTGTTAGAAATAGTTCGAGAAGAATTTTAAATAAAACGTCCTATTGGCTTAACAAAATATATGTATATACAGGGGCGCTTCAAAAGTTAATAAATTCGGACATTCTAAAAAGCCATGCCAGTTATCGCTTTTTAAAAGTAGAGCGCTTCAATAGGGCTTAAATTTAAAACTTGGGCTTTTTACTTTTATTATTATTTCGTGCACCTTTATTAACGATAATGGATTTTGAAAAGGTTGACAGGCTTTTACACTTTCACATCAAAATAGTATTGAAAACTGTCTTAATGAACATGTTGGGCTTTTTGAACTCATTGTGTCTTTGGATACCTTAACATGACTTATGTTTAACATTAAATTACCTTTCTCGCTCTTGAGTGTGTACCGGTTTTGTGTTAGAAACAGTTCGAGAAGAATTTTAAATAAAACGTCCTATTGGCTTAACAAAATATATGTATGTATAAACAGGGGCGCTTCAAAAGTTAATAGAATCGGACATTCTAAAAAGCCATGCCAGTTTTCGCTTTTTACAGGAAAAGCGCTTCAATAGGGTTTAAATCTTAAACTTGGGCTTTTTACTTTTATTATTATTTCGTGCACCTTCATTAACTATAGTGGATTTTGAAAAGGTTGACAGGCTTTTACACTTTCACATCAAAATAGTATTGAAAACTGTCTTAATGAACATGTTGCGCTTTTTGATATCATTGTGTCTTTGCATATTTTAACACGACTTACGTTTAACATTAAATTACCTTTCTCGCTCTTGAGTGTGTACCGATTTGTGTCAAAAACAGATCGAGAATAATTTTAAATAAAATATACTCTGCTCTTTTATTAACGATAGTTAAATTTACTTAACCCATTCACATACATATGTTTGCGAGCTATATGTTTGAAGTTCATAAGCATTCATTAGCATTCCATAAGAATGTTTGAAAGCGACGCCCATTTACCAAACAAAATTTGTTGTAAACATGTTAAACACTATGGAGATACTACGTATATTTGAGCATGTCAATTAAAATGACGAGCCCGCGATAGCGGGCGAGTAGTATTTATGTAATTCATTGAAAATTTAAAATGTTCTTCAATACAAGCCCTTCGTTTTTAATTGACGTGCGAACTAATTTTGAGTATGTGACGACGAATATTTCAATTATGCTGACCAAAATTTCATAATGAAAGCGCTGTTCCACTTCAAATAATTTGGGTGAAAATATCCCAGTGTCAACGGATTACACTGGGCAACAAATTTTCGAAAAGTTCATGCTTCCAAGCTGAAAATAGTCATTTCTTAATGAATTCAATGTGCTGAACACGAAAATGACTAAGAAAAAGCTGAATTGGCTACGGGTTTTCTGTAATATGTACGCATATTTCAGAAAAAGTGTACTTATGTCAATATTATAATACATGGTAAGAAAACATTTACGCATATTTCAGAAAAACTGTACTTATGTCAATATTATAATACATGGTAAGAAAACATTTACGCATATTTCAGAAAAAGTGTACTTATGTCAATATTATAATACATGGTAAGAAAACATTAGTCTGCTTCCGGCTTTCGACTTCTTTTGGCCTGCCGTTTGTAGTGGACTTGTGGAGCATCTCTACTGATTGTCCAACAATAGTCAGCTAGCATTGACGTAGACCATTTGCCTTGGTACCGCTGCTCCATGGTGGCAATGTCCTGATGAAAGCGTTCGCCGTGCTCATCGCTGACCTGCCCGCAGTTATCAGGAAAGAAATCTAAGTGGGAATCAAGAAAGTGGATCTTTAAGGACATATTGCAGCCGAATTCATGAAACAAAGCCAACATATCCTCAACCAGACACTTGTAATTTTCTGCCTTGTCATTCCCCAAGAAGTTTGCTGCCACTTGATAGAATGCATCCCAAACCTGTTTTTCTTTACATTGAAGAAGTTCCTCAAACTTGGGGTCTCGGAAGAGCTGTCTAATTTGAGGCCCCACAAAGATGCCCTCTTTAATTTTGGCTTCACTGAGTCGAGGGAATTTGTCATGCAAGTACTTGAATGCTGGTCCATTCTTATCCATGGCTTTTACCAAGTTTTTGACAAGACCGAGTTTGATGTGTAAAGGAGGAATGATGATTTTGTGTGGCTGTGCCAATGGTGGGTGCTGTACATTCGTTTCTCCAGGCTTAAAAAATGCTCTCGGAGGCCAGTATTTCCTGATGTAGTGCAAATCGATTGCTCTGCTGTCCCACAGACAAAGAAAACAGCAGTACTTTGTATATCCCTGCTGCAAACCCATCAACAGAGATACTACCTTCAGGTCAGAACATATCTGCCAGCCATACTTGCTGTAGTTAATCGTCTCCAGTAGCTGCTTTAGATTGCCGTAAGTCTCCTTCATGTAGACCGCATGTGCAATAGGTATGGATGGAAGCTGGTTCCCATTATTCAACAAAACCGCCTTTAGGCTCAGTTTTGAAGCGTCTATAAACAGCCGCCATTCGTGGGGATCATGTGCAATACCGAGAGCTTGTAGTAGACCATCAATATCGCAGCAGAACACAAGGCTTTCTTCTTTCTTAAAGAAAGATTCGAAGAGCTGATGGCGAGTGCGAAATGAAGTCACTCGGACATTCTGTTCCAGAAGATTCCACTGTCGAAGTCTTGAGGTCAGTATCTCCGCTTTGCTTTTCGACAGATCCAAATCGCGAACAAGATCGTTCATTTCATCCTGGGTAATTTTATGTGGTGCAGATGTTTCGTCAAAGCACGAAAAGTCATCATCCTTACTGCCACGTTGAGGAGAACTCGCCGACGCATGGCCATCCTCATCGTCTGAACTGATAGAAAAATCTGTAGGAGGTTCTGTAATTGGGAGTCCTTCGCCATGAGAGACAGGTCGCAGAGCAGATGGTATGTTAGGGTATTCAACTGTCCACTTCTTCTTCTTGGTGATGCCTCCAGAAGCTGGTCGTACCATACAGAAATAACAGTCGTCAACGTGATTGGTGGGCTCCCTCCAAATCACGGGCACAGCAAATGGCATTGCCTTTCTTTTGCCATTAAGCCACTGTGAAAGATTTACGGCACAAGTGCGGCAGCATACGTATGGGGCCCAGTCTTTGTCCTGGTCGCCTATCTTGCAACCAAAATACAAATGATACGCTTTCTTAACTGTTGCACTGATGTTCTTTTTCTGTGCAGCAAATGTCACTTCTCCGCAAATATAACAGAAGTTATTTGCACTATTAACACAGTTACGAGGCATTGCTACTGTTTAGTTACTTTACACTATAGCAATCACTTATGTATGCTAGAGCTTCGAAAAATATGCGCGAATGAACGGACATTGCACGAGTTAACTGTCACGTCGGCCATTTATAAATAAACTATAATTAGCTATTGCTTGATATTGCGCAATCAATTTCGCAACACTCTCAATGGAAACTTACAGTAAATGCTGCATTAACTTCTTTGCATGAAGGGGTGATGCAATATGACGCAAAATTTCGTATTTTCTCACTAAATTGCATTACATTATGCAATAGCATCTATATAATGGACAAAACGTCAATATCTCTTGAACGTGAGCCAATCAACTTTTTTCAATGTGATATTCGTGTTCAGCACGTTGAATTCATTCAGGATTGGGTACTTTCACCTAAGAAGCAATTTCACTGTTGACCAGTGTTATTAGGTTCTTTTTTTATTAATATTGTGCATGCCTATCTTAAATTGTTTCTCAGCAATTGACATACCTTTTGTTAATATACTAAATTTTTCCACTGTTATTTCAATAGCGTATTATCCCGATTGTCTCAATGAAAATGATGCACTTATTGAGCATATTGTTTCTTCAGATACTGTAACATCATCTTTCTCGCTCTTCATTGTGTAACAGTTTGTGTAAAAAAACTTCTAGAAGAATTCTAAATGAAATATACAATTGGTTTTACAAAATATATGTAAATACAGAGTGTGCCACAAGTCTATAAAATCTTACATTCTAAAAACCACCACGAGAATGATCGCGTTTTACAGGAAACTGTAAAAAGCTATAAGCGGACGCGAAAAAGGCGAATTCAAGCTTGAAAAGATTGAAGAATTAAATCACAAACATTCGACACAATAAATATTGCAACATATAATAATTGGCCCAGTGATAATAGTGTATAGGTAAGAAATTTATAAATTCGATACCTTATTTGTTTATAAATACTTTCTACTCATTTTTAGCAATTATCATTACATGACTGGAGTCATTTCGTCCATGAATTAAGTTGTAAAAATACTTCAAAATATTATAAGATATTGTAAATAGAAAAACGAAACTAAAATATATTCCTACCAGATTAAACAAGCACTTAATCATGTCGATACTGTGCCAGGGAAATTGAGAAGTAATATCATACGTATTCAGAAAAGATTGTTTAATTATAATTGATGAAAATGAACTTCCCGCGACATCGTCAATTACAATAATTCAAAATAGACTTCCCGCGACATCGTCAATTACAATAATTCAAAATAGAAATTCTATAAGGATGTTTTACAGTATTTTCGAATATAACAATAAGTAATCAATATTACCATAATACATATATTATATCTATACATTCCTTAAATTGTAGGTGTACAATGCAAAAGAAAATAATTATGTACAGTGTGAACAAGGCTTTACCAACATTATTAAGCATCATACATACCTGACAGTTGTAATACAATTTACCACAAAGAAACACTGCAAATTATAAAAGTATAGGAATGGAAATCATTATAAAAAAATGAGGTGTGGCCACCACACGACTTTCTTATACGTATGAAAGTGTTACTTCCGGTCCGAATTTTGAAATTTCATTTATACAAAAAATATTCCAAATCCAACTCTAAATACTTTTGTACTCTTCATAAATATACAGAGAATGCATAATTAACGACATATTTGCAAAAAATCGTTATTCGGTAAGAGTAAAAGTGATACTTCCGGTCCGAATTTTGAAATTTTTTTTATACTGTTGCTAATTAATTGCTATACCGAATTGTTTCATATGATAACTAGGTAAAGGATTTGATTAATTAACCATTTAGCAATTAGCAACTGTACTGGATGCAAGAACAGAGTAATTCGCCCAGTAGCACAGGCCGCATCCAGTAATCCCAGGGTCGTTCAATATTTATTATAGTAATTGAATTTATACCACTAATAATTGAATTAACAGAGAGTGAATAAATGCGTATATTTAATTTAATGACAAAACTCACCTACCTTAATCTTATAAGTTGTAATTTTGTAAAGAAGTTCCTCAGGTAACCGGTGTTGATTCTTTTCGATAGCTAATTACTTTCCTGAATGATCTTGTGATTATTTACGAAGGAATTAATGAGCGCCACTTACTTTGATAAACATGATTCAAATTTTATTATCACTAGAATTAGCATATCGTGGCTCTAGATATGTCAGTGAAAGAAAGTAAGAAATTTTCACTAAGCTTATGAATTACCACAAGGAACGAGGAGTAATTGATTTAAAACACAAGTGTCGTAAACTTAGCAATATTTATTACCTAAGACAATTTAAAGCAAAGTACAATAAACATGTAACACCAATACATTGATGTTTCACTTCCACATTTTACATTAGATTAAACAATCCCTAACTTAATACTCTGGCCAGATAAAATAAATTGTGGTTACACAAAGATGAACACAAATAACATATGACAATATCTTGGTTGCAAATACAAATGGTAAATTAAAATCGGATATTAACTTTTGAACAAAATGCAACAACTAATGTATGTATGAATTTGACAAAGTGAATAATTCGTACGGGAACTTTTAAAAGATTAACTTAATGTTACGATAACATAGGCAATAGTACCAAGATTCTAACAATGAACTCGAAATTTCAGATTAATACTATTGTTTACAGTAGTGTAATGATTCAAACAACAACGTGAACAGAAAGATACAGATTAATCCTATCTTAAAAGTTATCCGATTGACTAAATATTACAGTTTTATTGTTACACAACTAGAAGCAATGGCCGTAGATTTATTATAGCGACGGTACAATAACTTCCAAGCCGTTCTGAGACCTAATTAATACGGTAATTTACCTTGATGTGTGCAGACACGATGCGACGGTCGATGACTTCTGCGGGGGTAGATGTTTTCCCTCTTAGTTTGGCGAAAGTCGGTATCCGACGGCAAGGGTTCAGTGTTAAGACCGTTTCAAATCCCCATAAGGTACATCATCTGGATCTGCCAAGACTTCTTTCAGGTTGGACTAACGATCGTTAGATAATTTTGCACTCACTACGTACGTTAAATCGTCACTCGACTAGCTTTTGACACGGCTATTTTACGTACACTGTGATAACAATCTTAACATTTAAAATTACTGCCAGATCATGCGTCAACCATTAGATAGCCATCGACCAGCAAGGGTCTATATAAAATTACTTCGATGTGTCTACAGTCACTTGGCGGATAACAATAATTAATAATCCTTATTTTTAAGCGATCTTGCCTTTTTATTCGTACTGTTGGAGAGGGGTGAAACACGCCTGTTTTTGGATTCTAGAAGGTTCTCGACTTTTCCAAGAAGGAATTTTTGCACACGACGCATACGATGTAATAGAAGTATTCAACTATTCGGTCTTCACGAAATTTCAGATAAAGGACTATTGATAAAAACATGCATATTCGTGACGCCGAACCTTTTAGTTATCGTTTTCATACAAAAGGGTATCTAAGAAAATTGTTGTACGTGACTCTAATATTTGCTTTATAAGAAGAATTTTACTTTAGATTATAAATGTTGTTATTCAGATGTTATTTTTAAGAAATGTTAGATGTAGAAGTTATTTTAACAGAAATTGATACGTAGTTGAAAAAATATAAAGAACTGTTTATTCAAGAAGGTTAAACAAGCTTAGCTGTAGAATTGATATTTAAGTTTTGAATATATTTTGTGTTATTGAAAATAATAAATAGTATACAGTATGAGCCAAAAGAATGATATTATAATTAATTTGGAATTCTTAAGTAATTTAATAATTGCTAGGTTAAGTAAAGATATATTATTTAATATTTTGAAATGAAGTTAGTCAGAAGTGCCAAAAGCACGCAACAAATCCTCCCTTAAGTGCCTTAGGAAAGTTACCTCAGTAACTTTCCGATTAAGTAAAAGAAAGCACCAGGGTATGATATGAACAAAATTTTTCAAGCATAAAGTTAGACTGAAGGTCCCAAATAAATTCGTAGGTAGACACGACGAGTAAACACATAATTTCCAACGGTACACAACAGAGCAGATGGTAATCCATAACTGAAGGTTAAGTGAAGTTAAACAAGAGGTTAGGTGAATTTTGAAAAATGACGAAAAAGAGAAAAAAGTTTCTTACAACTACTGACACAGGCTGACCTGAACAGAAACTATCAATGTAGACAATGCTACAATGAGAGTTAATAAAAATATCCAAACGGCGTTACATAAATTTTGATACAGGGTACATATTAAAATGCAACCGAAGTTACTGAGAAAATTGAAAATATCCTAAAGGCGTTATACTAATTTTGATACAAGGTTATATTAAAATGTAGGCAATGCACTATAATAAAAGTTAATAAGTTAGGCCGAAAAAGGTTCAATAAATTTTGACAAAAGATAACAAATAAACCAACTCCCACGTGAAATTCCTTAAAACTAAGTAAAGTTGGTCTTCGTCAGCTACATTTAAAGCCAACCTATGAAGACCAAAGCACAAAAAAAATAAGACGGCGGTGTCGGGCAACAAAAAAGGGTCAAGACTAGGTTATAAGCAAAAGAATAGGAGACCATCCACCTCCCCCTGTAAATGGATGAATACTCCCCACGGACTTGACACCGCTCTCCCGCAGTGGAATCGTTCGTCGAAATTTCGACATAAATCGAATAAATGGGTGCCTGCAACCACGTAATTATGGTGCAGCGACAAACCCGGGTTTAGCCGAAGCTCACGGTAGAAAATTTTGAAGGGGATGGGGGCCGAAAGACGCAATCGGTGAGAGAAAACAAAGTCAAAATTGGTATAAATTCAGTCATCACCCGATTCAGACAGTTCATCTGTCAACAATAATATTACCAACATCAAATAATCAAGCAGGTGGCACACGCAGCTTTACTACGAAACAAAATTGGAGGGGTAGGGACTTTATACCCCGGCAGCACCTCCACCAAAATAGTCATCTAAAATGACAAAACTAAAACACCAAAAGGCGTCATGCTGACATGACAAAACCACGCTCTTGAAAAAAAAAGAAAAAAGGAATAAATAAAAAGGTAAACAAACCACGGGTGATGATGAAGTAACGAAGTCTAAATCGGGATAATTTGTCCTGGGCTACCCCCCAGACTGAGTAGACGGTACGGCATCGTACACAAAGGGCGATAAATAAGCCAGTGATTAATTGTGGAGCTAGTAAACTCAAGAGAGGTGCTGAAGGCCAATATATCGATGGAAATAATGAGAGAATTACATTAATGAAATAACTCCCACAAAGAGGCATATATGTGTGTTATATTTAATGAAATTGAAATAAGATATTGGCACATAGGCAATATTCAAAGATAAATTAGTATTTATTAATATATGGCTGAAAATATGCAAATAATGAAATATATAAATATAAAAAAGTATTTATTAATATAGGCAGAAAATATGTAGGTAATGAAATATAAATATAATATGAAAAAAGTATTTAGTAATTTATACGGGACCTTTGGAGCCTCATGGACTCCCTCCTTAGGCAGTACCACGACAAAAGAAAATAATGAAAAACAAAAAGGAGTCTTCAGGGACCCAAGGGTGTCGCGTGGGTAGTTGGTAAGGTGGAGAAGGTCTACCTGATCCATTTAGGGGACTTTTACCCCACGCTGGTTACACGGCTGCGGAATTCTTATAGCCCCAGCAGCAGGCCCAAAAAATTTTCTTAATATGAAAAGATTGCATTAAGATGGTGGTTGCGCAATATATTGATCCATTTAGGGGACTTTTACCCCACGCTGCTTACACGGCTGTGGAATTCTTATAGCCCCAACAGCAGGCCAAAAATTTTTTGTCTAGTCTGACGGGTGTGCCTTTAGGTCTTGGATATGCCAAGTAGAAATTCGACCTTGGTCATCAATAAGTTCATATGCCCAGGGCGACACAATACGAACTATCTCAAAGGGTCCTGAATATTTAGGAGCAAGTTTGGCAGCAAACTGCTTAGTAGCATCCGATAAAACTTTATTCTTTCTCCAAACTTGCTGTCCTACCACAAACTTAATAGGTCGTCGTCTGAGATTGTAATCATGAGCACTGCGCAGATGCGCTTTCTTAATACGGGCCTGTATGTCTTTATACAGCGCGGCAAAAGCTAACTTTTTATTATCAATATTCAAAATAGGTGTTTCAGCCTCATTCGGAACAAAATTCTCATCATTGCCATTTAAAGTGACTTCCCTACCAAAGTTAATGAAATTTGGAGTTACCTTAGTGACTTCGTGTTCAGATGATCTGATGGCATAACCGATTTTTGCTAAATACTGATCCCAGGTTTTGTGATTATTTTTAACATAAGCAGTTAACATTGTTTTAATTATCCTGTTGACGCGTTCTGTAGGATTGGCTTGTGCATGGTAAAGCGCAGTGTAGGCTATTCGGATATTATAATTCTGGGTCATTTTTTGAAAAACTTTACTTTTAAACTGAACACCGTTGTCAACTATTAAGTGAGAAGGGGCTCCAAAAAGAAGTATCACATGATCTTCAATAATTTTAGTGACACTAGCGCCGGTAGCAGTTCGCAGGGGAAACACTAAGGTGGCCTTACTAAAAATATCACAAACAGCTAAAATATATGAATATCCCTTAGTGGAACGGGGCAGGGGTCCCATTAAATCCGCAGAAATTATCTGCCATGGTCTGGTGGCAGTGGGTGCTTTACTACGCAGATGTCCTGCAGGTGGTTTATTTTCCGATTTAATACTGAGACAGGTCCCACATTTCCTAACATATTTGGCAACGCTGCTGGCCATCTTGGGCCAAAAATATTTTTGGGAAACACGGGAGATGGTCTTAGAAATTCCTGGATGTCCACAAGTGGGATCGTCATGACAAGATTGAATGATTGAGGTGCGGCGTTCTCGTGGAGGAACTAATTTCCACTCCTGACTGGGATGACTAAGTTCGGAGTAACGAGGTTTGATATATTTAAACAATTTATTGTTTTCCACACGCCATAAGGGATAACGATGGGGTTTATCCTGCACTTCTTGAATCATCTTAAGATACCAACGATCGATGGGAGGCAAGGGATCTTCAGCCTGAACTAAATCAACAGTGGTACTGACGGAGCGTGACAAAAAATCAGGGACGGCATTTTCCGAACCCTTTCTGTGAATCATTTTAAAGTCATAGGGCTGCAGTCGCAATAACCACCTGGCCAGGCGACCATGAGGGTCCTTTAAATTATGCAACCATAATAAAGAGTGGCAATCCGTAATTACCTGAAAGTGATACCCCTCTACGTAGTGACGCACATGCTCAATAGCCCAAATAACACCCAAGCATTCACGCTCAGTAGCACTGTACTTACGTTCTTGAGCAGTCAGAGAACGAGACATATAACAAATAACTTTCTCCCCATCGTCATATTGTTGGGTGAGAACGGCCCCAAGGCCATAAGCTGAAGCATCAGTTTGAAGAATAAAGGTCTTAGAGAAATCAGGACAAACCAGTAGTGGAGATGAAACAAGTTTTTCCTTTAGCTGTTTGAATGCCTCTTCGCATTCATTGGTCCAAGACCATGGAGTCTTTTTTCTAGTAAGATTGGTCAAAGGTGCAATGATGGTGGAGAATTGTGGTACGAAACGTCTGTACCAAGAAGCAGTTCCGATAAATCTTCGTACTTCCTTGACATTCTTAGGTGGTGGGATGTCTAAAATGGATTGTACTTTTTCAGGATCTGGGCGCAATCCCAGTTCATCAACTACATAACCCAAGTATTTTAATTGAGGACGGCAAAATTGACTCTTGGCAAAATTCACGGTAAGTCCTGCATTATGAAGACGGTCAAAAACTTCATTTAGAGTGGCCATATGGGATTCAAAAGTTTGCGAAATAATAACGATATCATCAAGATATACAAAAACAGAAGGTTGGAGGTCAGCTCCAAGAACAGAATCCATAAGACGCTGCCATGTGGCAGGCGCTCCAGTAAGACCATACGGCATGCGTACAAAACGGTATAAGCCGCCACGCACACAAAAGGCAGTGCACTCACGAGAATCTTCCGCTACAGGAATTTGCCAATATGCACTCTTAATATCTAACGAACTTAGGTATTTAGCATCTCTTAACTGATCCAAAATGGTTGAAATATAGGGCAAGGGATACGAATCTTTTTGAGTGACAGAGTTTAGTTTACGATAATCAACACAAAAACGATAGCTATTATCTTTCTTTTGCACTAAACAAACAGGTGAAGCCCAAGGACTGTTACTAGGTTCTATGATTCCCTGCTCCAACATTTTTTTAATTTCCTGGTCAATAGCTTGTTGTTTGATTGGTGACGCAGGATAATATCGTTGTTTAATGGGTTTAGTATTTGGCAATAATTGAATTTCGTGAGATACTAAATGAGTTTTACCTAATGATTTGCTCATGAGTACTGTTTTCTCAGCGACTAATTGATCTAATAGGTTCTTTTGATCAACGCTCAACGAAGTAGCACTAGCTATACTATTAATATTAATTACAGGGTCCTGTTTACTAAAGTGCCAAATGTTCTGACGTAAGTCAGGTACTATGTTCATGGCCATCCAAAAATCTACTCCTAAAATTAATGTGTGTGGCAAGTCAGGCACAACTAAAACATCAATTAAACAAACTTTGCCCTCTAGGCAAAAAGGTACAGTAATAAATCCTGTACTCACACACACCTGTCCGTTCGCAACCGTACACTCAACAGCTTGCGGTTTCAGACAAAAACCCAAATTACTCAAAATTTGATAGCCGCGCGAGCCAACCAGTGTTCTAGAGGCTCCAGAATCTAATAAACCTATTACAGGATAACCCTTTACTTGAACTTCTAAATATGCGCGTTGATCTCCAGAAACACGAGAAATGACATAATCGAGAAAAATTTTACCGGTATTTGATAATACAGAGGCTGGGGTCGAGGAAACAGCGACGGGGACGACCTCTCGACCTACGATCGTCTCCCCCTTGCGTTTTCCGAGCATCGAGGACATGTGCCTACGGTCACGTTAGGTTGACCACATTTATAACAAAATTTCTTTCGAGCTTTCTTACAATCATTGAATCCATGCCCTCGGTCTCCGCAATTGTAACACCGAAAATCTGTAGACACTTTGTCTGAAGATGCTTTAACTGAATTTACTGCAGGTTTATTCACTGCTTCGCGCTCAACACCAGATGTCGATACGAAAGCAAAATCTGGCTCTACATAGGTGTTACGCCTGCGTGCCGGTGGACGAAAATTATCTGCCCTAAATTTCTTTTTCTCGAGCTTGAGGCATTCATCCTCAAGCTCCGCCAATGTCATTACTGTTGGCAATTGCATAATATAAAAAGGTGATAAATTTCTAGATATAATTCCCAATTGCACATCCTCCGATGCTTTCCCATATCGTCTAAACATTGATAACATGCATGAAAAATAGTCTATGAATGACTCAGATGGATCTTGAGTTCTTGACAAAATATCTTGAAACAATCTTGATTGATAATCAGGAGGCTCATAATGCTTACACAATAATGCCGATAAAGTCGGCCAACTGTCAAACCTATGTCTGTGTGACCTAAACCACAGCAAAGCTTTTCCTTCAAATAAATCAATGGCGGATTCAAACAAATCGCTTTCTGAAACTCCGCGTGCAATTCTTAATTCATTAACTCTTTCTAAAAATTGATGCACCGAAAATTGTCTAGAATCCCCATTAAATTTCAAATTCCATTTTCTAACTGGCGAAAAATTACGCGACGCGCGCGATACTGTAATTGGACTAGATGCCTGTGCTGTTATTCCGCTAGCATTACTTGCTGCACCCGTACTTCCTAATGTGACACCCTGTAGATCATCAGTGACCTGATCCACTTCAATAGTATCTAAGTGTTGTAATAATTCTAATAAAATTTGAGTACGTTTCTGAGATTGTTCCGCGTTTAACTGTGCAAGAGGTAACCGATTGATTCTATTCATACAATGATGAAGGCGAGTTTGAATAGCCGCAGAACTACCACCCGGTGACAATGCGTATTTTTCCATTGTTGGTTTAAGATCTTTGAGCTTAGCTTCAAGCTCCGTTAATTCCTTGTCAATATCTACCTGATACTCTGGATATGACAAAGATTCTTTATGTTTTTCTAGTTTTAACAATGGTCTCAAAGCCTTTCGCAATTGTTCTACCGTATCATCGTTCGTTGTAGGTAACCCTCTTAAGCTGAGTTCATAGACTAATTCGTCTTTACGTAAGTAGCTTACATTAATAGTTAATGATGCCATGTTTACAAAATTAACAACCACTGAACAATCAGACTACAATATTTACAAAATCAAAATGAATTAATTCAATTAATATTAACTGAATATCAAAATTAAATGTCAAAACAGTTCCACAAAATTATTAAAATTGAAAGAAAAGCAAAGCGTACCTTCCCCAACCAATCCAAAATGAAATAAAAATTTTAAAGAAATTTTTATTTTCAAATTATGTTTAATGAAATTATTAAAATTAATTTAATTTGATTATAAGTAAGTGTTGTCACCAAACACACGCATCACTCTGTATATATATATAAAAATTAAAAAAGAAAATTTTTTTAAATAATCAGAAAAAAATTTATTTTAAAAAAGTGGGTGGTAATTTCACTACACCCTGTATACGTATATTGATATTAATATTTAAACAATTCACGTTGGGCGCCAAATTGTTGCTAATTAATTGCTATACCGAATTGTTTCATATGATAACTAGGTAAAGGATTTGATTAATTAACCATTTAGCAATTAGCAACTGTACTGGATGCAAGAACAGAGCAATTCGCCCAGTAGCACAGTCCGCATCCAGTAATCCCAGGGTCGTTCAATATTTATTATAGTAATTGAATTTATACCACTAATAATTGAATTAACAGAGAGTGAATAAATGCGTATATTTAATTTAATGACAAAACTCACCTACCTTAATCTTATAAGTTGTAATTTTGTAAAGAATTTCCTCAGGTAACCGGTGTTGATTCTTTTCGATAGCTAATTACTTTCCTGAATGATCTTGTGATTATTTACGAAGGAATTAATGAGCGCCACTTACTTTGATAAACATGATTCAAATTTTATTATCACTAGAATTAGCATATCGTGGCTCTAGATATGTCAGTGAAAGAAAGTACTACTAAGCTTATGAATTACCACAAGGAACGAGGAGTAATTGATTTAAAACACAAGTGTCGTAAACTTAGCAATATTTATTACCTAAGACAATTTAAAGCAAAGTACAATAAACATGTAACACCAATACATTGATGTTTCACTTCCACATTTTACATTAGATTAAACAATCCCTAACTTAATACTCTGGCCAGATAAAATAAATTGTGGTTACACAAAGATGAACACAAATAACATATGACAATATCTTGGTTGCAAATACAAATGGTAAATTAAAATCGGATATTAACTTTTGAACAAAATGCAACAACTAATGTATGTATGAATTTGACAAAGTGAATAATTCGTACGGGAACTTTTAAAAGATTAACTTAATGTTACGATAACATAGGCAATAGTACAAAGATTCTAACAATGAACTCGAAATTTCAGATTAATACTATTGTTTACAGTAGTGTAATGATTCAAACAACAACGTGAACAGAAAGATACAGATTAATCCTATCTTAAAAGTTATCTGATGGACTAAATATTACAGTCTTATTGTTACACAACTAGAAGCAATGGCCGTAGATTTATTATAGCGACGGTACAATAACTTCCAAGCCGCTCTGAGACCTAATTAATACGGTAATTTACCTTGATGTGTGCAGACACGATGCGACGGTCGATGACTTCTGCGGGGGTAGATGTTTTCCCTCTTAGTTTGACGAAAGTCGGTATCCGACGGCAAGGGTTCAGTGTTAAGACCGTTTCAAATCCCCATAAGGTACATCATCTGGATCTGCCAAGACTTCTTTCAGGTTGGACTAACGATCGTTAGATAATTTTGCACTCACTACGTACGTTAAATCGTCACTCGACTAGCTTTTGACACGGCTATTTTACGTACACTGTGATAACAATCTTAACATTTAAAATTACTGCCAGATCATGCGTCAACCATTAGATAGCCATCGACCAGCAAGGGTCTATATAAAATTACTTCGATGTGTCTACAGTCACTTGGCGGAAAGCAATAATTAATAATCCTTATTTTTAAGCGATCTTGCCTTTTTATTCGTACTGTTGGAGAGGGGTGAAACACGCCTGTTTTTGGATTCTAGAAGGTTCTCGACTTTTCCAAGAAGGAATTTTTGCACACGACGCATACGATGTAATAGAAGTATTCAACTATTCGGTCTTCACGAAATTTCAGATAAAGGACTATTGATAAAAACATGCATATTCGTGACGCCGAACCTTTTAGTTATCGTTGTCATACAAAAGGGTATCTAAGAAAATTGTAGTACGTGACTCTAATATTTGCTTTATAAGAAGAATTTTACTTTAGATTATAAATGTTGTTATTCAGATGTTATTTTTAAGAAATGTTAGATGTAGAAGTTATTTTAACAGAAATTGATACGTAGTTGAAAAAATATAAAGAACTGTTTATTCAAGAAGGTTAAACAAGCTTAGCTGTAGAATTGCAATACATATTTAAGTTTTGAATATATTTTGTGTATTGAAAATAATAAATAGTATACAGTATGAGCCAAAAGAATGATATAATTAATTTGGAATTCTTAAGTAATTTAATAATTGCTAGGTTAAGAAAACAGATATTATTTAATATTTTGAAATGAAGTTAGTCAGAAGTGCCAAAAGCACGCAACAATACAAAAGATATTGGAAATTAAGTTCTAAATACTTTTATATTCGTAGCGTACCTGTCTAAATATCATGACTTGCAAAATATTTGCAAGAAACTGATTTTCGATAAGAGTAAAAGACCTACTTCCGGTAGGAATTTCGAAAAACCTTTTTAATAAAATTGTTCACAATTTCAATTTTAAGTACATATAAATTCTTTATAAATTTGTTTAAACTTAGTAATTCACGAAATATTTGCAAAATTCGATTTTTTCACTGAAGTAAACTACTACTTCCGGTCTGCTGATTTTGCTCAAAA
Organism: Amphimallon solstitiale; assembly: GCA_963170755.1. Taxonomy (NCBI): domain Eukaryota; kingdom Metazoa; phylum Arthropoda; class Insecta; order Coleoptera; family Scarabaeidae; genus Amphimallon; species Amphimallon solstitiale. The sequence continues at coordinate 118,258,307 of OY720675.1, forward strand.
TCTAATCAGTTCTCAAGAGGGAGATTGTATTCGTAAATACATAATTTGGAGTTGATATCTGTAGCGGTTTGACCGCTATCGTGGTCACACACACACAGACAGACACACAGACATTTTTTAAAAACCACTTTTTTGGTATCAGGGGACTTCAAAACGTGGACGTCTGTAAAAATCTCGATGTCAAAAATTTTCATCTTCACAATACTTCCTTATACTACGTATAAGAAAGTAAAATGCCAATGAAATAAATATTATTTGTTATAGAACAATGATTAAATGAATTATTTAAAAGTATACATTCGCGTCAACAAAACAATTCTAATAAAGCTATCTACAAGTTTCTATAAAATAAAATGTTTTTTCTTAAATTCTAATGAATTTTCATTTAAACTAAAAAAACCAATGGAATCGACATATTGCTGTGACCTCGCAAACTTGTAAAATAAGAATAGTTTTAGAGATTGATTTAAGAATTAGTTTAAGCTTAGAAATAAAAATAAAAATAAGAAAAAGTCCTATTTAGATATTATTGAGTAAAACTATGCAACAAGAACTACATGAAGGTATACAAAGTTGCATACTCATAGTCAATTTATTATTATTACAGTAAATAATGAAATATGCAAAATAAAGTTTATTAAATAAATATAAAAACAAAAGATGTAGAATAAAAATTTATTAAATAAAGAAATATATGAAATAAAGACAAAATAAATATAAGTAATATATTTCTTTTGTAGAAAAGATACACAAAAAGTATGGTTTATAAATCATGAAAAGAAAGGAAATACGACATGCATAAAGCAGTAAAAATCTTATGAGAGTTTAAGAATTAGATAGTATTAAAGAATAAAATTTACCTTAGCTTACTACTAGACTAAGAAAAAGGATATAAAAATATGTAAAACATAGAAGCAATCAGCAGTGACATATTTTTGTATTTAAAAGCTGACATTATAAATAAATAAAAGGTATCTGTGTTCATGATTTGTTCGTAACACAATGCTTCAGGGACTAGAGGCGGACGTGTTCTACAAGGACAGGCAGTGTGGGAAGAAAAATAATGGTTATCTTCAACATGTTTCTCATTTTGCCAAGGCGCACTCCGGCTAAAAGAAAAGTAAAACTAACATAAATAAATGGAAAGAAAAATATGTATCGAACAATGAACAAGGTAATAGGTTCATTGACGAGTACAAAGAAGGATGGTATTAGTGACAAGAATAAACCTACCGTTGGGAATGATGAGCAAAGCAGGGGAGATCTTTGAATTGGAAGGTTATGTTGACGTTTAAGAAAAATTGTGAACTGTCAGAACAAAATGTGTATGTGTGCGTGTATCAAGGCGGCAACATATGGGCAGCGATTTTACGGGAAAGTGTATTCCAGTACCAAGCTAAACATGGACTAGAGGGCGCAATGGTCAACATAGTTTATTTTTGCCGCTATAAATACAAAGACAAGATTCGACAGGTAGACTTCTGATAACACCTCCGAGAGGTGAACTTCTCAAAACACTTACAAAAGGAAGGTCTCTTAAAGTTTTTAATTGTTATATTGTAGTTTTTCATTATTTCTTCAACACATATAGTCACAGTAATTTATTTTATTTGAATTCATTTGAAGCGTTCATAATGGACATTCAAAATAGATTTTTTTGATAACAAGTAAGTTTATTATTTCTTTTGAAAATGAAGTTATACGAGTTGTTGGACAGACATTGATTTTTACGTGCGAATGATTAATCAATGTATTGTTGGACAAAAATAGACAAGTAAATAATTTATCCTGTAAGGTTTATTTTAAATTTATATAGTTGGAATTACAACCAAATAGGATTAATGGTGTTGGTCAGTTGGAGAGATGTTACGTGAAAATGAGCATTTTCTTCATCGTATTGTCTAGACATCATTAATTTCTTTCAAATTAAGCGAATAATAAATTAGAATTTCACAAGGCATAGATTAAGAGCTCGATACAACACGTGCAAATGGTTGTCTAAAGCAATTAATTGAAGCCTATACATAAATATTAAAACGTCGATAAGTATATTCATAAACGTACAATAAAAGTTTACATTTGTTTATTTGCAGGATAAATATTTATTTTGTTTGGTAGAATAAATAAATAAACAAAAGATTTACATACATTACAACCGGCATTAGGTATAAATGATATGAGCATTTTTCAATTATGTATCTTGTTTAGAGCATAAAGGTGTGTATACAAAGGAAACTATACTTTTGAATCCATAAATTACAAAATAAAAAAAAAAAATACATGATTATGTTGAATAGACATACAGTTTTTTTTTTGTATAAAACTATTACCTTTTCCCAATTATGAACAAGAGAAAAATCATCAGCTAAGAAGAAGGAACCACAAACATTGCCAGGACCCACAATAGTTATAAGGTACATGACACAACAATATAAGATAAAACACAAAACCAATTATAAGTTCTTGGTGTGTAAAGAATAATTTAAAGAGTATAATGTGTACAAAAGACTATACCCTACGTGTGGTAATACACACAAAAGTATGTTGTTACAGCATATAAATTATATGGCAATATTGTTATTTAAAATAAATATTTATATGCTACAGCAATATGTATATAGACTGAAACACTATTAACAAAAACTATCAAACCATATTTTCCAACTGATGCAAAAAACACAGATTTCGAGATTATTCTAATTTTATACCCACAAACAAAATTCAAACTATAGATAAATTAGGCAAACGTGAAATAAATCATCCGCAAGTCAAGGCACAAAAACCAATAATAGTAGAAAAATTATAAATAGAGTGAAAACTACCGTCTGTGAGGCACAGGAAAAGTATGTGAAAAATGTCAATATAACTTTAAACGATAAAATACATCTTACTTCATACACAAGCGTTAAACATTTTCATTTTAAAAACTGCTATTATCACTAAATTTATTATTAATTATTTCATCCGATAAGCATTCTGAATAAAATATTGCATAGTTGTAAACTATATACAGGGGTGTATAAAAACAACTAACCAATATTGAACATCTAAAACACAATTATATTTAGTTATTCGCTGCATATCGGAATTATATGGTGTTTCAAAAACTTAAACGCAATAAAGACAAAATCCGCAATAAATTTAGAAGAATAAGGGGGAGCGGTACCTCAACTGTAAGCGGAATAAGAGGCGATAGCGGGCCTTCAAGGCCTGCCGTATTAGCTAGTGTATGTCCCTAACAGCTGCTGCATCAAACATTCCTCAATTCCGAAAATTTCTTTATTTCCTAACATTCCTTTCACCCAACTTTTCCACCTCTTTCGTAATGTGTATTGATATTTTGGACAATGAGATACAAGTATAAAATGTGTAAATATGATGTTAAAATTAATGTGTGAATGTGAATCATCAGTTTCTGTATTGAATATTATAAGTTTTAATAATTTCTACGAGAGATGTAGTAAGAGTGTTGAGTATAACCTTGGATAGCTTTTAATTTGTACATTTCTTTCCAATTTACCATGGCAATGTCAAATTATGGGCTTTTATATCAATTTTGTTGTTTTTCTCGGTTGAAAACAATTTTTCCAGCAAATCTTATTCTGAGATGCTCTGAAACAAAAGCACTTTGCTTTCTGGAGTTCGTTGTACGACTTACAGTTATATGACTATTTAATTTCATGTTTTGTATGGCAGTGTTAATCATTAATCTTTGATTTAACACCGTGTGACTATGAAATTATATTTAGTAAAGTGACGCGAGTGTTAAAATTCCTACATTGACAGGTGTAATAATTTTTTAGAGCATTGGATAACTAAATATCAACAGTAAACAATTACTTTCTTCAAGCACTCTTCAACGGTAAACAAGTAGACGCAGTGTTATACTGGATTACAACAGAGCTAGTATTTCGCATATGCCTATGATGCACTCGTATTTGTCCAAAAAATCCACATTATACGGTGTAGTCGGGCAGTCGCATTCGCCGTCGCTTCCACATATGGGCGTCAGTTCGAGTTTTATTATTGCTTAAGAATAACATTTTTTTAGCTAATTACAGGTTAATTGCAATGTTGAATTACAATTCTGTTTTAAGAAGTAAATATTTTATGTTTCAGTATTTTATTATAGTTGAGTTTTTAGATTATAATATTTGTTGAAAAATATTATTTTAGTTAAGAAGTTTTTTTTATTTTAAAGTCTAGGAGTTATTTATTATTTATTTTTGCTCTTTTATGTTGTTTATGAAGCTGTAATGAGTTACTTCACTGACATATTATCAGTGATTATCTGATGCTTCAAACAACTACAAATAATTACTTACAACGGGAACGCAATACCTATTACACTGCTCTTCACTTGATTTGCCTACGAATACATTTATACGTATAACTTATATGCCCGCTGTCGGTGTGGCAATTCAAGTTGGCACGCCCATTTATAGTCGACCAGTAGTTACTAATACATGCATCGCGCTATGAACGGCGGCCACACGGTATATGCTATAATCTTATGTTCGATGCAAGAGCGGCCCCGAAATCTCAGCGCACACCGAAAATAAATGTGTATTTGAACTGATATTGAGTTTTAATTTTATGGTATTTTCAAACTAGGAAGTTTCCTTAACAAATATATCATTTAATTAAGAGAAAAATAATATACTGTGGTAAATGTTAATACTCAAGTTAACCTATGAAGCAATTACTAAATTCATTTTAATTATAACAAGTAGTATTATTCTTCATATTTATTAAAATGAGACTCGAACAATATAATGAAAGAATTCTGTGTTCTTCATATTTACTAATTTGTAAAAGAAAATTATGAAATCCCAATTCAAAATTTTGTTCAAAACTTCTACAAAGTGATTACAGAAAATCAAATAATAATTCTTACTTATTAATATCTAATAATATAGATAGCCAAAAATTGAGCTGTATAATGTCAAAATGTGTTTCGAGTATGGCATTATCGATTCACCAATTTTACATAAAAGCTATCAGTTCTGTTAACTAACATTACTACACATTATAAACAAGCGCCAGAAATACAAGGTGCGTGAAAAATTTAGAAAAAGAAGACGAGGCGGATGTAAAATCTAGGTGGCGGTAATAGGCGATTGAGGGTTTGAAAAACCCGCGCGTTCAGCTAGTTTTGATACTATAAGCTAAATGAATGTCAGTTACTGTTATATTCCCTATACCTAACTCAACCTATTTTCGAGATATTTTACTATTTTTAAAAATGTAGATCAAAATTTAAGAGGCATTTCTGTCTTACATATTTGAGCGAATTATTTTAAATTGTATTTATTATTTACTCAAAGCATCAGACATTAAGATAAGTTAAAGGTGATATCTAAAAATTATACAGGGTGTTTAAAAACAAAATTTTGGTTTTTACTAACATCAAACACAAAAAACTTTCTTATTTTAAATGGAACATCCTATATTTATTACATTTTAATGGAACATTATTTATTCATTACCATATTTAAGGTTTCCTATACCTATCTTTTATAGTTTTTTAGTAATTTAGGATTTTCAATTAAACACTAATTTTTTGCAATTCATTTTTTAAAACGCTAATATTTATTAACCTTACGGTTTTGTTGGTTTTATTTCACAATACTTAAAAGGCGTCATAACTTGATAAATAACAAATACATACTTTATTAAACAAATATCAAACTTAAGTAGTAAAAGAAAACTAATGTTTTAACAAGTGTTCGAAATGATGTCCATCTGTTTCTATACATAAACGAATTCTCTCTTGAAAGGAATGTTTAATTAACTCTTGATAAAATACTTGGTGTTATAGAACGAAACGCTATTCTTATTATTTTTCTCATATCGTAGGGTGTGGTTGGTGGTGTATCATAGACAATACGTTTTATCCACCTATTGGGATATTGCCAATCCAATTCATTTCTAACATTTATTTGAAAATGCTCAAATGCACCGTCTAGTTGTAACGATATTTTTTGACGACTATTAAGTTGTATATTTTCCAAAAGTGTAGGCAAATTGATGCTTAAAAATCGAAAAAACATGGCGCCGTTTAAGTTACCATAAAAAAAGAGCGGACATATCACTAGCGTTTCAATTATTCCATCCCACACATTGACACACCATCTGTGTTGCCTATCGAGAGTTCTAAAAAAATGGGGATTTTTGTCACTGTAGTAGTGAAAATTATCTCTGTTAACTAATCCATCATTGTGGAATGGTGACTTGGCCGTAAAAAGTACAAAATCCAAGAAATTTTCATCTTTACTAAAGTTCTCTAGAACCCATAAATAAATTACGAGTCGACGATCGTAATCTACTTCCAAAAGTGCTTGGTGTAATTGAATACGACACGGGGATTTTTTTTATAATTCTTCCGACGCTCCGTTTTTCGCTGACTTGTATGCGGGTTTTTTACCAGGGATTCGATAACAACAAAATCATTTTCTTTATTTCCTATAATAGGTCTTTCCCGTTCTGGTTTCTGATAACACACACTTCCTGTTCTTCGGACAACTTAAGTAGAGGGTCTCAGCCGATTCTGGAACCTCCTCATTGACCTTGATCATGCACGCAGCATAGATCAAGGTCAATGAGGAGGTTCCAGAATCGGCTGAAATGGAACGGTCAAGGTCATGTCAAGGCCATGTCAAGGTCATGTCAAGGTCATGTCAAGGTCATACCACGGTCATGTCAAGGTCATACCACGGTCATGTCAAGGTCATGTCAAGGTCATGTCAAGGCCATGTCAATGCCATGTCAGGGTCAAGGTCAAGGTCAGACAAGTCAATGTAACTATAAGGTTGTAGGAAGGGTAATATCTGAAGGTGGATATTATATATCTAAGTGGGGTTAGCGACTATATATAATTATATTCTTTCTTTCTCATCATCATTCAGTTATAGTGATAACATTTAGTGAATATGTGTATCACATTTCTAAAACAAAGTAGATTAGATATAGATAAATTAAATTCATTGTCACCAACGATAGAAGAAGAAATTGCAATGTTAATCTTTGATGAATATGATACAGAAGATGATGAAAAAGATAGTGAAGAGGAGGATGAAGAGGGTGAAGAAGAAGAAGAAGAAGAAGAAGAAGAAGAAGAAGAAGAAGAAGAAGAAGAAGAATATGTTTTGGATAATGATGATGAGAATGATATCTTCGACATGGAGACAATCATTTTAATGAATGATTTGGATAATTTGGACAGTGTTTATTGTAATTTTGAAGACTTTTAATAACATCAGTTATATGCATAGTCAGGTGTATATATAAGTAAATAGATGTAAAATGCTTAATGTAAATAAGTTCATGAAATTCGTAAGTAGGGGGAGTGGGGTGGGGGGCTTGAGATGTAACCTCCGATGGGAGGTTTATAAGAAGATCGTGCTTTCATTCGAATAATAGTTCAAGTCTGTACCTACTGAAGTGTTGTTTCGTTTAAATATATGGTTCGTGGATAGTAACTCAAAATGTTTGAATGTGATTATTGTTGTAAAAAGTTTTCACGAGCCGATAACAGAATTCGTCATATGGCAGGTTCATGTAAAGGAAAGAGAAGAAGAGTTGATGATGGTGATAATAACTTAGATTTAATGAAATGTGAAGTATGTGAAATATACGTAGAGAAGAATTGTTATACTGCACATATTCGCAGTGCAATACATCGAAGTAAGGCTTTCATAGTAATTGATGATGGAGTAAAGAAAAGTGTCGGAACATTCGGTGACAGAATCGTAAGTTATCAAATATCCGATAACTCGACTACATATATTGATGTTGAAGATTTTGCAAATAATATCAGAGAGAAAGTAGTGGCACTTATGGATAGTATTCTGTATATACATACCTCTATAAAAGCGAATTTTGAACTGTATGGTTTATACTACTTATTAAGCAAAGAAAATGTTGAAATAAAATCTTTTAATACTCGGAATAAAATCATAACGCAAGGAAGTAATTTATATGACTTGTTTACTGATTATATTGATGAGATTATGAATCAAATGAGTGAATTTCAGGAACGCGATTCAGGTAAACTTAGGTATTAATGCTAAATCTTATTATCATATTAATTTTTATTAACATTCTAGGATGGACATTGAGCAACATTTTGTATTTGGAAGTAAATATGAACAAATACAATCCTATGAGAGGTTCAAGTTATATAGATTTACCACCAACAATAAAGAAAAAGAAGGCCGTAATAAATATTCACAATTCTGACAATGCCTGCTTTGCTTGGGCTGTTACTTCAGCTTTAAGGGAACCAGTAGGTCTTCCTCAAAGACTTTCTTCATATCCACATTATGATACAGTTGCTGATTTCACCGATTTAACTTTCCCTATAAATTTAAAAGACATTATTAAATTTGGAGACAAAAATAATATATCTATCAATGTGTACGGCATAGAGGAATGTTTCAAAAATAATATTAAATTACATGAGGTAGTGGGTCCTCTACATTTTACGAAGCAGAGAAGAATGACTCACATTAATTTATTACTTGTTTCCGAAAATGAAAATTTACACTACTGCTGGATTAAGAACTTTTCTCGACTAATTTCATCACAGAAATCGCTTTCTGGTCATCAGAAATATATTTGTGAAGGGTGCTTAACTTTTTTTACAAGTGAAGATAAATTGCGTAGACATGAAAATGAAGACTGTAAGCAGGTTAAAGCAGTATTTCCCGGAACAGAAATAAAAATTAACAAATATGGTGAGCAATTACCAGAATATATATTAAAGTTTGATAAATTTGAGAAGCAGTTGAGAATTCCATTTATTGTGTATGCTGATTTTGAGGCTGTATTAAAACCTATTAACACGTCACAGCCAGATCCATCTAAACCTTTCACTGTAAAATGTTTCGAACATGAACCATATTCTTTTGCTTATTATGTGAAATGTAGTTTTGATGATAATCTCAGTAAATTGCGTTTATATCGTGGTGAAAATGCAGCCAAGACTTTTATTAGAGAGCTAGAAACTGATGTTACTATTTTATATCAAAATTATTTAAGTAAAGAGGTACAGATGAGACCTTTGACTACCGAAGAGCGTGTCAACTATGAACTGGCGAGAGTGTGTCATATTTGTGACAAAGAAATACAAGCACACGAAGAAAAAGTTCGTGATCATGATCATATGACTGGATTGTTTCGAGGTGCAGCACATATGGTGTGCAATATAAATTATAAAGAACCTCGATATATACCTATTATATTTCACAATTTATCGAATTATGATACACATTTGTTTGTAAAAGTTCTAGCATTGGATAAAGAAGAAGTTGATGTTATTGCGCAAAATAAAGAAAAATATATATCGTTTTCAAAAAGAATACATGTAGGAGACACAATTGATTGCAATGGTAAGAAAAGAAAAGTGTTCTTCAAATTGAGGTTTATAGACTCATTTAGATTTATGAATTCTTCGTTAGCAAAACTATCAGCTTGTTTAGATGATGAGCAATGTAAAGAAGTTAGAAGATATTATTTGGGTGAAAAGTTTGAATTAATACGACAGAAGGGTGTGTTCCCATATAACTACGTTACTTCTCATGAAAGTCTCTCATTTCCAGAATTACCTAACAAAGAATGTTTTTATGATATATTCTCCGATAGTGAGATAAGTGATGAAGATTATCGTAGAGCTATTAAAGTGTGGGATGTATTCGAATGTAAATCACTGGGACAATATAGCGATCTATACATACAGTCAGATGTATTACTACTTGCCGATGTTTTCGAAAATTTTCGAAATATTTGTATGAGCAATTATAAGTTAGATGCAGCACATTATTTTACTTCACCTGGCTTAAGCTGGGACGCCATGCTACGTATGACTGGTATAAATTTGGAATTATTAACAGATATAGATATGTTTCATTTTTTTAAGAGGGGTATACGTGGAGGTGTGAGTATGTGCTGTAAAAGAAAAGAGATTGCAAATAATCGATACTTACCAGAATTTGATTTATCCGAAAGTAAAAAATATATTTTATACCTAGATGCGACAAATTTATATGGTTACGCTATGACGTTCAGTTTACCGATTGGTGATTTTCAATGGTTAACAGATGAAGAGCTTAGGAGAATTGACATACAAGACTTGGAAGAAGATGCAGATATTGGATATGTTTTCGAAGTAGATTTAGAATATCCTGAATATCTCCACGATGTACACAATGACTTACCTTTTTGTCCAGAACACGTTATTCCACCTAATTCGAAATATAGTAAATTGATTCCAAACCTTCTCGATAAATCGAATTATATTATACATTACCTAATTTTGAAACAATGTATAAATAATGGTTTGAAATTATGTGGAATACGACGTGGGATTAGATTTAAACAGAGTAATTGGTTAAAAAAGTATATTGATTTTAATACAGCAAAACGAAATGAAGCCACTAATGAGTTTTTCAAACAATTCTATAAATTAATGGTAAATAGTGTGTTTGGAAAGACCATGGAGAATGTGGAAAATCGAGTTAATATAAAATTAGTATCCCATTGGGAAACTATTCATAAAAAACTTGGAGCTGAGGCGTATATCGCAAAACCTAATTTTAAATCTTGTAGGGTATTTTGCGAATCCCTAACAGCCATCGAATTGGCCCATGTGCGTGTAGAATATGTGAAACCAATATATGTAGGATTTACAATTTTAGAATTAGCTAAGAGGGTGATGTATGATTTTTTCTATAACTTTCTAAAAGCTTTGTATAGAACAGAGGTTTCTTTATTGTACACAGATACTGATTCACTCATTATAAGTGTAGCGAATTATAATGTATATGATGATATAAAAGGACATTTAAATATGTTTGATACATCGAATTTTACTGAAGGTAATATTCATGGAATACCTCGCTCTTTACCAATGCTAGGGAAAATGAAGGATGAATATGCCGGTAGCATTATCGAATGTTTTTATGGAACAGGTGCTAAAGCTTATTGCGTTAAATTACTTGATAAGACGATAAAAACTGCTAAGGGTGTGAAGAAATATGTTATCCAGAAAAATTTATCTGTTACTGATTATAAGAATGTGGTGGAAGGTGATACAAGTATTTTGAGGAGAATGTATATATTCCGATCTGAGTTACATACAATGTATACTGAATTAAAAAATAAAGTTGCCCTATCGTCCAAGGATGATAAGCGATACATTCTCCCTGATAAAAGTAATACTTTAGCGTGGGGTCATTATAAAATAAATGAAATTATCAGGGCAGAAAACTTAGAAAATTTAGTGTTAGAAATAAGTTCTTTGAAATAAATATTTTTAGGTAATTGTACTCTTTCACATGTGTTCATTTATATACTCCTTGACAGTGTGTAATAATTATGTATTAAATAAAAAATATTGTTTGAATTGTTGTTTTTTTTTTACACCGTTTTATTCATAGTACATTATCTTTAGATATCCACGAGTTATGTGAAGCAGGCATACCTAACCATTTTACGAGAACTTTATTCTTTTGTCGTCGTAAAATTTTTTCAACTAGATACACGTCAGGATGCTTTACTTTTAACAATTCTGGTTCATAAAACCCGCCCAGAATATTTTGTTTTTGCGAATCTTGCAATAGATACGTTCTAGGATTCGTATTTTGAACCTTTATTACTGTAAATATTTCGTTTGACCAATTAGGAGTGTACATTTTTGCAAATACGTGTCTATGTTTACTGATGCGAACAGGTTCTCCAATTTTAAATTTTGGAATTCTTACGTCGGCAACTTTAATATTACTGTAGACCATTTTCAAAATATTTTTCGCATTTTTTTGATTGACTGCAGTAGGTTTATACCCCGTTGTACTATGTACAGTGTTATTATAATCTTCAACTAATTTCTCCAACATGTCGATCCAGCGGTAGTTTCCATTGAAACTAAATTCCTTCCACATCTTGTTTTTAAGTGTTCTATTAAAACGTTCCACAATCGAACTTTTTAAATTGGAGTAGGTACTGTAGTGATTAATATCATACTGATTCATGAGTTTCCTAAAATGTGTATTATAAAATTCCTTCCCATTATCGCTTTGCAGATTTTTCGGAATATTGTTCTTCCCTTTCAAAAGTATGGATTCCATGGCTCTTGTCACTTCATTCGACGTTTTGTTTTTTATTGGTATGGCCCAAGCAAATTTTGAGAATGTATTAATACATACAAAAATATATTTGAAATTATCATTTTCTTTCGCATACGGTATCATTTCAACCAGATCGATTTGAAATAAATCTCGCAATCCTTTTATTATGACTCGTCTTCGAGAAAACTTTCTCCGCGCGGGACTGTGTATTTCGTTAACGACATCTCTTTTAATTGTTGACATATCCTTCGATTACTACTTCCGCAAAAACGGCTTCTGTTTCTTTCGGTGCAGGTTTGGTGCCAATGTACTTCAAACTTAACTTTGTTCCCTTTACCAGTGTGACTGGTTTTGTAGGACTAAATTTTTTACTGCCAATATGCAGTTCTGCTAATTTATCGTTGGAATAATGAACATCAATGATCTGTCCACTATATAATTTGTTAATATAATATATACTTTTTGAATTTGAATTCCTTTTATAGAAACCCACGGGGCTAATAGAACCATCACTGTACATTTGCAGAATATGCTTCATTGGTGTAGCTGACGTTGGAGCAGAAATTCTTGTAGTGCACATTTTCAAAACCTCTTTAACTTTAGGGTGACTGAGAAAGTCTGTCACTACATCTCCTTCCATTAAATGTCTTTTGACAATATGTTTATGAATATGTCTACCAAATTTATCGATTGTCATCGTTACGTATCATCAGCATCGATATGTTAACTACTAAAAAAACAAGATTTGTAAGGCATTTATTCAGATTCACATTGACATAACTATTTAATTATTTTTGACTCCTTTAGTTCCTCAAGTATTGCTAGTATCTCGTTGCCATGCCCAGTATGTCCCGCCTCTTTCGATGCTACTAGTAACTTTAATCTATTACACAATTCATTTACATCATCCCAGTACTTATATTCTATTTTACTCTTAGGTATAACGGTCCTTCGATTAGGTATTTTTTTTGATAACCCTAAACCAGTCTTCCATGTTCGAGTCCACCATACTTCAGGCGGTCTTCCTTGTATTATAGGTTTTATAATAGTTGTATATTTAGTACCTTTACTAGCTGCATATTTTTTTTGAGGATCGTAATCAACTCGATGAGCACTGGTATCATTAAGGATGAATTTATAGTTTTTCGCATCTGTATATAAAAATTTTCCTGGCTTCTTTTTAAAAAGTAATTCCAATAAACCCTTCGTAGCTTTGTAAGTAAATTTACCGATTATGATGTCATCTTTGTCAAATCTAACATCAGCAGTTCCTATCTTTAAATTACCATCAGTTTCGTGAACGCCATACTTTTCATCGAATTCATCTTTTTCATCTATCATTAAACCGATGAGATATGGGCGTATATTAGGACTATAATCTTTTAATGACTCCTTCACAACATCTGTTTCTAAGAGTGTTTTATTCAATGATTTATTTCCAATTATTGACTTCTCTGGACGCGTTTGTAAAAGTGATATAGCATGAGCCATGGATTTATCTAAATTATAACTTTCACTCGAATCCATTTCGTCTTCTTCACCGCTTTTTTCTTCTATTCCTTCCAGACCACCAGGAGTGTTAGGTAAAAGTTCACCTATGTATTCATCTTCTAGAAAAGTAGGTTGACTGAATGATGTTGACATCCGAGGTTGGGGTTCAGACTCCACCTTTGTTTTTTTTTTGGTCGGAGAAGAATGAGTTGCTCGACTAAACCATGATACATGCTTCCGGGCGGCTTTAGGTGTGCCATACCGTATAATTGATGTTCCGGGAACAGGTGTATAAGATTTATCTGGATAAATATCTGACCATGATTCATCTATACTCTCCGAAATGTTTTTCAATCGTGATGTACCTCTCTTAGCGTCACTACCATCTAATTTCATAGCAATTTCTTGCAAAGGTTTTGATATTGGCGCATACTTTATATCTATTGCTCTTTGAGAACTTGCGATATCAGCCTTTAAGGTTCTTAACTTTTGCTTTAACACTTCTCGAGCTTTTACTAAATTATTTACTAGTTTATCATCCATATTTCACATGTATATGAACTCTTTAACGAATAATTACATACTGATGGTAAAACAAAAATGTATACACATATATGCATAACTCATTATAAATGAATATAAGTATCAAAACCTATACGATATCGCCCTTCGTTGAACTTACAGTCAGTATCAATAAACAATATGTCAAACTGTTTCTTCCAACACATTCTACAAACGTCTAAGAACTGCTCATATTTTAAATCATGAATATGATCGTTAAATATGTGTTTCAAATTAGTACCATCTTGTTGAAATAAAATTAAGAGATTTGTATTATCCCTTAATAATTGCTTAGGTGCTGCACTATACGTTTGAATTAGATAAAAGCAATCTAAATTGCGATGTCTGCCGAAAGAGAAATATTGTTTCACAATATTTAAATCAATAGTGGGTATATCATCAAATATAATGACTGAATAATCAGAAACTTCATCAGGTTTTATCATATTATTAGTATCTGTATATTCATAGTAACCCATTTCCGGAACGCTTTTCATCAAATTTCTTAAATACTCATATTTTTGTTGGTGGAGAGATCTACAGCAGATATAAATATTTTTGAAGCGAAATCCATTGGGGTGCAGTAATAACGTAAGAAGAGCGTTGGTTTTACCACATCCTGATGGTCCTACTATTAGCACCCTCTTACATGTACCACCAAAAAGGTTACTGTGACGTGTAAAACCTTTCTCACTAGATACTCTATCGTAGTTATAGATTGGTAATGATAATTCAGAAGTTTTTAAATGCATACTGAACGTTATCACTTCAGAAGTTATACTGAATAACTTCGGTTATGTTACTTATATTTAATAGTTTTGAAGGTATGATAAATAAAAACAAGTAATGTTCTCTTTTATTTAATTTATTTATTTTTTTTGTATTTTTTGTTTGCTACTTTTTTTTATGTTGGGTGAGGAAAAGTAGCAAACCTCTTGCGCCGCAGCTCCACTCCACCCACTCCACACCGTTATCACCACCCCCTAGCCAGGACCCACCCTCTACCCATGAGTCATCCGCCGCTACTTTCTTCTTTTATCTTGTGGTCGCCCGCAGCATTCTATGTAATTGTTCTTGGAACTTCTTCCTAGGAGCGTCAGACGCATCCCTCCGCTGGTATGGAGGAGGGGGTGGTGTTTCCGGTGTTGCTTGTGTGTCTGACGGAGTTTCCCCTGGGCCTGTGGTGTTTGTGGAGTGGGCATCGTAGAAGATAGCAGCGGTCCTGGTTCCCCCGCTACTACCCTGATCTCAACGGCGCAAATGTTGGAAGCTTCTATATATATTAACGTGTATTTCCTGAAAAGATATGGGATTTAGTATTAAGTTCAATTGCAATTGGATGAACCCACCTTCTACCATGAGTCATCCGCCTCTACGCATTCTTCTTTTATTTTGTTGGTCGCTCGAGCCTGCAGAATTCGATGCAATTGTTCTTGGAACTTCCTAAGCGCGTCAGGCACATCCCTCCGCTGGTATGGAGGAGGGGGTGGTGTTTCCGGTGTTGCTTGTATGTCTGACGGAGTTTCCCCTACCATTGTCTGTGCCTGTGGTGCCTGTGGTGTTTGTGGAGTGGGCGGCGGCGGTTGCATCGTTGAAGATAGCGGTCCTGGCTCCCCCGCTACCACCCTTATCTCAACGGCGCAAATGTTGGAAGCCTCTATATTAACGTGTATTTCCTGAAAAAGATATAGGATATAGTATCGAGTTCAATTGCAATTGGATTTGAATTTAGAACGAGCAATAATTGTTTGAATTTAAAACTAGCAATAATTGGAATAATAGCGCACTAACATCTATCCGGCAATGTTGTCCGACAATGTTGTAATCCAGCATAACATCGACCCGACAATGTTGAAATCCAACATAGCATGTCACCATGATACAGATTTGTTGTCTTGATGTTCGCCTTGATGTTACAGGTGTGTTCACTGAAAATGTTACAGATACGGTCCACTGAAAATGTCAAAGTTAAAGTTATGTCAACTACGTGACATGAACATGATTGAATAAATATAGAACCCTGCTTAATGAATAAATAAAAATATTCATTGAATATTAATTAATAAATAAAAATATTCATTGAATATTTCGAAAATATTCATTAATAAGTTTTCTAAGTTTATCTAATCTATTCTTCTTCTCCTGGAGGGCTCGAATTTGCTCATTAGTAAGAACACCAGGAATGTTCTTACTAATGACATCATTATAGAGTCGAAGAAGCATGTTATGTCTTACTAATTCAGTCTCTATCTGATCATTTACCTCCATTAATTTTTGATCAACACTGCTACCTAGCGAATCACCCTCTAGATATGTCAAAAATTTGGCAGCAAACTCTTTGAAACTCGCAGCTAGAGTGTTGATAGGTTGTTGGTGCGGTTTTGATGATGTAGAGGGAATAGGAATTGGGTGCGGTGTTTATGATGTAGAGGGAATAGGAATTTGACTATCGTTTAGTGGGGAGGGAAGGGGGGATGGAGTTCGTAATATGGTGGTTGCAGGTGAAACTGGAATATGAGTGGGTGATCTCTGACCACAAGTAATTTGTGATTCAGGGGAGGATGGTGGAGTAGGACTACGAAGTTTTTTAGCAGGGGGAGGACTAATTTGAGTTGAAGAAGTTAAAATGGGAGTAGGGTCAGAACAAGTAAAAAGCGATAGATTTAGGGGCTTATCTTGAGGGGGATCATCTTGGGAAGATACAGCTATGACAGAATCTTGAGAAATGGAAATATGGGAAACGTTCATAGCCGTTGAGGATGATGTAAGAAGTCGGGGTTGATGAGCAGAAGTAGGAATTGGACGGGGGGCTATGGGACCAGCTTGAGGATAATGGGATAAATGAACAGATGACATCTCAGCAGATCGTGTCCCACTCACCACAGGTACCACTGGACCGCCTAAAATAATGTTTTGTAACACCTGTACCCGTGGTGCTAAAGTAGGCACTACTGCACTTGCAAACGGTCGTTTACCGCTTATAAGTAGAGCCCGGAGTGAAGACGAATTCGACACACCAGCACTCAGACCATAAACTGGTAAAGCAGAGGTCGTCGGTGGTGTCGGTAAAGCAGAAATAGAAGTCGGTGCTGTCGGTAAAGTATTGGTCGATGTCGGTGGTGTCTGTGCCATGCGAGCAGCACGAGCAGTACGGTCCCGTTTTTCTGCTCGTGCTGCACGCATCGCTTGTCTTCTTTCTTGTATCGTCGGTCGTCTTTCTTGTCTCTTTTCTGCTTTAACCAGTTTAAAGTCCACTTGGAAGGGTATATGACTAACGTTTACAGGTGTAATAGTGGCGACCCGGGACAAAACCTTTGAAGATTCTGTAATGACAGTTGAATCAAACACGTTCGCAGCTGACGTAGTTGCTTCAACTGATGGTCTGGTGAATACTACATCAGATGGTGCAGATGGTATGGTGAATGTCAAATGATCAGTAATTATATCTTCCACAGAAGGTGCTGCTGCTTCTATGGAAGCTTCTATAGCAGTCATTGCGTTATCTACTTCTTCGGATGAAAACATTGCCTTATCAACTTCTTCGGACATTACTTTATCAACTTCCTCGGATAGAAACTGATCATTTCCATCACCCATCATCTCATCTTGCACATCAAAATGTTGTACAAAGTGCGAGTCTGGCGTCCAGTTCATGTTATTATTATCTGCAACATTTTCAGCGAGTAACCTGTCAACATCAGGTGGAAAAATGTATTAAATACAATTTAAAACTATAAAAATTATTATAAGGTAATACGTAAATATGATTTCAATATATATTAAGACAGTATCCATACTATCTTTGAAATTATTAAGCAAACTATACAGGAATTAAAATATTGAATAAGTGTAATTAGTTCATAATTATTGAATAATACGAAAACACATTAAAATATATTAAAATTGTAAGTTACTCAAAGTAAATTTAATTATGTAATATGTAAGCATTTACTGATTTCAACGATATATCAAGACTGTAGTGGATACATCTTTTAAAACAATCAAATAATCAAAAAAACAATTACTTGGTCACATAAATTATTAAACAAGCCATAAAGCAATACATACAAATAAAATAAAACAAAATTTAATAAACAAAATATATAATATTTAATATGTAATTCTTTTTTACTTGGTCACAGAAATTATTAAACAAGCCATAAAGCAATACATACAAATAAAATAAAACAAAATTTAATAAACAAAATATATTATTTAATATGTAATTCTTACCATTGTAACTGCTGTGCTAGAACTGTTGAATAGCGTTAGATAGATACACGTATTTATATGAAATATGACGTTAAATGACCTTAGCAATTGGTAAATTACCTGTTTTGTCATATTAAACAATGACGCAAATGGAAATTTTTAACTTTCATATCCGTGTTAAAAATTCCATTTTGCTCTAGCTCAATTACTTAAGATAGAACGATTTTCAAAAAGTTTCAATATTACCAATATAATCCAAATAACTACATTTTCAACTCAACATCATCCACCTGCAACCGAACAACAACCTATACACTCTCTATTCCTCAATACTACCCCACTACCCTCCAAAATCAATTTAAATAAATATTTTTTTTTCAACTAATATTCTTATTTATTATCTTACTGTGATCAATTTACATCGAAATAGTTATTTCGCATCATCTCTCGATCCTTCAAAACCACCCACTACCCTTCAAAATAAATTTATATAAATGTATTTTTTTTCACTAATTTTCTTAATTATCATCTCAATTTGATCAACCTACAACCAAATAAGTACTTCACATAATCTTCCTATCCTTCGATACCCTCCCACTACCCCCAAAATTAATTTATAAATCTAAATATTTCTTCACTAATTTTCTTATAAATCATCTTCTCTCAACTAGTACACACACATCTAGTAACACGCGTCGCATCGCGCGTGACATTAGTTTAATCACGTCTCCTGAAGACAGCTAACCACAACCAGGCTTCGTATATATTACCATATTCCAACCAAACCAACTAAGAATATAATACCAAGTACTAAAACTAACTATAATATAAATAATACCAAACAATTTTTAAATCATATTTATTTACTCAAAACATCAACATCATACATTACAATATTACAAAATTATTTTCTTAAGAAAACATATTTACACATTGAACAATCTCTTCTTCGAAAACAGCCATCTATAGTATCTCCACTCCTTACATAATGATCCAGACATGGTCTACATCCAATTAAATCTACATCTTCTTGATAAAATATTGGTAATCGAAACCACACCAATTCTAAATCAACAGTCCTTACTCTCCTCATTAAATATGATTTTGGAATAAACCTTAATTGTGCATCTTCTATTTCTACAAACGAACCTGCATCTTCATATTGTTGTAACACACTTCCAACCCTCTCCACGACATAACTAATAATGTGACTCCAAACACATCCCATTTCTAACTATTATATATAACAACCAATCATTAAATATAATAAATTTTATTCTCATTAAATCTCATATCCACTAAATAATTATATAAACATTCCACATTAGACAAAGCACAAACAACATCATTTCCAACGTGAAAACTACAACTTGGTTTTCCACTCTTAATTCTGTCAGCATCCACTAAATCTATTACTCGTTTATCTATAATACACTTCAAATATTCCAACTTTTCTCGCCCCTTCACGAATACCAAATCCACACCAATACACAACCGCTTAATTATCTCATCAAATTCACCAACAGCTGTATAACCATCTTCCCATTTCAAACCGTGATAATAACTAAAAACGTATCTTGCAACTCGTTGATCTCCTCTTGCTAATGAGCCAAAACTAAAAAACGGTTTAAATAAAAAGTGACTCTTCCTGAATTCATCATCACAAGTAGCCAACTCCTTTGGAATCACATTATTATTAAATCGATACCATTGAAAGTCAATAACTATAAATTTCTTTCCACCTAAACTTATCATCGTCCATCCAATAAACCGTTCACTTCCAAAGAATTACACCCAACAACTAAACTTAAACACAATTCTTCTTCAATCTTGTCCATATCCAAATACTCCTTGAACTACCTCTCATACTAAACCAAAGTATTATATAACTAATATTTTCGCTGTACCACCTTATTAAATGGTGAATATTGATATAATTTATTATGTAAAATCACACGATACAACACCGTATCCTTTGGCACATTATTTTTCGTAGTGAATTCAATTCTAATCTCCACCCCACTTCTATGTAAAACATCTTCCTGATGTGAACAATCTATACCAATTAATGGACACAATTTAAACTGATTCAACTTTAACATCGGCTCTCTATAATCATATCCATAATAAATCTGTTGAAATCTAGCATACATATTATATAAAACAGCTACTCTGTTATCATCAAAATCAACTCGAACATTTTCATATGGATATCTTTTACCATTTAAATAAGCTGTTACATCCGTTAAATTTATCGCATCAAATTTACTCATATTTTGATCTAACTTTCCTTTCTTCCCTGTCTGAAAACCCAAAATAATATATCTTGGTGTCTCTAATTGTGGAGCAGTTTTAATAGCCCAACTGTGTTTAGTTGTTTCTGGAATTCCTGGATTCTCGTGAATTTCCCATCCTCTAAAAAACATTTCCATCAAAGTATTCTTCGTCGTTAATTTCGTTAAAGCTAAATCCTGACTCATACCAACTTTAATATGTGGTACTCGCCACACTACACAATCAATTGTTAACTTCATTTCCTCAGTTGTAACAGAATTATAGATCACATCGCTATCATCAGCACACCTCTTCAATATCAATTCTTGCGACACATTCATAACCACTTGCTTAAAATCTTCTGCAAAGCCCATCAACATCTTCAACGGAATACAAATACTAAAATTACCATTATTATTCAAAACTGGCGCCTTTCCTGTTGTAAATTCCCATCCACAATTCTCTAATTTATTTATATAACTTGGACTATAAGAAAAATATCCCTTCATAGTTGATGTAATACCCACATTCCTAACTTCATCAACCTCTACTCCACTAATTATATATCTGATGTTACTAAACATAAATGCTGCCGCATTATGAACTACGTATGCTGTAGCACTTGTAGCATCATTAGCTAATCGCAACCTTCCTTCAATAAGCAACTCCGACTCCGACGGTAAAGTATATTTATCTATTTCTGGAACTACAATCCTAATTTCATCATTATTTCCATACTTCGGTGAACCAAACGGTACGTGATTATGAAATTCCATTTCAGTAATAGAATTATCCACTCGAACCTTATTTAAAACATTTAACATTTCCATTCTTGTTTTCACTCAATAATACACAATCAACTTCACCCAAACAATTTTCTTCTTCTACTAAAGTATAATCCACTTCTCACCACTTCTTATTAACCTCGAATATCTATTATAAACCGATCCTCTAACAAGAAAAAATATTCTTACACTAACACTCGAAAACCCAAATTCTTCAAAAAGTTCCTGTTTTCGCTAGTTAGAGAATTTCGTAACTTCCCTTTACCAACCACTCTCCATAACTTATGTGATACACTCCGTATATATTTTCTCATCTTCGTTCCCTTCCACAACTTATTTGCATTATTAGTCCTCATACTTTTATAACAATTTTTAATTTATAAACTGAATTCACTCTTTTCTTCTGCGAATTCGTAAATATAATGTCAACTCTTCACCTCTCAAATTAATTAACCGTCCTGTCTGGTCGACTGCTCGAATAACAATATCAGTTAACATGTTAGTATTTACCGGCATATAAATTTTCTCTTCAGGAACTTCTATTATCTTAAACCCTGGTGGAACATTCGGATAAAAATGATATAAAACATGTGATAATTCTCCATTAATATATGAACCATCCACTATATTACACATAATATCAATAGCACTGACTTTATTTATATCAACTATTTCATCACTATAAACCGGTATATTACCTCCTATTATTTTCTTGTGAAAACCAAACATAGAACCAATCGAATTTTCTATTCCAAAATCAACATCTACTGATGCCTTCATAAACACCTTCATAGTATTACTATTAGCAGACAAAATAAAATACTGTTGCTCATCCTCGTGAACTTTCAATTTTTCATCAATATACTTCTCTAAATCATGTATATCATAAGTTCCCTCTGGAACAGTTATATCTTTCCAAGCATTTACTTTATTAGGTGACATAGAATAATATCGAAATACATTATTAGCAGACGTAACATTTAAATATATAGGTGGATTTAATATACATCCAACCTCTGATCCCTTTCCAGTTAACACAAAAGTTAAATTATCCATATCTTACTTAATCAATCCTTTTAAAAACATCAAACATAAATGACCGCAATTCACAGAGTTCACATCTTGATATCTCTGGTAGTTATATTGAATAACCCCACCACCATTTGATAATAAATACTCCTCAACCTCAATCGGCGGTCTTAAATCACCATAACTATCAAAATATCTTATTACATCATTATTTTTATTATATGCTACCCAATGAGTACCACCTCCAACATTATCATCCAAATTCACTATTCCTTTCTCCTTCACATATATTTTCCTCGGTAAAACGTCTCTACTAAATACACCCCGAAATTTTCCAATTTTCCACCTCTTCACAAATTTCCGTAAATCAATTTCTGTTAAAGGCCTTCGAGGTAATTCACTTAACCGTTTTTTGAAACAACTCCACTTGGTAAATACACACCACAACCAGATTTATATGGTTTTATATACAATCCACTCCCAATAGATACACCGCATCCTACATTATATGGTTTCACATATAAACCACTACCACTTTTGGATTCCATTGTCCTATTATGTCGTTTTGCTTCCTCTAATTGATCTCTTTCAGTTTTCGCAGATGTTACAGCTTTTGCTATCGCCGCAGCACCACCCCCTAACGACCCCAGAGCACCTAAAGCTGCAAATAATGGAATTAACGGTAAAAATCCACCTTTCTTTGGTATTGCAATTACTCTTGATCGTGGAAACAGTATCCGTCTTCTAGGTTTCATTAAACTCTGATATGCAACTTTCACATTCTCTAATAGACCTTTTCTCCTACCTATATGGCTTATGGCATTGCGCGCTTTCTTCATTGCGTGTAAAAATGATAGAACACCACCCGATCGATTTCTACCACTACTTCTTCTATGCCTTCTTCTTGTATTATTCATCCTACCCTTCACACTCACTCTTTTTCTATATTGCCCCCGCACACCCATACCTAATATTGTTTTACCTTTCATAGCAGTTGCAACTACAGAAGCAGCTAATTTTTCTCTCACACCCGCGTCTTTACTCTTCACTCGTTCTATAGCCCTTTGATACAATATCTTATCAGCTTCGTGTCGTTTCGATAAATCATTTGATTTTGAATAAGATATATCGTGTTCTTTACAAGCCTCGTCCAAATTATTCACTCCCTTATCACCTCTTTCTAAACGTTTCCCCAATCTAGTTCCTGGACCACAAAATCTATAGCCGGGTATATGTAACTCAACTGGTAACTTATTTATTAAACTATTCAATAATCCACCACCTTTCCTTCTCACTGTCTGATTCAAACTACCATCAGACTTCACTAACGTTCCCATCTTATTAAAAAATAACTGATAGATATATCTTTACAAATACCAACTCTCGAAATATAACAAAACACTACTAACCATATTACTTATACTCCACCAAATCTACACTCAAATTCAATAAAACTCCATCAATTTCTCTCTCAAAAATAATAAAAAAAAACCATACAATTTTTAATCATTTTATTATTATATACTTATTCACAATTACAATCGATTTTTTCTTAAAAATTGTAAATCATTTAAAATCTTTGGCAACCAATACATAGCTAACTCTATTGTTATACAAACATGTTCAGATACCGCGCCATTACATATTCTATCTATTGCAGTATTTACTTCTTCTCCGTTTAAAACTATAGGATCTAAAAATTGCTTATAGAATTCTTCATATTTTAAATCCTGTAAAAACACTAAACGTGTCGCCACTACTTTCACCATTCGCCACAATTCCGCCAAACTTTCATACGCTAAATACGCGTGTCCTCCCTCTTTATTTATTTTCATTATTCTATTCACACCATCAAAACTTTCATGTGATAGCCATATATCCATACCATTAATAACGGGAATCGCACCATTATAATATTGATAATATTTCTTCAACTTTACACTCTCAGCTACAAACCATTCCCATTCTTCTAAATTAAAATATACACATTGTTTTTTAATACCCACAATCTTCACTGTCGGTTCAAAATCCTTATTTGGTGCTAAACCCACACATATCCACTTAGAATGACTTTTATTTAAAAAAAAATTCTTTCTCCCACTAATGGTACATCCCATATTGGTTCTCTAGCAAATTCGTCCGGTGATACTTGTTGAACTATCTTTTCAGCAGTCGTACTCACTTTATTCCAAAAATTATTTGATTCGCCCATTTCAGTAAAAAATGTGTCTACTCTCGGATCCGCTTCAAACATTTTATGTAAATCAATACTATTATCTACCAATTCACTGTCGTCCACTATCAGTTCACCCTCCTCTACTATCCGTGAACAATCACACTTTTTTTCTTCTCCAGTAAAACAACGCTTCGACATATTGGATTATACTAACATTTATTTATCATATCAACCTTTATATATACCTACTATCTACCACTTCTCACAATCTCCACCTCCACTAACCAATTCTAAAACCTCTTCATTAACCTTGACCTTAACTGGACATTGACCTTGAGAACTATATACAATTTAACCTTAACTTTACTTTAATATTAACTTTTTAACCTTGAATTCCTTCTTTCACCTCCATCGCCATTTCTCTCCCTTGCTTCACATTTATTCACAAAACCAATTTAAATAATTCAATAATGTACTGCTTCTCCTTTTCCCATCATACTTATAATATTCGTATACATCACATAAATACATTAAATTATATTTATACTACTCATAAAACTGCTGCGCTATATTATCATTTATTATAGCCCACCCAAATTCATCTTGACTTACTTCCTCACTATTTGAAAATATCTCCCCAACATTTTTAAAACTATTAAATTTCTCTTGCACTTCCAGCAACACTTCACTTGTTAGCTCTTCATTTTCATTCATATTTAAAATGAAACTACATCAAATCATACACATTATATACACTCAATCTCATTTCAACGACCTTGACTTGATCTTGACTTAACCTTGACCTTGACCTGACCCTTCACCTTGATTTAACCTCGGCTTGATCTCCACTTGTCCTTGAATTGACCTTGACCATTCTATCTCAGCCGATTCTGGAACCTCCTCATTGACCTTGATCTATGCTGCAATCTTGACCTTGAATCATGACCTTGACATGACCTTGAAATGACCTCGATATGACTTTGACCGTTCCATCTCAGCCGATTCTGGAACCTCCTCATTGACCTTGATCTATGCTGCGTGCATGATCAAGGTCAATGAGGAGGTTCCAGAATCGGCTGAGACCCTCTACTAACTTAATAAATTTTCTAATGACCGCCTGTCAGAATGACGCCTGTTAGGATATTTTTGAGCATAAACTCTTGATGCTAGCAAGCAATTTTCGTCATACTCTCCAATTACTAAAATCATATCCACCTTTTCGCTTGAAAGGAATGCGGCGTCGAACAGCGATGATGTTTTAACTAATATGTACTGGAAATGCCAAATAATTTATCAGTTTGAAGTAATAATTACACCGTGAAAACTTTCTTTTGAAAAATAAATTCCAAGGAATTACTGTTTGAAATTGAAAATCCTAAATTACTAAAAAACTAAAAGAGATAGGTATAGGAAACCCTAATGCAGTTTTAAAAGCAATTAAAATTACGCTTTAAATATGGTAATAAATACAGGTTGTTCCACTTAAAACAAGAAAGTTATTTGTCTTTAATATTAGTCAAAACAACCATTTTGTTTTTAAACACCATGTATAATTTTTAGATATCAACTTTAACTTATCTTACAGTCTGATGCTTTAAGTAAACAATAAATACGATTTAAAATAATTTGCTCAAGTATATAAGACAGAAATGCCTCTTAAATTTTAATCTACATTTTCCAAAATAGTTAAGTATCTATACAACTATACCTATAAAATAGGTTGAGTTAGGTATGGGGAATATAACAGTAAGTGGCCTTCATTTAGCCTATAGCATCAAAAGATGCCATAATATACAAGGTGTTCCATTTAAATTTTCATAACTTTGCTGCGCAACATTTTATTGAATCACTTTGTATATTTCAAAATAATTTTAAAATGTGCCTCTAACCCGTTGATAAAAGGATTTTTAAAATGTTTTCGTATATAAACCGATGGGAATGTGGTGCCCCACCCTGTATATTATACATAGTTTTGTTTGGCAATTGTCTAACCTCCATTAATAGTTATTATTACCTCTAGATTTGTCCACTGTAGGTGGGCCACGGCGTATTCTCTTGAGGTAACAATTTTAAGAAGATTATACACAATAAGAGTACTTATAAATAATCGTTTATTATTAAAACCTTCCTAATAATCAAAAATTGTGTTATTAACGTTTAAATTCGAGAAATGTCACTGGACAACTGACTTTTTTTTTTCAAAACACCGTTTGACAACTGATGCTTCCCATTTTCCCCGACTAGCCGGCACTTGATCTGGAGAGCCTGTCGAACAGCGTTGCACATAGGGGTATTTGAACAAAATATCTGGCCAAAAGTCGAACTCCGGAAATGGGTCATAATCCACAATGCAATTATGTATTAGGTACATAAATAGATGTACAATATGGGATAATACTTGTTTTGCCACTGCGTATTACAAGTGAGCTTCAGAGGTAGTTGAAAGTTCATCGTCTTTCATAGTGCACGTACATTTGTTCTTAGCGTTATCTGAAGAGTGTTTTTTTGCTCAGTTGTGTAAAATAGTGAAATTCCGGGATATGGAATCATCTATGGCAAGTATGTACATTATAAAGTATAATATTAAATGGTAGCCAAAGATTAGTTTTAGTCAGAAAGTAGTCTATTGAGAATCAGATACATACCTGTTAGTTTTGCGTACAACTCTTATGAAACACGAAGGTTTTTCTTATACTTCAGGGTGCGTCCCGGTTATGATCTATCTTTTATCTGATAGGGGAAGGATTTTTGTACGTAACGCTGAAAAAAATAGTTCCGGCTTCGTCCTAACTGCTACGCATTAGCTATTTTATTCAAAGTCAACACGCAGAAATGAAAATCGGAAATACATAATAATTTTCTTAACTTCATTTTAGGGTCGGGAAGTGAAAATAATGACTCGAAAGCAGTTTTATAAGATTATGCAATGTCATCAGTATGACAACATCAACGGGAATTTGGATCATGCCGAATAATTCCTCCTAATTACAACAATTACGCCGAAGAAAAAGTGAACGTTTTATAGCAGAAACTTTCCTACATAAAATCGGAAATCAAAAGAAGATGGACAGAGTCGAGTTACAAAGGAGAACTTTTTTTAAAAAGAAATAACCTCTTCAAGGAACGATCGATACCTAAAGAAATGGGCTTTGAAGAATTAACGTTTGCCAGTTACATGAAGTTGCGAGAAGAAGGTAGGACAAATGCGGCAAATGTTATTAAAGATATAACAAAGTCTCCCAATTGGGCTGGTAAATATCGAAACGCATTTTCTCATCTTCTGAAGAAAGATACGGGAGCCGAGCAATTAACACCATTAAAACCATTGTCTATGTTTACCGAAGCAAGAAGTACGAGGTAATTAGACGTTTCAATAAAAAGCTTTATCCGTGCTACTCTATTAAACAAAAAGAAAAAAAGAGTGCTATCCTATACAAGAATCCTATCGAGTAACCGCATGTTCTGCCGAATTAAATCTGGAAGACCTCTTGGATCATAACGTTACGCGTCTTCTGAGATACTTAGCAGAAGTTTTTTGCACATTAAAGGAGGATGATAGAAAAATGTTAACTTTGATTTCTAAATGGGTATGTGATGGATCGCAGCAGTTACAATTTAAGCAGAAATTTAAACATGAAGCTGAATTTGATGCAAATATCTTCCAATGCTCATTTGTTCCGTCGCAATTAGTTTGTGATCCAGATAATAATAGTTATTTGGCAAAATCCAGTGCCTTCTTCACCGCGATATTGCCGACCGATACGAATACGGTTTGAAAAAGAAACCGTGGATGCTACAAATAAAGACATCAACTACATATAGAACAAAATAACAACAATGAAAGTAACTGAAAGTACACAAGCAAATTACTCTTTTTCAATCAAACACAAGATGATGCTAACAATGGTGGATGCTAAAGTATGTAGTGCATCGAAAGATTTTAATAAGTTACTATTAAAAAAAAAATGAATCCAGAGTTTTTGACATTTGGTTTATGGATATTGCACGCTAGAATTCGATTGTTTGAGAGATTGTTCCATCTAGCTTATAAATTGCCTGTAAAGGTACGAAGGAAATTATAAATGGGGCTATTAACGAGACGTTAACTTTTATTGCAGATTATGAAATTCATTATTTGTTTAATATTAACTTTAACTGATATGTATTTGTTTACCTTTTGTCATGAAATCAGTTCTAAAACAATTTTAAGCTATTTTAACTGATAAAATCATTTTGGCCAACTTTTTGATACAAATACGCCTATGTGCGTCGTTCTGTGTCCGCGAGCAGCCAATGGTAACATTATCCTAGAATTCCGTGAATGGGCAATCTGTTTGTGTTTCCACACCCATAATAATAATAATATTAATTTATTTATATGCAGATACTGATCTCCTGCTGGTCTAGACATTTGGCAAAACCTGAGAAAGGAATAGGACGAATAAGGGAAACAAGGAGTACTTCCCTAACTTACTTACAGACTTAAATTTGGCAAACAAAAGAAATAAAATGAACATACAAACAAAACACAAATCACAATGAGAGGAAAAGAAAGCGAGATGTAACAAATTTTAAGAGGGATTGGAATTATAATGAAATTAACCCTAGAAAGATGCTTGTCGAATTAAAAAAGTAGCTCAAACAATTGGGGTAGCGGTTGTGAACCCCCGATACGTTTTCTGAGTCTTCAGTTTTTAATTTTAATATGAACGGTTGCATAGCAAAATACATATTGTAATATTTCGCTAATGAATCAAATGTCGCGATGGTTGTCCCAGAAATGAGTAAGGAAAACACGGTCGCCTTCAAAATCATCTTCTAAAGAACTCATCAAATGTAATTTCCTTCACATACAATAAAATAGCAAAAAGCTTTTTTTTTATAGTACATTTTGATTAAACGTATAGGGTGGAACTGAGAGGTGAAATAAGGTTGTAATTTAATTATCATCGGTTTTACTTGCGACTCCCATGAGTGACTAGAAGAATTACTAATAAAATTGTTTTTTCAATGAGAGTTTTTGTACAAATAATGACAAATAGGGTCGGTCATTCAAACGTTTTTTGTATAGTAGCATTCAACTAAAAAGTTATCGCTGGTTTTGAAAACGAACGGTTCTAAAAGAATTCTTGGATTTAACTGAATTGCTCTGAACTATTTTCTTTTTATTAAAAAGGAGAAATTTGTACTAATGTTGACAATATAAAATTTGTTGTTTTTATATTGTTTATTCATACAGCGTAATAAAAAAATAGTTATATGTACGTATACTTGATTCATTAAAGATGATTCTTGTCTCACTGATATACCGTGTGCGGCAACAGTGTGTCTGCGGAACTTAGCATGCAAACTAATAACGTTGTAGTAATGAGATAAAGAATACACAGTAGTATGTATGCTACTGTGCATTTTTTTATTTTTATTTACAAATACACAGGATGTTCCAAATTTCCGCATCCATCTTCAACTTCTTCATTTTAAATATATTGCTATACTTTCTAGCTATTATGATGATAGCCACTCAAATTATCTTTGCAATGGTGTATGGATATGTGCACCGACTGTTGTAGCATCTAACATTTTAAGTCTTAGTCTAAAAATGGGTACGTCTCGCGTAACTCTTGTGTTACTAATTTATGGACTGACACGTCATTTGTTTTGAGGTTGAACAACATGAATACATATACAGGGCGTTTAATATATCGTACCTGAGTTATCGATCTTTATTGGATATTATCTCGTTGTTTTTTTTTTAAATCGAACCTCTAATTTATTTCTTAGTCAGCAAATTACTTGTAAAAAATCATTTTGTTAACATTAATATCATATATATCATATAGGTTTTTGCAATTGCTTGAAGTAATCTCAGATGTATGTTTTTTACGGCGATATTTAGCTTTTGTCTTGTCGTGAAGTTACATTAATAGTATAATATTGTCTGTAAACCATGGCGTATGCGGTTTCGAAAATGTAACTGTTTTTAAGGACCCATGAATTTCGAACAGAGCAGTAGAACACTTAAAGTAATTCACCTTATCTGCGATCGAGTTAAATTTATATATTTGCTGAAATGGTATTTTACGCAAACCATTATCGAAGGCGTTAAGATCATATGACCTTAATTTTCTCATCATTCTAAATTCAGGGTCAGGTGTTTGAATTTAATTTCGAATACCATTGGAGGATATTAAATTATGCCGTAAGAGAACAAACAAACAGATGATCATCGATGCTATATGAATACAAAACAAATAAAACACATCTGATAGGTAACTTAACGATATAAAGAGGTAATCTGCCATGAAATTGATTAAATTAAAATTTAAAAGATTAGGAGTATGCTTCTCCTCGGACGTTACTTGGCGTAGTCACGTGGCACATGTGCAAGCAGAATCAATTTTCTGTTTTTACTAACATACCTAATATGATAATATACATTGCTTGACATATTTCTTTAATTATTTCACTATGCACTACTTATGTTTGAATAGGTTATATGTATCCACTCTTATGATTATGTTTATGAGTTCGTAATTGTCGAAACGAAGAGAATGTTATTCATGTGTTGGCTTATGTTTCAACATGATAGTTTGTTAAAAACGTTTTAATGGAAAACTTGTATTATTATCACCTGAAACTACATCAAGCCACATCAGATCAATGCTATAGCATCAGGTTAAATTATTGCCATTGGCGAATGCAAGTGATGCAGGAAAATAAGAACTTCTTGCCTGACATTTTATGGGCTGATGAAGTAATCTTTACAAATACCGAGAAATTAAATTTACATAATTTGCACTATTGCTCAATTCACAATCCTAATTGGATGCAGGAGGTTTATAAACGTCAATAGAAATTTATATTCAATAGTTTCATTTTTCTTGAAGGTCTTCTTATGGCTATAACTTCGTAACCAAGAAAGGTAGCAACTTCCGGTATTCATTATTCTCAGATTATTTGTGTGCTTTAATATTATCATATTAAATATATATCGCTTCGCTTGAAAATTTAAAGAAAAGACAAATATTAATATATAAATTAAAAGTAACGTCTTCTGTAATTTTTTTGGGTACACAATTCTCAACTATATACTCTGTTTTCTAATACCGCGGTGCACCTATACACACTTAATTACACAGTTATTGACATTTGACATTTATTTTGTATATTTGACGAGTTATTTTTCTACTGAACTTCTTCTGAGATTTCAAATATTCTACAAAAAATAGTTCGCTGTTTAGAACTTTCAGCGTTTTCATTCAGCGTGTATTACATATTTGTGTATAATCTACTTGAATACATTGTACAAGAAATACTCATTTAAAAGTAAGAAAATAATACATATAGACATAACCTATAGCATAAATTTATCAAAAACTAATTGTTAAACATGTTCAGCAAAACAAGTGTAAATTGACTTTCGCACATCCTCTATGGAAACATACATACAAGTCAATTCTCTGAAAAATCTCTTTCTAATTGGCCTAGAAACATTAAAATCTGTTAAGGTAAGACTACTTGTTTTGTACCACCCTACCCTTCTAGAGCTGGATTCAAAAGCCTTAAATGAAAATTCTTCAAAAATGTTTGAATATTTTATTGGTAATTATATTAATGTATCTTTAACTTCGATTTAATGGAAAATTGTAGAATTTTTAATTCACCCTGATAATTATGTCTAGTTGAGGATATTTTATATCCTCAACTATATCTATTTTTATGTTAGAAATCCAAAACCAAAAACATTTCTTTTTTAAAATCGAATATTATTATTTATAAAGCTTTTTGGTTTCTTAGACTATTGCCTTGAAAAAAGTTAATTCCAAAATTAAAAGTAATTCTTCATTCCATAATTTACTGTTCTTACTACGATAAAAATTGTAAAATATGAATTTCGTTATTTTTTAGTCTTTTACTGCATTATTTAGCAAACATCAACATTAAATTTTATGTTTACTAGAAGCGAATTTGAAGAATGTTTTTAAACAGAAAATGAACTTTTCGCATCTTAAGATCAAATAATAAATTGTGAAACCTTCTACTGAGGCACCCAGTTTGGACAACAGAAAGCTTAAAATATTTTAATTCAAGCCTGACAGAAGGAAATATTGACGAAAAAATATAATCAATTAATGCTCTAGATGTCATAATATTAAAATTAATATATTTATGTAAAGTTTTTGTAACGCTTATTTATACCTAATAATCATTTCTTTGCATTGATAAGAAACACTGAAATATAAACTCAGGTTTTGTAAATGTTTCTTGTTTGGGAAAACATTAATGAATTCAATGTCCGTGCAACCACCTGGTAATAATAGTAAATACTAATAATAGATACTCGTCCAGGCAAAATTAGTTCAGATTAATACCATTCTTGTTATCTGTACATTGAATATGCTGGAAGATGCTGGAAGATGCATAGCTACCGTAAGGCCAATCAGTCAATTAAATGGCCGTACTTAATAGCTAATCGTTAATTTAGACAGTAGTAAGTGCAAAGACATACGCTTTGTATAATCTGTAATAATTTAATCGTGGATGCACTGAATATTTCTTTACGAGGGTCAGTCAATATCTGATACCTCCTATTTTTTTCTACCTAAATAAAGTTAGTTAAGTGCAAAATTTGAATTTGGCGCTATTCCTCAAACCTTCTTCTACAATCCACTGCAATAGTAACTGTCTGCGTCAACAAGTGGCAGCACTGCAGTAGCTTGCAAAATGGCCAACATTGATGTTCGTATTAGACAGCGTTCTGTAATTGAATTCTTGAATGCAGAAGGTGAAACGCTCATTCGCATTCAGAAAGACTGAAAAATGTGTCCGGTGATGCGACAGTGGATGTGAACACTGTTAGATGATGGGTTCGCCTCTGGAAGATCAAGGACAAACACCTTTGGCTGATGAAAAGCGGAGTGGTAGGCCGTTGACTGCAGTGGCTCCATGCAACCTTCAGCGAGTCGATGGCTTCATTCGTGGTGACCGCCTGATGACTGCAGATGAATTGTGTCGCATTCTCTCGCTCACTAAAAGGAGTGTGATTACGATTATTCAACAACTGGGGTATTCAAAGGTGTGTGCGAGGTTGGTACCAAGAATGTTGACCGACCAGAATAAAGAAACAAGAGAAACAATAGCCTCACAATACTTGCAACTCTTCCGTTTGGATAGAGATGAGTTACTGGAAAAAAGTGTGACCGGAGACGAAACATGGGTTCATTTCTTTGAACCTGAAGCAAAAAGGCAATCAATGGAATGGCATCACACAAATTCACAGAGGACAAAAAGTTCAAAACTGTGCGATCGGCAGGGAAAGTTATGGCGACAGTGTTCTGGGATGAAGAGGGTGTGATTATGGTTGATTTTCTGGAGCAAAGATGCACAATAAATTCTGTCCAATACGCCATAACCTTCAAAAAGCTTAAAGTACGTCTTCAGCGAGTTCGCCCAACGAAAGCTATGACGGATGTTCATCTTTTGCATGACAATTCAAGACCACACCCACTGAAAAGATTGTGAAAATTGGATGGGAAGTCTTGTCTCAGCCCTGAACTGGCACCATCAGATTTCCATCTGTTCTGGCCGTTGAAAGAAGCTCATCGTGGGTGGGATTCACTTTGAAGATGAGGAGGCCGTGAAAACGCCTGTGCGTAATGGCTTAGGAATCAGCACCGTACTTTTTACCACATTGGGTTACATGCCCTTGTTAAAAGATGGACCAAAACTGTGAAAATGGAGGGAGTTATATCATAAATGATAATACATTGTATAACTATATATGTGTAACAGTAGAACTATGGGAAATGTCAATTAAGCGTTACTCATGGCTTTACTAAGAACCCTTAGAGATAAGAAAGTTAATATATGGACGACCACTCATGTAAATTATTATTCTGTGCCTCATTGTCGTCCTTAAAGTTAGGTAGCAATAAGCATTGTAATCATTGTTTGTATTTGTTTAAATTAAATAAAGATTTTTTTTACGAATACTGAAACAATTAAATATAATTGGCGCAGTCAGAACGGATTTGTTAAACAAGAAAAAGTAACAAAATTCTTGGTTTGTTTCAACAATTTATTAACAAATTAAAAAGAACCGGAGTGCAAAGTGTTTTTGGTGATTTCAAGCAGACGCAAGAGGACCGAGTATCGGAGAAAGTTCGGACAGGCTACGGCACTTTACATAGCAAAGTGGGCCGCCGTACTAGCTGTATCCGTTACACCAACGTCAGAAAAAACGAAAACATCTTGCCATCCCAAGACGCAAGTTAAATTCATATAGATCGTTTAGGTCGTGAAGTTAATATTTGTTCAAGTCTTATATAGATCGGAAAAAGAAACGCGAACATTTCGAATTTTCAGCAAAATCGCAAGAAACGAGAACAAGAAACCAATCAAACTAGATTAAGAAAATTATATTCACTTAATATAATTAGTTAGTTAAGTAATTATTTTAATGCCAAAGACAGAATCTTCATTAAGAAAAATGTCTGAACCAAATATCAATGTACCTTACGTACCGATTAATTTAAACGCGGCAACAGCTGTACCACAAATTCAAATACAACAAGATAGAATACCGATAATAATAGCAGCTAAAGCAAATGCAGACTTTATCCCGTCATTTTCAGGAAACCCGTTACATTTAGACAGTTTTGTATCAATTTGTGTGTTACCAACAGCCTCTTCCGATGGAAACAAATAAGACGTTTTCCCACAGAACAGGTCCAGGCCCAATATAGGTGTACATGTTTTATTCCTATCTTATCCCGTTCTTCCAGAATAAATTAAAATCCCAAAACATTCGTAAAATTACAAATTTCGCGTAATAACCTTTTAAGACAATTTTGGTACGAATCATAGGCTCCGCCCACAACCAATCAGAACATTCGTAAAGTTAGAGAAATTTCGCGTAATAACTTTTTGAGACAATTTTGATACAAATCATAGGCTCCGCCCACAACCAATCAGAACGCTTAAATACAAAATTTGTTTTGTATTTTCTTTTGGGATACGAATCACAGGCTCCGCCTACGGCCAATTAAAACGCTTAAATTCCTAATACATGCAGAAGACGTAACCCTGTCTAGGCCCCAAGGGAAATTACCGTGACATAGATACTTCTTTGTTTCTTCACCTGTGTCACTGGGGTTCCCAAATTAAAACGTAAACACATTTGGAAACCTATATAAGCTGAGGCAAATGCCTACACGATATCGAGTCCTAACTCGGTCACCAGCCTGCCAGCATCAACCTCCTGGACCAGCAGATAACAGGCCACCGATACCGAGCGGACTTTCCAGAAAGCCATCCAGCGGAATTGTATTACTGCTTACGTAATACAAAGGACCAAAAAGGCACTTCCAGGTCATTGGAAGTACTCGGCGAAACGTGTTCAGGAGAGCACGTGGACCAAGAATTCACTAAGAATTCCGGAGGAATTCTTTATTTCGGACGGCTTCTTCATCGGAATCCAAACTCATCGACGTCCGAAAATAGATCTACGTGGTGAAATACATCCAACGCATCGCCTAGTATTGACCGAAGAAGTTATAGGAGGATCCTACTACTGCTTACGTAGTAGCGGCCGTTTTAGTTATTTACAGTGCGTTTATTCCGCGTAAAGAAACCAAACTTAAGGTCCCTCTTTAGTGTTCGCCCATAGTATTAACTTCAGTGCACCAGGACAAGCTACAGCTGCTTACGCTGTAGCAATTAACCGTAAGTGCAGTGAAAGACCTATTAAGCCCGCGTTTTTATTTGACATTGTTGGTTGAATGCCAGCACCTCCACCAAAACATTTAAATTCAGTGTGCGCCTTTGTTAATGAATTATCATATTAACTTCACGTGGATTCATTAACGACATTGCTATTGCTAAAGTGTTAATATTAAATTCCACGCGTTAGTGAAACATAACCTTCAAATATCCAACCGATATCTTCCCTTATACATACTATTTGTTTATAACAATATTATTATCCAAGCTCGTTGTTACTGGTACCCATATGCAGCGTGTGTTTAACTTTTATTCCAGTAACAACCATTTTATTTGACATTGTTGGTTGAATTCCAGCACCTCCACCAAATTATTTAAACTCAGTGCGCGCCGTTATTAATGTATAATATTAATAAATTCACGGTGGTTCATTAACTATATTGTTGTATTCGGAGAGCTAACCTTAAATTCACGCGCTAGTGAAACCCTAACCTCCAAATACCTAACCTATATTTATCCCTATGTACATTATTTGTTTATAACATTATTAATATTCAAACGTATCGTTATTAGTACCTATATTCAGTGTGTGTTTGACTTTTTAACGGATAACTTTTATTTTATTATTGGTTAATGCCAACTCCTCCATCATTGTTAAGCAGTGTGTGTATTGTTGCTATTTCATAATATTTAGTTGTTTCAAAGTGTACAACAACTATTACTCAGTGTGCCCGTTTGTATTTAAACCTCGACTGTTAACATTTATTCGCGATACGACTTGTTTTTGGTTATAGTGTCGTTTATTAACACAGGTCGTTATTAACATCGGGTATCATTACGTATCATTAAGCTTTGAATTATTAAAATATTATAACGTTGTGGAACATTATTGTTTTAATTAATAACATAACCCAACTTTACCCTAAATTCAATTAATACCTCCTGGAGGAGTCTTTTGCCGCGGCCCCTTTGTTTGTTTGTTTGTTTTACAAATTCCCAGGATTAAGAGGAGGTATTATTGTGGCGCCCAGCAACGTGGGACTACGAACACAGGATTGTGTCCGCGGATCCACCACCGACCCATCCACCTAGGCAACAGAGATACCAGGCTTCAAGATGCCTAAGAAGACGACACGAAAAACCAGGCAATCAAGTGACAGCGTGGAATTGGATGGTCCTAGCCCAAGACAATCGCCTTCGCTACGGACAACCACCCCCGGTGCCGCTAATCCAGCCCTGCAGCTTGAGATCATGTTACATGAACTCAGAAACATAGGTAGAAGGATGACGGCTCTGGAGGGAACGACTAAAGCCACCATCACATCCAACACCGCCTCAACGTCCAGGGTCGCATCACGTACCGAGGATCAAGAGGCTTGTACCTCCATCAGTTATGAATTAGGTGATGAGGATGGCCAGGACCCGAAGGCTGCCATCGACTTCCAGGACCAAGAGGTCATCACTGCCGTCCAGGAAGAGGAGGCATCCACTGCAGCTGTCCAAACCCAGGATGAAGTCATCAGAGTCAGCAACCAAGGGAACGGAACGGTATCCTAGACGGAGGGTGTTCACCACCAAAGGCACTGCTGCAGTCCGTGCAGTGTCATCACCAATATACCTACACCACCAAGGGTGTACAGTGGACACCTAGTTGAGGATCCAACCACGTTCCTAGCAAGACTAACCTCCCACTTGCAGACAGCCCGTCTTGAGGTGCCGGAGGATATAGATGACGCAGTCCGCCCGTTCCTGACAGGAGAAGCAGCCAACTGGTTCAAGAAGAACGAAGGAGGCTTTGATACTCTGGGGGAGTTTGACCACCGGTTCCGACGGGAGTTTATGAGCCCACAAAGAAGGAAGGCTCTCCAACAGGCATGTGAAACAAGGCAACGCTGGGATGAAGATCCAGCAACGTTCATCACAAGAATGAAACGTTTATGCCTGAGACTAAACCCAAGTTGGCCGGAACAAGACTTAGTGAACCACATCATCATGCAGATGACACAGCAGTATTGCGTTCAAATAACGCAAGTGGGACCAAAGACATTAAAGGACCTACATGATACCTGCGAAAAGTGGTCAACAGTCTTCGAGCAGTTTAAAGGTAAGACAACAACAGTACCTTTAAAGAAAGAAGTTGCAGCTCCCCCAGCGGTACCAAAGAGGGAACCAGTTGTCGAGAGATCGTTGCCCAGATGTTGGTTCTGCACTGGCAGACATTTCAACCGGGACTGCCCCAACCAGCCAGAGAGTTTTGCGGCTAAGCACCCAGCACCCACTAAGCAGTCGGGGGAAGAATAGAGGGCCGCTCCAAAGCCAGTAGCGGAACGGCCCTAATTACCACGACACCCACAAACCAAACGGCATCCATCCAGTTACGGATTGATGGCCGCCCAGTGACAGCCCGAATTGACAGTGCCGCAAGTAAGAACCTGGCCAGACCCGAATGGATGTTTGGGTCAACCACCACGACAGCCGCCGTGGAATTTACAATGGCAATTAAAGGTAAAACTTTCGTCACTAATAAACTTGGACTGTTAAAGGCAACTGCGGGGCAAGAGTACGAATTCCAATGCGAAGCCCTGGAGGTGGAATGTCTCCAGGCAGGAATCATACTTGGGCACCCGTGGCTAACAGAGAACCATGCGGTCCTGGACTACCTAAGAGGATGTGTCCATGTTGGAGTTAAACGACGGCATACGATCTACTTCGATAAAACGCCACCACGAACTACTTCAGCAACGATGAATCTTGAAGATATTCCCGTTGACGTCCAGGATTGGACGAACCCACAAAGGGAGAAATTCAAGAACATCATCAACAATTTCCAGGACCTGTTCATGGAAGGTGGACGAATACAAACCACCACCACCACCAAACACACAATACGCCTGAAGGATAATGTGCCAGTGAGGGTGCCCACGTACAAGTACACCCCGCAGAAGAAGAAGGTCATCGCCACCCAGGTTGAGGAGATGCTTGCGGCAGGAGTTATCAGACCTAGCCACAGTGAGTATAACTCTCCGATAGTTATAGTGACGAAAAAGAATGGGGAGCCCCGGTTCTGCGTCGACTACCGCCGCCTTAACGACAAGACGGAAAATGAAGCCAGTCCACTACCACCCATTCAGGAATCATTAAAGGACCTAGGGACGGCGAAGATTTTCACCACACTAGATCTGCGCAATGGATATTGGCAGATCGAATTAGAAGAGGCATCCAAGCGACTGACCGCCTTCACGACACCAGAGGGCGCTGCCTATGAGTTTCAAGTGATGCCCTTCGGCCTAAAGGGGGCCCCGACCACCTTCCAAAAGCTAATGGCCCAGGATGTCCTGGTAGGCTATCTGCAGAACTTCGCACTAGCCTACCTGGACGACATCATCATATACTCTGACAATATGGAGGAACATCTACGACACCTGAGTTTGGTGTTGGAAAGAATTCAGCAACACGGACTAAGACTTAATATGAAGAAATGCCGGTTTGCCAGTCCCTCCTTAGAGTATCTGGGCCATATGGTCACCAAAGAAGGGAATGAGCCCCAAACGATCCACATCGAAGCAATCCAGTCCCATGAAATACCCAAGACGAGGAAGGCCCTTCGCCGTTTCCTAGGCATAGTGAACTGGTTGAGAGATTACATACCAGATGCATCAAGAACGATGGCACCCCTCACGGATCTCTTGACCACCAACACCACTTACCGATGGACTAAGCCTGCCGAGGAAGCTTTCTTGGCAATTAAAGAAGCGGTAACAAGGCCCCTCTTCCTGCACCGCCCGGACTTTAGGCTGCCGTTCATTTTGCAGACAGACGCCAGCAGCATAGGCGCATCTGCCGTACTATATCAAGAGGAGGAGGACCAAAGAAGAATCGTAAGCTATGCCAGCCTACGATTCAACAAGACAGAAGTAAGGTACCATATTAACGAGCAAGAGTGTCTGGCCGTTATATGGGCCATCAGAAAATATCGGCCATACCTAGAAGACCGACCATTCCGACTCCGGACCGATAGTAAGGCACTCACTTGGTTGCATAGCTTTAAAGAAACTAGATCAAAGCTAATGAGATGGTCACTCCTCCTCCAAGAATTTTCATATGAAGTCCAACACATCCCAGGACGAGAAAATGAATTACCGGATGTACTCTCCCGCCATCCCAGTGACGAAACCACTCCACTGGAACTAGATGAAGTGGAAAGATTAGTACCAGACACGCAGCAACCAATAACCCAGGCTAGTGGAGAGTTTGTCTGTTTGTTACAGGAGAGGGACCCCTTATACCATGTGATACAAGATGCACAGCAAGATGACCCAGCCATGAGGGAGTTAATCGAACAACTCCATCCAAACCAACCCGGAGAAAACCATCCCGATTTTATATATCTCGATGGATTTATAAGATATCGAGAGGGAGCCCACCAGCCAATCCTGGTCCCAGAGACAGCCAGAGCCCAGGTACTGCATCAGTACCATGACGATCCGACGGCAGGACACCCAGGAACCGAAGAGACCTATAGAGCAATCACCAATCGCTTCCATTGGCCAGGAATCCGACCAGAAGTGACGGACTATGTCCGGGGATGTAGGCTATGTAATGCCTTCAAAAGGGGACCCCTACAAGCCAAGGCTCCTCTCCGACCTCATGCCCCGAGACGTCCCTTCGAAGTCCTGTCCGTCGACATCGTGGGACCACTGACCACATCAAGAAAGGGCAATAGGTTTGGTGTGGTCATAATGGATCTCCACACCAGATGGACCGAGGTACGAGCGGTACCAACTACCAGCAACCATGCCGTAATCGACGCTTTGGAGGAAGTGTTCCTGAGATTCGGCTACCCAATGGCTGTCCTAACGGATAATGGCCCACAATTCACGTCCGTCGCCTGGGATGCTGCCTTACGTAAATGGCAATGCATCCATTGGACTACCCCAATCTACCACCCACGGGCGAATCCAGTAGAAAGGCGGAACCAGGAGCTAAAGAAGGGCCTACGTCTCCAATTAGAAGGGCAAACGCCAGAGAGGTGGGACGAGAAACTCGACACGGTACTCTTTAATTTAAGATGCCGAAAGAACGCTGCGACGGGCTATTCCCCGGCAAAAGCATTGTTTGGGTTCGAACTGCGGAGACCTGGTGAATGGCGAGACCCACACAATGTCCCGCCAGAAACTGGGCCGCAGCGAATCCAAAAGATACATGCTAATGAACAAAGGTATCGTGACAGGTACATAGAGCAAAATGCACCCATGCCAATTCAACCACGCATCGGTCAATTGGTCATGGTACGCACCCACCTCCCACCAGGACAGCCATTCGGCGCAAAATGGGCAGGACCATACCCAGTCCGGGAAGCAGCCGGACCAACAGCCGTCTGGGTGGAACGACCTGGCGCACAATGGACAAAATATCACATTGATCAAGTCCGTATAGCAAGACGCCCAAACCAGGGTCAACCACTCCAGCCGGCTGAACTTGATGATCACCAGCCACGTGATCATCCACCACCAGGAGCACCAGGACCCAGCCAACGTAAGATTCCAGGAGCAACGGGACTTTAGAGCGGTCCGCCAGGAGCAACGGGACACATGGGAATAGAAATTAAAAATGTATTTTGCTATTTATGACATTTTTTTTTTGGGGCCTGGAATGTCGTGTGGAACAACGTCTTTTTCGGGGGGGGTCAATTGTTACCAAGAGCCTCTTCCGATGGAAACAAATAAGACGTTTTCCCACAGAACAAGTCCAGGCCCAATATAGGTGTACATGTTTTATTCCTATCTTATCCCGTTCTTCCAGAATAAATTAAAATCCCAAAACATTCGTAAAATTACAAATTTCGCGTAATAACCTTTTAAGACAATTTTGGTACGAATCATAGGCTCCGCCCACAACCAATCAGAACATTCGTAAAGTTAGAGAAATTTCGCGTAATAACTTTTTGAGACAATTTTGATACAAATCATAGGCTCCGCCCACAACCAATCAGAACGCTTAAATACAAAATTTGTTTTGTATTTTCTTTTGGGATACGAATCACAGGCTCCGCCTACGGCCAATTAAAACGCTTAAATTCCTAATACATGCAGAAGACGTAACCCTGTCTAGGCCCCAAGGGAAATTACCGTGACATAGATACTTCTTTGTTCGTCACCTGTGTCACTGGGGTTCCCAAATTAAAACGTAAACACATTTGGAAACCTATATAAGCTGAGGCAAATGCCTACACGATATCGAGTCCTAACTCGGTCACCAGCCTGCCAGCATCAACCTCCTGGACCAGCAGATAACAGGCCACCGATACCGAGCGGACTTTCCAGAAAGCCATCCAGCGGAATTGTATTACTGCTTACGTAATACAAAGGACCAAAAAGGCACTTCCAGGTCATTGGAAGTACTCGGCGAAACGTGTTCAGGAGAGCACGTGGACCAAGAATTCACTAAGAATTCCGGAGGAATTCTTTATTTCGGACGGCTTCTTCATCGGAATCCAAACTCATCGACGTCCGAAAATAGATCTACGTGGTGAAATACATCCAACGCATCGCCTAGTATTGACCGAAGAAGTTATAGGAGGATCCTACTACTGCTTACGTAGTAGCGGCCGTTTTAGTTATTTACAGTGCGTTTATTCCGCGTAAAGAAACCAAACTTAAGGTCCCTCTTTAGTGTTCGCCCATAGTATTAACTTCAGTGCACCAGGACAAGCTACAGCTGCTTACGCTGTAGCAATTAACCGTAAGTGCAGTGAAAGACCTATTAAGCCCGCGTTTTTATTTGACATTGTTGGTTGAATGCCAGCACCTCCACCAAAACATTTAAATTCAGTGTGCGCCTTTGTTAATGAATTATCATATTAACTTCACGTGGATTCATTAACGACATTGCTATTGCTAAAGTGTTAATATTAAATTCCACGCGTTAGTGAAACATAACCTTCAAATATCCAACCGATATCTTCCCTTATACATACTATTTGTTTATAACAATATTATTATCCAAGTTCGTTGTTACTGGTACCCATATGCAGCGTGTGTTTAACTTTTATTCCAGTAACAACCATTTTATTTGACATTGTTGGTTGAATTCCAGCACCTCCACCAAATTATTTAAACTCAGTGCGCGCCGTTATTAATGTATAATATTAATAAATTCACGGTGGTTCATTAACTATATTGTTGTATTCGGAGAGCTAACCTTAAATTCACGCGCTAGTGAAACCCTAACCTCCAA
This sequence comes from Amphimallon solstitiale, assembly GCA_963170755.1. NCBI lineage: Eukaryota > Metazoa > Arthropoda > Insecta > Coleoptera > Scarabaeidae > Amphimallon > Amphimallon solstitiale. Next base: position 118,301,917 of record OY720675.1, read on the forward strand.
ATACCTAACCTATATTTATCCCTATGTACATTATTTGTTTATAACATTATTAATATTCAAACGTATCGTTATTAGTACCTATATTCAGTGTGTGTTTGACTTTTTAACGGATAACTTTTATTTTATTATTGGTTAATGCCAACTCCTCCATCATTGTTAAGCAGTGTGTGTATTGTTGCTATTTCATAATATTTAGTTGTTTCAAAGTGTACAACAACTATTACTCAGTGTGCCCGTTTGTATTTAAACCTCGACTGTTAACATTTATTCGCGATACGACTTGTTTTTGGTTATAGTGTCGTTTATTAACACAGGTCGTTATTAACATCGGGTATCATTACGTATCATTAAGCTTTGAATTATTAAAATATTATAACGTTGTGGAACATTATTGTTTTAATTAATAACATAACCCAACTTTACCCTAAATTCAATTAATACCTCCTGGAGGAGTCTTTTGCCGCGGCCCCTTTGTTTGTTTGTTTGTTTTACAAATTCCCAGGATTAAGAGGAGGTATTATGTGATCGATTCTATATTCAGTACGGAACAACTAATGATCAGAGTTTAAATGAGTTCGTATCGAATGTGTTAATATATAAATTGAAAGGTGAAGTTTTAGATTTTGTTTTTCAACAAAATTTGCAAAATTGGCCTGAGATCAAAATAGCATTATTAGAACAATTTGGAGATAGGTTAGATAGACATGCGTTAATGCAAGAGTTTAAACATACATTAAAACAGAAAAACGAGAATATCATAGATTTTATGAACCGAGTAAAAGCGTTAAAAACAAGGTTAGCAACAAAAATACGTGCAGAAGTAGATTTAACACAAGATAGGAAAGCTTATTTAATAGAGCAGATAGATAAAGACGCGATCGATTTACTAATGATAAACACAGATTACGCGAGTAGATTTTTACTTCAAGTACAAAAACCAGTAAGTTATACAGCAGCGTGTAAAATTATACACCAGCAATTTTACACTTGTCAAAGACTAAATAGTTTACAAACACAGGCAGTGCAGTTAAACAAACCGCAGCAAGTAAGTAAACAGCCTTCTAAAATGAATGTACCCCATAAACAAACATATTCTAATTCACAAGCTTATTCACCACAAGCGAATTTCAGATATCAAAATGTCCCTTATAATAATTTTATGCCAAGATTTAATACACAACAATCTAATGTGCAAACGACACCCAGATTTCCGACAGGACCAGTAAACATCCAAAGTGGACCCCCTGTGAAACACTTCTTTTCAAATAAACATGTATCTAGTAAACCACCAAACGTTTTCAAACCCACAGGACAAATTCAAAGAAATACTCCTGAACCTATGTCAATTGTCACTAGAAATTCCAACCAACAAACGAGACCTTATTCACGAATAATAAATAGATCTCCCCAAAATCAATTTAAACCAGAAGATATGATTGTGGAAGAAGAATTATTCAACAACGAAGTTCCCGAATACCTATTCGACGAACAAGAAAATATTGAATCACAAATGTACCAGGAAAACGAGCCAAACCCTGTATTAAATGAACATTTTTATTACCAAAATTACCCATTCAATCAAACTAATGAGTACCAAAATATAAGCGATGTTATCACAAACGATAATCAATCAGTCAACTACGAGATGTGTGAAGCCGAAAATGGAAATTTTCAGATAGCAGCCTCGGAAGAAGAAAAAGATGTATAGACTTAAATAACATCATCCCAAATTCATTACCGTATATTCAAATACAAGATCCACCTGTAAAATTGTTAATCGACACTGGTTGTCATCCTTCATTATTGAGACCCTCAGTTGCCGAATTACATTTTCCCCATTTAATATTCAAAGCAAATACCCCTATTCAAACATGTGCAGGCACAGAACAAGCACAATATAAAGCGAAGATACCCTATTTTAAAGAATTTCAAACGTTATCTCATATTAATGGTCAAGATATCGAATTTGTTCTCTTCCCATTCCACGAGTATTTCGACGGAATATTAGGTATAAGAGACTTACGAAAAATGAACTTAAATTTAGATTTGAATAATTGTATGTTATATAATGACAACATTCAAATACCTTTATATTATAGAAACGAATTCGACACACAAACAATCGAAATTCCCCCTTTATGTTCTGTAATAAAGAGAATAAACACTAATTTAAGCGATTGTGATGTTATAATACCCCGAATAGAAACGGAAGATAAAAGCATTTATATACCCCTAGGAATATTACATATAAAAAACAATCAAACAATTGTAGAAGTAACTAACAAGAGATCAATCTCACAAACAGTAGTTGTAGATCGAGACTTATTAAATAATTATGCAAACAAATTTGATGAAGTAAATTTTGAATGTTTTAACATAGAACAATTTAAAGAAAATATGTCACTTGTAGGTAATACAAAGCCAAGTAAAAATAAAACAAACAAATTTAGAACAGATCATTTAAATTCAGAGGAAAAAAATTGTTTACATAAACTTGTAGAAGAATTTTCAGATTTATTTCATGATAATGAAACACAGTTAACGTTTTCAAATCAAATCAAACATGAAATAAAAACAACCGATGAAATCCCAGTACATACCAAATCATACAGCATGTGTCAATTTTCATTAGCCATAGGCGATTAATCCATACAGTAAGTGGCAACATAGCAGGTACCCCTTCTTTCCTTTCCAATGCCAGCACGACCCATGCATGCACGTAAATAGAAGTTAGCGTGGTTAGGCAGTACCTATTCAACCACCGGCTTGGGTGTTTGTAATGCGGTCACAAATAATATTTACGAATTGGAAGGTTTTGTTTTTCTTTTTCTTTTCAGTAAATGCAGAGAATTATTAATCTGCGTTCACGCTGCATGACACAAACAAAAGCGTAATTCTAATAAAATTAAAAATAAGGTAAATAAAAAAGGATTCTGAAAATAATAATAAACTACTACATTTGATGTTTCCCGTTCCATTAATAAGACGGCTTTTATTCCAGACTAGATTGCAACGTGTTCGCAGCTAAACACTGAATGTAAAATCTGGTAGGGAGAAGTGGAAAGATCGGAGAAAATCGTCGGTTGTTGTCGGCACTGGTGACGGATAGTAGGGGCACCCTGTTGCAACGTATTATATGTATACGTATAGATCGCACGCAAACAATGAATCCCTATAGCTAATGAAATTTGACACATGCGGTATAGATACCCATATGTGCATAAACAAGAAATTAATAAGCAAATATCAAAATTATTAAACGATGGAATCATTAGACCATCCTATTCACCATGGTCTAGCCCTGTATGGATAGTTCCAAAGAAACTCGACGCCAGTGGAGTGAAGAAATGGCGAATGGTCGTAGACTATCGTAAGTTAAATGAAAAAACTATAGATGATCGATACCCTATACCAAACATTAGCGATATACTAGATAAATTAGGACGCTGTAATTATTTTACTACCCTTGATTTAGCTTCGGGTTATTATCAAATAGAGATGCACCCTAATTCAATAGAAAAAACTGCTTTCAGTGTTGAGAACGGTCATTGGGAATATTGTCGCCTTCCTATGGGATTAAAAAGCGCGCCCGCGACTTTTCAACGAATCATGGACAACGTATTACGAGAGTTACAACATAAAACATGTTTAGTATACATGGACGATATAATAGTTTTCTCAACTTCCCTTCAGGAACATATAAATAATTTAAAACAAGTATTTCAAAAATTAAGAGATGCTAAACTCAAAATTCAGTTAGATAAGTCAGAATTTTTATGTAAATCTGTAGAATTCCTTGGACATGTAATAACCCCCGACGGAATAAAACCTAATCCTAAGAAAATAGAATGTATAAAGAATTTCCAATACCCAAAACCGCAAAAGAAATAAAATCATTCCTTGGTTTAGTTGGATATTATAGAAAGTTTATAAAGAATTTTGCTAAATTAACAAAACCCCTTACTAGTTGTTTAAAGAAAGGAGTTCAAATAAAACATACTCCAGAATTTATAAATAGTTTTGAAACATGTAAAAATGTATTAATGAACGATCCAGTATTACAATATCCGGATTTTACAAAACCATTTACTATTACAACGGATGCCTCAAATTTTGCAATTGGAGCCATTCTTTCGCAAGGACCGGTAGGTAGAGATTTACCAGTAGCCTATGCATCTAGAACATTAAACCCTGCAGAAACCCATTATAGCACGATAGAAAAAGAATTACTTTCAATTGTGTGGGCAGTAAAAAACTTCAGGCCTTATGTCTATGGAACTAGATTCACTATAATTTCAGATCATAAGCCCCTTAAATGGCTATTCTCCCTAAAAGAATTCAAAACTCGTTCGATGGAGATTAAAATTAGAAGAGTATGACTACGAAATCATTCACAAAAAAGGTAAGAATAATACAAATGCCGATGCTTTATCCCGTGTAGAGATAAACCCAATTGAAGAAAGAGACGATTTAATATCCCTTATCAATAATATTGACCCTGATGATTTTATAGCCACAAATGTAGATTCAAATAAAGAAATAGATGATATCATTTCAAATAAAGTAAAAATTTTGCAAGATATTCAATTAGCACCACCAGTAGATATAACAGATCAGACTGTACATACAAATATTGAGAATCCTATATTAGTTATTCCCATTACGGAAAAAGCTATTAATGTATATAAGAATCAAATCATATTAACGACAACTAAATATCCGCAGTATCGATGTTTAAAAGAGAAAGTCTTTGATAAAACACGACAAATTTGGCAAATACCTGTAGAAAGTGAAAAAGAGTCAATAGTAAAATTAATTAAAGAATATTTAAAACCTAACATGACGTATTGTTTACATTTCAAGAATGAAAGTTTAAAAATATTATTTTCAAATATCGTAGCAGAGTTATTTCAGAATAACGCATTCAAGTTTATAATTTCTAATAAAATATTAACAGACGTAACTGAAGAAGATGAAAAGAGTTTAAAGTTAAAATATTATCATGAAACAAAAACAAATCATAGAGGTATTAATGAAAACCTCCTCGCAATAAAAAAGCATTTATATTGGCCCAACATGGATCAAGACGTTACGAATTACGTAAACACATGCGAAATATGTCAAAAAGCGAAATACGAAAGACACCCTCATTCGATAATATTTAAACCGGTAGAAATAGGTTCTAGACCCCTTGAACACTTACATGTCGATACATATAAATTCGATGGTTTTTCATTTCTAACAATTATAGATAGCTTTTCAAAATTTGGACAAGCGTATTACATAAAGTCACTAGTTGCAACAGAAATTACGGACAAATTAATAACGTTTCTAAGTCACTATGGAATACCTAAAAAGATCACGTGTGACAATGGTACTGAATTTAAAAATAAAGTCATTCAAGATTTTTGTACATTAAAAAAATAAAATTGAAATGCACTATACAACCCCTTTTAACCCTAACAGTAATAGTCCCGTTGAAAGATTTCATTCTAGTTTAAACGAAAGTCTTCGTATATTAAAACACGAGAGAAAGAAAATACCAATCTCAAACTTAATGAATTACGCATTATTGTCGTATAATAATAGTATTCATTCTAGCACAGAATATACTCCTTTTCAAATTTTAAAATTAGATTTAAATTATAAAAATCCCTTTGAAAAGAATGAAAATGAAAGAACGACACAATATATTAGCGATCACGCAGAAATAATGAAAATGCTTTCCACTGAAATACATCAGAAACTAAAAGCAAAACAACAAAAAATATTAGAGAAACGAAATGTGAATAGAGAAACCCCAGATTTTGGTAAACAAACACCAATCTATCAAAAAGTTCAATTAGATCAAAGTAAAAAACCGAATAAATCAGAACTCTTATATAAAAAGTTAGATGATGTTGAAATTTTACCCCAAACAAGTAAAATTAAAGTAAAGAATAAACAATATCATATAAAAACTCTAAAACCACAACGTATTGTTTCAGATACGAAATAACCGAAGATGATAATTCAAATAATTGCGACAGCAGTCCTTCTACATTGCAGCGCAGATTCTCTTCAAATTAAAGAAGTTCTTAACCCTATATTGCTAGTACAAATAGGCAAATCAAAAATAATAAATTCACAACATACATTTATATATCATATAAACATGACAAATCCTCAAGTATTATTGAATAAATTAGATAATGAACTAGACACCATTGAAAGTCAGTTAAAATAAAAAATTAATCATTTCTTTATATTTATAATCAACAAAATTGGTTATGCGAAACAATTAAGTACGGAAGTAACACAAAAACTAATTATGTTTACACAATATAATAAACGATCGAAAAGAGGTTTAATTAATATTGTAGGCAAAGCCAGCAAATGGTTATTTGGTACATTAGACGAAGATGATAAAGAAAGTATAGATAATTTAATTAACATTATATCAGGCAATGAAGTAAAGTTGCAAAACAAAATGAATGAACAAATAGGTAAATATTTTGAAAGAAATAACATCAAAATATACTAATGCATTCGAAGTTTTACATGAAAACCAGAATACACTCAATATACAAATTGAGAAGATTCAATTAGAATTTCAAAAGTCAATTAATACAATTGAACAGGCTCTGTCATTCACGACACTTGTCGATGGAATAATTATGCAGTTAAATTTTATAAAATCATTAATAAATGGAATCGAAACAGCCATATCTTTTGCAAAAATAAATGTATTACATACTACAATATTAACGCCCAAAGAACTTGAATTAATGATAGACATACTATATAAGAAATATAAATCTGAACAAATACCGAAATTACAAAATTTAGTTAGTTATTATAAGTTACTTGCGACACAGGTAGTCTTACACAATGACATTATAATATTTAAAATTCATATGCCTATCATATCGATATCCTATGATTATTATCGACTGTATCCAGTCCCTGTCCATAATGAAATAATAATACCCGAACATCCTTACCTAATGTTCAATACCGAAGCATATTGGATGTCAAATGAAGAATGTCCCGAGATCGAAGATTTCTATTATTGTAAACAAAAGTTCGTTCGTCGTAAACAACAATGTCTAATGGATATAATAAAAAATGGAACCAACAGTTGCAGTACAATGAATGTTATATTAAATATAACCAGCATACAACAAATAAATGGGTACCAAATATTAGTAGTTCCCGTCGAACCCGCAACAATTAGATCATATGGAGAAGACAATGGACTGTACAAACTCCAGTATCCAGCCATCGTATCAATGGATCAACAACCGATCGAAATTAATGGTCAATACTTCGAAAAAGAAGAAAGCCTACATGAAGAATTAGTGTTTGAACTTCCAAAGTTAATGCAGTTAAACACGTCAGAAATAGTGCGCGTAGAACCAGTGAAATTAAAATCTCTAGATTTTACGCAATTAAATAATATAAAGACAATTTCAGAATCAATACAAAATGTAAATCTTGAGAAAGTCAATATAAACCATAATACATGGATCATTGTATTAAATGGTATTATCGTGCTTGTGTTGTTAACAATAATTATATGCGTTGTAGTTAAATGTTATATGAAAAATGAGCTTTGTTGTAATAAATTGGAACAGAATAAAAAAGAGATAACTGTTCCTTTACAAGCAATCAATACTCAAAATAAAAGGCCCAATGAATTTTTATTTTTTGAGCTTAAGGAGGGAGGAGTTATATCATAAATGATAATACATTGTATAACTATATATGTGTAACAGTAGAACTATGGGAAATGTCAATTAAGCGTTACTCATGGCTTTACTAAGAACCCTTAGAGATAAGAAAGTTAATATATGGACGACCACTCATGTAAATTATTATTCTTTGTCTCATTGTCGTCCTTAAAGTTAGGTAGCAATAAGCATTGTAATCATTGTTTGTATTTGTTTAAATTAAATAAAGATTTTTTTTACGAATACTGAAACAATTAAATATAATTGAGGAAGATTATACGGAAAAGTGACAAATCAATCATCAATATGGTTTTCAATCTACGTAATTGAATTTTAATTTCCTGACAATGAAAAGGACAAAAAAAATAAAAGGCATTAGATATTGACTGACCCGCGTACATTGTAAGTGAATTGGATATGTGATTTATTAATAGTCACGCCTGATTAACTTGGAATATGTTTGTTGCAGTAGATTTAAAATGTACTAGTTTAAATCTACTGCATACATATATGTTTTTGTAGAAGAGACTCCCAGATAAACAGATGAAATTGTAGAAAAAATATTTATAATTTGAGATTAGCTCACAATTGTGCAAGATATCTCAATTCGGATCTTTAGATGTGTTTAATGAGATAATGGAATCTACTTGTAATACGATCCAAATGATATTCTAAAAGGGAATTTAATTCATCATAGATTATTTGTTTTTAAGTCACTTGCTACTTACTATTGAGATTTACATAAAATAGTTATTACAATGCTGTAGCTATATTTTATATTATTACTTACGTTTATAATAATATTTAACAAAAATAACAGCACAATTTATATTAATCAACTATATGTTTCAGGATAGATCAGCAGTGAGGATTTAACCAACATCGTAGCAAAATGTACGGATTTAACGTAGACCCTCAGCAATATAGGGCTGCTTACCCTTCCATTCCATATGAGCAGCCCCCAAATGCGTCTAATGGTTATGGTTGGCATGGAAATGGTTATGGCTGGCAAGTTGATCCTTCGGTATGGTATAATCCCAAGCCTGAGGGATCAGAAGAAGTGGAAGAGCCAGAATTGAAAGAGCAGAAAGTTGAACATCAAGAGAGTGGGGTAAGTACAGATTATAAAACGATAATATTGGAACGCTAACTTTCATATATTTCTTTTATTTGTTGAAGTATGTTGAATAACAATATTTTTTATTTAATACAGTGTTCGATGTTTGTAAGCAACTATGTAAAACATTATGTATTCTCGGATTTTGTGAGCAGTAGAAGTAGTATTTATAACCTAAAAGTGCATAACTGTAGGATATAAGAAAGAAGAATTTTATCACAACATAAGAATTGTTTGAGTAAAATGTAACCAATTTGAAGTCATTATATCTTTTTCACAGAGCCTTTCTTTTCTGAAAATTGAAATTTTGAGGGTTTTTCTAGATTTGTTCTAAATATTGTTCTAATACATCACAATCGCATCTCTCATAAATCTAAAGATATTGCACAAACAAGAAATTCCAAAAAGTTAGTCCCCCCGTTTTTTCGAAAATCGAAATTCTGACTGCTGTTCTAGATTGTTCTATATTTGTCCTAAATTGCTCCAAAAATATTTCAAAGAAAAAATTATAATTGGCGGAGATAATAGCAAAAAAAGGTTTTATAATGGGCCCAATGTCCTTTCCGAGCATTATTGTTAGAAGGACTTTTCCGTATGATGCAGTAAATATATGTTTTTCCTATAAAAATAATGTTCATTTATTTCAGAACGGTATTGTTACGGATGCTAATGAAGTATTTTAAGGAAAAAATCAAAATCGACTCATATAATTGGAAAACATATATTTTCCCAGTCCCCTCTTTCGGTTTCAAAATATTTCAAAGAAAAAGTCATGATCGGTCCAGATAACTAAAAACAAAGTCCGAAAGTCTGTCACACCGACTTAGTTTTCTTTATTTTATAAATAAGTAACTTTTAGTCAGTTCATGCTTTTCTCTTCCGTGAATACAAACACGTTACCACATTTTTACCGATTGTTCTTATTTTTTACAGCCCCCGTAAAGTAACCTGTTCAAATAACATGGTATGGTGTCTGGTTTTCTTACTAAAACCATTGAAAACTTACTATTCCTATTCTTACCTATTATTAGGATACATTATTATTACAGACCGGACATGAAAGGTTAATGACTCATCGCCCATCGGCGCACAAGTGAAATGTTGTGTTTTTAAAGAGGTTTTAATTTTATTTATATAATTGGGTAACAAGTGGGTGGTGATCTACAAAATACAAAATACATTATTATTTGTTAATTTTGTAGTTCGAGTCTAGTTGAATAAAGTACATCCTTGTAGATAGAAAACGTCCTTTCTACATCGCAACTGGTTATAGGTGCCTACTGCAAATATTCTTTTCATTTCAGCGTATTTAGCAGTTAGATTTTGTGTCATTATCCCCATACACAATTGCCGCAATGTTATTAAATCTGGATTTCTATTAAAAACTGTGTCTAACTTTTGCCGAAGGCCACATCCGAAGTCACTTGGAATACTTTTGAAATTATTAATAGCCACATCTAATGTGGTTAATCCATCTTTTAATTTGAGATTTTGAAATTTCCAAAGTGTTCCTGAAGGAATAACAAGTGATTTTTTTTAATTTGGGATTTGTATTAGTTCCTTGCACTCAGAAATACTTCGAGCATCGTAATTTAAACATGTAACGAAATTTTGTAAACTATCGAAATTTTTCTGCATAAAAACTAGTGGCTTCCAACCATGTTCCCCAACTAGTTATTACTGGCGAGGGAGACAGTGACAAAGATGGACGTTTTTTCCCTGTAAAGAGCTACTCTCGATGGTGCTTTTCTGAAAACTTTTTTTAAAAGCGGATACAAGTCTATCAACTTCTGGATACCTGTCTCTGATATATTCACAGACTCTGCGGAGAGCATGTGCTACATAAGTAATATACAACAAGGATATGTTTCCTTTAATAGTCTGCCTGTTCTTATAGTATAGTATTTTTTCCCTGTACCTGTCGTCCGAATGAAGCATTTTGTGCAAATTCTCGTCAATGGTTCTAGCTAGCAATTGTTTCCGCATCAACTGTATTTATAAATTTAGATGCTATTACATATGCGTTATATGGAATAGTTGGATGTAGTACACCAGCTACAACATTTACTGAAATGTTTTGAAAGTGGGATTGTCAAGTTTATTTAATGGAATATTCGCCGCCTTTAAAGCTTCACAGAGTTCTTCGTTAAAATTGTCAGCTTTCAACGGGTCCAGTTTCTGTGTATGTTTTAGCGATGCTAGGTGATGTTGTACATGCGCTTTTTGGGCATTCTGTAACGATATTTTACAGACTTTGTAATAAATTTCAGAATCACTGACAATGGAGGACATACAATCAGTATGACCCTTAATCCAACTCGCCATTGTTTCACGATGCCATTCTCGTGGCAATGTGAGCAATGGAATTGCTAATTTATGGTTGAGCGAAAATGTTCTTCGTACAAACTGCTTGGTATATGAATCATGTGGTTGACTTTTAGATTTATATCCATCATCTTTTAGTTTGATGGCATATACCGTATGTGTCAATTTTCATTAGGTATAGGAATTCAATTTTACATGCGATTTATACATATACAAGTAATATGTGGCAACGTGCCAACCCACAGCGTCCGTCACCAATCCCGGGAACAATCGACATCAAAACGACTTTCTCCGATCTTCCCACTTCTCCCGACCAGATTTTACATTCAATGTTAGCTGCGAATACGTTGCGATCTAATCTGCAATGCCGTCTTATTACTGGAACGGGAAACATCAAATGGCCGCCGCGATCTCCTGATCTAGTAATTTATTATTATTTTCAGAATCTTTTTTTATTTACCTTATTTTCAATTTTATTAGAATTACGCTTTTGTTTGTGTCATGCAGCGTGAACGCAGCTTAATAATTCTCTGCATTTACTAAAAGGAAAAAGAAAAACAAATCCTTATAACTCGTAAATATTTCAGAACGCATTACAAACATCCAACCCGCTGGTCGAAGAGTTACTGACTGCTAACCACGCTAACTTGTATTTACTTACGAGCATGCATCGGTCGCGCTGACATTGGAAAGGAAAGAAGGGGTATACTATGTTGCCACATACTGTATGGATTAATCGCCTATGGCTAATGAAAATTGACACGTGCTGTAGAGTCAGTTGCTTAGCTGTGAAACAATATGCGTGTTTGATTTGTTATTGTCAATGTTACATCTATTAAACTATTAGGAAATAATCAGAGGCAAATAAAATTGTTCGTGTTGAGACGTTAGATAGAAGGTTGATTCGAATCTAAATAAATGTTCCTAAATTGAAGCCTGCGTTAATCCACAGTTAATGTATCACTTTATACCATGTGATTGTTGTTTTGGTATAATTAATTTACTAACTCCTAGCAGTATTATACTCGTATATACTATTCTTTTGGGGTTTTAAATAACAATCCTTAAATTTTGCTTTTATCACTCATAAAATCGGATTTCATTATTTATTTTTTTTATTAAAATGTACGGTTTTATGCTAGCCTTGAAGTCTGTTTCTAGCTTTGCTTACCCACGGTTGCAATGATATTTACGTCATATTAGTCCCTTATTTTGCCTGTATCTACTTTTTTAATTATCTTTTTGCTCCCTTTTATTTTGAAATACATGTCCAGTGCACTCTCAAAATGTGAACCAACTACATTAATTAATTATACCGTCAGTTCGATTAACTTCTACCCGCTTCTTAATTATATTTTTATGTATTATTTATACATACGGATATCAACATCCATTCAACTTCTTTGTACTCCTGCTCCTGTTTTTCTTACAAATTTTGGCGAACGTTTATCATTTTTGGCACGTAATGGCACGTGATATGTCTATATAAACTTACATCTTATATTCGTGGATTTTTTGTTTTGGATCAAACACTTTTCTAAATCAAGCAACAGGATTTTTTTATGATGCATCTAACACGTAATGCAATTTTACACACATTTACGTTGGATGAATAATTGTTGATGTTATACCAAAATTTATCTTTGGAATAGGGAAATGTGACTCGCCAGGAACCACAAATTTTAAAAAGGTTATAATTGCTATCGCACAATAGATATTATAACGCATATAATGGAATTTTGTAATTTTTATAGTTTCTTTGCCCGATTATACAGTTATGAATATTTTAATTCCAGAACTTGCTAATGGCTATGGTAAGTTTGAACAAGAGAGTTAACTTTTTTTTTGTATTGTTTTACATTATTAGAGAAAATAATAGCTTGTGTTTATGTGCTGTGTAAATATGCAGGTTGAGGTGGCGGTATGAGGAAATTTTAGCCAGGTGTTTTTAAACATTCGTTCAACTGAACAGAATCTTTCAACGCGTATCGGTAAAATAGGAATTTCTTGTTTTCTTATTCATTCTAGTATTAAAATATGAAAAGTAGGAAATGTCAAAGAAAAATATTTTACATAATTGCTTTTATGTTGGACTTATTACAGAAGTGGAAAATGTACCTTACTAAATAACAAAATTTGTGACGAAATGGCGTAGCAAACTAACATCTAAAAATTTGCCTCATATTCTTCTAAAACCAGGATTTAAAATGCAGGTTATGCTTTCATTTTTGTGTGCTTAGAGTTTGCTTAATGTGTTTGTTGTTTTCATATACTTAGGACATCAATAACATTTAATGACTATTTTTGTATATATTTACACATATTCCTTACCATTACAAACATTTTTATTACAGTGGTATACTAAAATATTCATAATATATTTATACTGCTTAAATCATTGCAAACAGAATTCAAAAAATGCTATATATAATGATAACTTAATTAAGGAATTAATGAGTATAGATTTAGTTTAAAGCTATTTTCTATTAATTTAACACTAGTTTAACATTTTTTCCTTCTACCCATTTCATAATAACTGTGAAAATCAATTTTAGTTGGATTAAAAACTTTGTACTACATGAGGATTACACCCAACATAACTTCATTTATGACTTGTATGCTAAGATGATCAAGTTTATATTATTATTTAAGAAATAGAACCCTGCGCGCAAGATAACTTCTTCTTCTTCTTCTTCTTCTTTTAATAGGCGTATCGCCTGTTTAGTTCTGGTTTCTTTGCAATGGCGATTTTTGTGAGTTTGATTGCCAACTATTACGCCATCGCTTTGGTGGTCGTCCTATAGGTCTTCTTCCATGATGTGTGTTATTTCGTACTATCCTGACTATTCTGTCGGGGATCATTCGGCTAACATGGTAGTTCCATTCTCTTCTCTTCCTCGACCATCTGACCACGTCGTTTGTTTGGCACTTCTCTCTTATGTCTGTGTTTCTCTGCCTATCCTTCAATGTATGTCCCGTTATCGTTCTTAATGTCTTCATTTCAGTTGCTTTTAGTAATCTCTTTGTTACCGTTGTTTCCGCTCTCGTCTCAGCGCCATATGTCATCACTGGTCGTACGCATGTTTTGTATATTCTTGATTTGCATTCTGTACTTATAAATACATTATTAATTGAAACCGCTTTCAATGCCCGCTTATTAAAAATTACATTGTAAATTTGAATAATTTGTGAGGATAACCTTCTTTGTGTAATTACATAATTACGTATGCACATTCACACAGTGAAGATTCATAACGGAATATGTAAATTTACATGGTAAAATGATTGAATATTTAAAAACACATAAATTTCTTAATTATTTCGACTTAATATATATTATATTTGATGCATCAGCATAATCAAAAACAATAGTTGTATCAACTGTATATAAGTGCGTGTTATTTTGCTTAACCTGATTATTTAAGACAACAGTTATAACATTTACTCAGTCATAGCAATTATGAAATTTATGTATTATATGTATATGCAGTTTTTAATATCTAGGGTGTCTTTTGTAATAGAAAACGAATCATCGACAACAAACATTAGTTCCAAGTGCGATTTCAGTCTGACTGCTAAATAGTTATTCTAATTTTAACAGGTAAATTATAGAAATTGTGTAATATGTTTTTCTGTAATTAGATTTCAGGATTGGTTGGATAATAAACTAAAAGTAATTTGTATAAACAATTAATATATTTTATTTTTGATTTTGGTAAAAATTGAACGACAAGAATAAATAAGTTATTCTAAACAAAATCTAAATTAACTTCCAATAATTACAATTAAATATCTCTTTATTTAATCATAACACTAAAAACCTCCTTTCTAATGGGATTAACTTTTTTTGATTTTGATCCTCTGTCTGGATATATTTTGAGTTCCATCAGTCTTTGAAGTAGCTCTAGGGTTGCACTACATGATTTGGGGAATTGTATAATAATATACTTTATATATAAATATAAAATATAACGAAAAACAGACCATGAACGCATCTTCGAAATTTTCGTGAGCATCCAAGGTAGTTGATAATCCATATAAATAAAGTATATATAGGCGGGATATCTTCTTGTTCTGCATAAAATATAAAACCATATTTAGAAAAATGTAAACCGAGAAAAAGGTTATAGTCAAACTATACTTCTATAGTAATTGCTTTGACAATAGCGAATTAAGCACATTTTACGTATAAAACTATATCTACAAATTTACCTTTTTGTGTTATAATACATGGTGCAGCTAGCAGGTTGGCCTCACTGACATCATCTGACAGATTCTACAAATAAATTTTATATTATTTTTATAAAATCATGTAAACCTAATAACTATTTTACCTCTGTAAATCTGAATATGTTTTGTAATTGCAACTAAAATTTCTTTTGTAGAAGCGCTTCCATTTTCATCCAATGTTCGTTGTGATTTATTATTCAAGAGCTTTTTAATTTTTTCACATGTTTTAAAAAACAGTTTTATTAGATTAATGTTGCTTAAATCTTATATATGTTATAAATATCATATTACAATTCTCACGTGTGCAATAGAAAGATTTTTTTTTCAATTTCTATGTAAATATTGATGTAAATCGTATTTTCTCTGTGTAGCACAGTTAAAGTTGCATATTTTGCAGGTAATCATTGTTATAGTATATAAGCCTACCTATTTCAACTCCTACAACAACAGAAAACACAGACACTATTTCTTTGTCACCACAGTTATGTAGGAATGAACAAGACTAATGGCGACTAATTTTGATGCGCATGCTCAAACTTAAAAGACGCATAACATGTTATGTACTTTTACTATATTTTAAAGAACATTTCGTTGTAAAATTCATAATACACAATTAGTACTTGTTATTTACTATGTATTTGCATATCGCATAATATATTATGTGCTTTCCTTTAATCCCATCCCAAATTAGGTAAATATTAACGAATATATAATGAAATATTACAGGCATTTTTAACAGTGTAGGGTGTGATTTGTGCGTATTTGCGTTGTTGTGTTTGTGTTTTAAGTCCTTAATGAGTTCTATGTATTCTTTCTTCGTATTACCGTTTTCCAGAATCGTTATGACGTCTTTTGGTTGTACTCTGTCAAAGGCCTTCGTTAGGTCCACAAAGCAGAGATAGGCAGGGGTGTTGTACTCTAGTGATTTTTCTATCAGTTGTCTTAGTATGAATAGTGCATCAGCTGTAGATCTGTTTTTTCGAAATCCCTGTTGTTCTTCGCTTATTGGCACGGTTGTGGATATTTCGTCCGCAATGATCTTAGTTAGGAGTTTTAGCGAGGTGCTCAACAATGTTATTCCACGGTAATTTGCTGGATCGGTTTTATCTCCTTTTTGAAGACGGGTATTGTTACGCTAGATAACATAATTGCAATTATTTGTGTTGAAAAAAAAGAGTATTTTTGAAATAACAAGTTTTCCAATGAAAAATAATGTCATACGTTTCGTTGCTGTAATTGAAAGGCAATGTAACATTAGTTCTCACACATATTGCTTGGTCGAAGTGGCAAGATGTGAGTAGAAACTTCAATCAAGTGAAATTCTTGAATCCAAATTCCTGTAATTAAATTATTTGTGTTAAGACATAAAACTGTATTTTTCTAGTATGGATTAATATATTTAGCATCTACACAGAGCTTAATGCCTTATTTATAGTGCATGTGAACAATCATGTAGGGTAAACCACCCAGTGATTGGCCTCCCATTCTAATAATTAGATTTAAAGGCTTATTATATTTCACCAACCTACATAATGAGAAATTCGCCCAACGTTTTTGATAGGTAATAGATCCATATTTTTCAAAAATATGTTACTTTTACTTAGGTGTTAGTAAATTTTGCAGAATTAATTAATCTGGTCTGTGGAAACCAAATGCTAGTCATTGGCCGCAGTTACTCAACGATTGGCCCCCCAATTATTGGCCACTGAATGCAAGCAAGCAAGGAAAAATGAATTGGTCCCTTTTTAGTTTAGAATAAACTTTATTTTGCTACAATACAAAAATAACATATAGATAGGTATCTTCTATATAATATACTAGGACTTCCAAATAAAACGCAACTTAATAAAATTTTCGAAAGTAGTTTCGAAACTAAACGCCTTTTTTTCCATTTATATTATATGTAGGTACCCAGGTATTTTTGATTGGTTAAACAAGTTTGACGTGTAAATATATTAGAGTTCGATTTGTGCAAGTTTAACCGTTCAATGCACAAGTCATGGTAAGCACGTCTGCATGAATTACATTTTACTCCATGGTTATGATATCCCAAATTTTTAGTGCAAGAGTAACACAACCCGCTGAATAATTTCTTGTTTGTGAAAGTAAAAGCAGATTTGACTTCTGAACGACTTTGAGAACAGGAGCGAAATTCTCCTGGATTAGAGTTTCCAACGGATGGGTTCTTCTCCACTCAACAATCGCTTTTTTCAACCCATTTTTTATCGGTTTGAATGCTGCAACTTCCGCGGGCTGCATGATTCGTGTAGCATTTGGGTACAGACACACTAAAATTATTTGAAGTTTTACACATAAAGAACTAAGTTTGTATGAGCAATGTGTACAGTGACCGTCTAGGAAGAGAATTACGGGGAAACTTGTGCGTATATTCTTTAAATAAGGATATAGAATGTTTTTTATGTAGTCACTCATAGAAGAAGTATGCTCCACCTCATAAACATTTCGTGCTTCTTTTGGAGTGAGTACTTTATTGTTCTTAGGGCATAGGTGGTAGCACGTTTCATCGGCGTTCATTACTCTGTTTGGATCGTCCAATATTTCTCTAAATCCTTTTGATATCAAGTAATCTTCTATTTCCACAAACCATTTTTTAATATTTGACTCTGATACGATTGCACTTGCTGCTGTCACAGCTTCTGATGCACGCTCCGAAACTTCTGGATTCCTTCGAAAAAAAGCTCGGTACCATGTCTCACCAGGGCGATTTTTAACAAATGGGTTTTTTCTTGGACTTTGCTCCCGAAATTCTTTCACCGATTCTAGGACATCTTTTTTACGGCGGGGAAATCCACGTGTGATTTTCAAAGATCCAGGTGACCAAAATTTGTTCTTCTTCATTGGAGAGGATTGGGTTAGGGTCAAAAGCTGGTTTTACATAATTATGACTTTTTCTAAACTGCAAAGTAGTTCTTGGAATTTTGTATTGTCTTGAAACCACTCTTAAGGGTTATCCATTTTTAATTTCTTCAAGAGCTTTTTGAACATAGTTTTCTGTGTATTTCTTATAATATTTTTCACCCGGAACAATTTTTGGCATTGTCTTCAACTAAAAATACGTAAGTTTTAGTGATTGTCCTGTAATGAAATTTAGTTATTGGCCCCGGCCAGTAACTAAATGCAATTATTAACTAGATTTTCTAACAATAGCATTATCCTACATTAGGCAATAGAACGCAAACCGTAACATTAATTTAGTGCGATCAGTAAAAAAATTCAGAGATTGGCCATGCGTCCAATCACTAAATAAAACGTGCAACATAATGTTCAGTGGTTGGCCTCCAGATTTTATAGAGGATTTTAGGTTATAATGCGCCATCATATCAGAATTGCATCAAATATATTATTAGAAAGTCACCAATTCATTTCCTTAATAATAAACTTGTAAATATTTAGAAAAATAACTTACAAGTGGCAGCACACTCTTGTCGGAACACACTATGTTTCCAGTAAACACAGCTTGTTCGGGTCACTACCTCCTACAACATTAAGTACTTGTGAAAATGGCGGAAGAATTCCTAAACCGTTTGGCACCGCAGATGTAAGTAGTGTTGCCGGATTGTGCGGATCTTTACAGATACAAGATTAATATGACAAATTTCTACTTAATTTATGTTTTAGTGGAACGGCCAATAACTGGACGCTAAATAGGAAAAGGCCAATCACTGGGTGGTTTACCCTATTTCAGTGTTACATACCGTTCTTTCAAGGTGGATGGCATATTAGAATTACATATATGAAAAATTATCAGAATTAATTACAATTTTGCGCATGGTAGTAATTTAAGATGAAGTACGTTTTTAAAATACATATTTATATGTGTGCACCTCATCTATGTACTAAGTTTTTTTTTAATTTTAAATGATGCATCCTATATTTATTGTCATATTTCTTATCAAATATTATATAACTTCTCTATACCCAACTCAAAGCCTTTCGAGAAAATATGACTGTTAGGAGGTTCTTACTTACTCTCATTTATTACTTTCAGATACCTATCCAATAATGGGTGGAGACTCTGGCTAAAAATCTGAAATAAAATGCTAAAGGAAAAATCCCTTACCACAAAAAATATGTAAAAAATCTAAATACGTATTTCGGCAACTAAGTTACCATCTTCAATAGAAATATGTATAAAACAAAAAAGAGTGTTAACCGTAGTATTTTTGGCTAAGGCGTAACCTTAGGAGATATGCTCTTCACCAAATCACCAGTGGGATAACACTCTTTTGTTTTATACAGATTTCTACTGAAGAAGGCAACTTAGTTGCCGAAATAAGTATTTAGATTTTCTATATATTGTTTGTGTTAAGAGATTTTTCCTTTAGCATTTTATTTCAGATACCTAGTATAAGGAAGTATTGTGTGATGACAAATATGTTTATCGTTGAGATTTATCTCCCTCTTCCTAGCGACCAAAAGGCAAAAGCTATCAATACCAAAGTCTACATTTAAGAGTACAGTATTCCTTTCGAGATCTTATTAGACTTTTAATGAAATCGGAAGACCAGAAGTATATTTACTTTAGACAAAAAAATTAAATTTCACTAATATTTTGTCAATTACTAAGTTTAAACAAATTTTTAAAGTTAATATTCTTTTGATAAATTTTATAACGGAAGTTTTTCGAAGTTCCTACCGGAAGTATGTCCTTTACTCTTATCAAATAATAGTTTTCTGCTAATATTTCGTCATACTTCTTATACCTTATTCCAAAAAGAGCGAGGCGAAATTCCGAACAGACCCCCAGACCTAATTACAATCCGGAACTTGTGAAATCAATTTTAGACGGTAAAATTAAATTTAAATATCTGTCTGAAATATGAAATCTCTACCAAATTAATATGTATGTAGATTCTTCAGAGATAAATCCACGTAGTAATCACAACATATGAAAACAAATGTAGTATGGTATTATTTCGTCTTGCTGTCAATCAATAAGAAATAACTCACTTTGGTCTGTTCAGAATTTCGTCTCTCTCTTTTTGGAATAAGATATAGACAGGAATATTAAGAAAGTATTTAAAATTTGATTTTAAATAACTTTTGTATATAAAAAATAATAAAATTTAGACACGAAGTAGCACTTCCACTCCTATTTAATAGTAGTTTTTTAGCAAATATCTTGCAAAGAATGCATTCCATACAGATTTATTAATATGGTGAATCGCTTTGGTAACCGACACGCGCCATTAAATTAAAATGGAGTTAAATTTTATATGTTGCGAAACTTCGCATGTCAAGTAATACAGTGCCTTCATCTAATCCCGAGTACCACGTGACTACTAAACGTATGCAACCCAACCTACACCGTTGGCAGACCTGTTTCTTGAAAGTAACTAAATGCCTACTACATGTAGATCAGTGGCGTACCACTAAATTTTCCAATCAGTTTTAAAAGAAACCTATAACTTTTTTAATGCTAAATTTAACCTAAAGGAATACAACCTCCGACAATTTTAAAATAACCAAAGAAATGCAAATTAATTTTTTATTGTAATTCAAACATTTACGAAAACAGAAAATTTTCACATTTTATAAAATATTACAACAAATGTTGAAAATGGTTCCCCTCAGCTTGCAAACATAAATTAATTCGTCTCTTCATGTTATCATATACACAGCAAAGTTCATTGACAGTTATGTTGTGTATTTCGAGTTCAATGGCTTGTTGTAATTCATCAAGATTATGCAAGCGGTTTCTGTAGATACTGTTTTTTATTTTTCCAACAAGGTAAAAATCCAATGGTGTAAGATCTGGTGATCGAGAAGGCCACACCCCTCTACTAATAATCCTATCGCCATAAAACTGTTGGATATATCTTATAGTTTCACCCGCTGTGTGGGCACCATCTTGCTGAAACTAACCTAGCTGCAATTCATCATCAAACAAATTTGCAAAAAATGGTTCCAAAATATTGGTTCGATATCTCTCAGCATTAATGGTGTCATGAAAAGATATTGGTCCTACTATTCTCCGTCTTGAAATGGGTACCCAAATACCAACTTTAATTGGATGTAAACTTGTTTCAATGTAATTATGAGGATTTTCGGATGCCCATGTACGGTAGTTTTGACTGTTCACGTAGCCAGACAGGTGAAACCAAGCTTCATCTGAGAAAAATACCCTGTCCAATATACACTGCGCGTCAGAGAAAACGGGCCACCCGACAAATTTACGTAATTATCCACATTTTTGAATATTGTTTGTCTTTAGTGCAATAAATTTATTATATATTATATCATCAATGGGTTTAGCTTATCGTCCGATGTTTTCATGAGATAAAAACAGAAACTAAGCAAAAATTGGAGAATTTTGAAATTTATTGAGAAAATACTAAAAATAATATTGACTATTCATACTACAACAAATTGAACTGAAGAGACAAGAAGTAACAAAAATCATTTGTCAATACGGGGTATTGCCACCTCCGTTCTGGATGACACTCCTCATCCTATTTGGCATAGAGGTCAGCACGTCCTGTATGCTTGCTTGGGGAAAATTGTTCCATTCCTAAATAAGGGCCAATCGGAGGTCTTCCCGTGTTGTTGCAGCAGGTATGCGTCGTCTTACACGCCTCTTGAGCTGGTCCCAGATATGCTCAATAGGATTCATATCTGGGCTTTGAGGAGGCCAGTCCATTTTTGGAATACCAACTTCTTCAAGGTACTGTGTTACTATCCTTGCTGTGTGTGGTCGCGCATTACCCTGCATTAACAGGAAACCATTGCCAACAAACCCAGCATAAGGCATCACATCCCTTGTAGAATCTCTTCTAAGTATCGTCGGGCTGTTAATGCGCCTCTGTCAATCAAAACGAGATCCGTGTGTGCCTCAAAGGAAATTCCTGCCCAAAACATTACTGAGCCACCCCCAAAAGCAACCCGAGGTGACCGAGTACAGGCTGCATAACTTTCGCCAGCTCTTCTGTACACCTTATTTTGGCCGTCTTTGCCATACAGACAGATTCTGCACTCATCCGTGAACAATACATTTTTCCAGTCGTCCATTGTCCAATTTATGTGTTCTCGGGCAAAAGCAAGTCTACGTCTTTTGTGAGCTGCAGTAAGCAAAGGTCCTGTAGCCGGGCTACAAGCTGTTAAACCACTTTCTCTTAACCTTCGTCGAACAGTGGAAACGCTGACTGCTGTTCCGTGAGCTTGCTGAAGGCTGCTTTGGAGCATTCTAGCGGTTTGCGTCCGATCTCTCAACACAGAAATCGTGACAAAACGATCTTCTCTCGCTGTAGTTTTTCTTTTAGCACCCGTACCGGGCCGTCGGTGATAAGACCCAGTGGTAATGAAACGTTCGTGTGTTCTTTGCACAGTCGAACGACTAACATTTATTTGTCTTGCCACTTCCCGTTGACTTACTCCATTTTCCAGCAATGTTACTATCTGCACAGCTCTACAATAATTCTCATCCATTGTTATGAAGTACACTATACTCTGCAAAGACCTGTGTAAATACTACAATAAGTTTGCAACTTATTACGCATGTACACATAAGCATATAACTCGTCGAAATATCGAATGGGTTTAACGAATATTTCGCAATATTATGACAGTTTGGGTTTTTTGTCATGCGGTGACTGCGGTGATACTGTTTCTACTGTTTACAGGGCCATCTGTCTTCGCAGTATACATACTAACTTGTTTTACTTAATTAAAAACAAGCAATATTCGAAAATGTGGATAATTGCGTAAATTTATCGGGTGGCCCGTTTTCTCTGACGCGCAGTGTATTATCGTCTTGTAAATTATTGTTAAACCAGTTACAGTAGTTTATTCTTTGTTGAAAGTCAGGTGGATAGAGTTGATGAATGACAGTTGTTTTGTACGGATACATATGAAGTTTTTTCTTCAATGCTTTATGACAAGTTCCAACTGATAAACCTACAAAGTATGTAGAAGATATATAATTATTAAAAATTATGAAATATTGCCATTACCTGTTTGTGCCGACAATTTTGCAATTGATTTCTTAGGGCTAACTTCCATGCGGTGTTGGATATCATCCATAACATCTTGTGTTAGAACAGTTGGCCGGCCAGTAGGTTTCCCTTTACATATGCAATGTTTATCAGTAAAACGTTTCACTAGTACGTTTTCGTGATTAACAAAAACAAAATATGGTATTTCTACGTCTGGGAATACTTCATTAAACTGGCCGATACACGACTGTAGAGAATCTGACCATGTTCCGTCCAGGTTGCGATTTCCACTTCGAAAATGTGCCATCAAAATGAAAGCGTCCTGGTCTGGCGTAAAAACCATCTTGACAGAGTGCTGAAACTGAATATTATTGTAATGCAATTTACGTCGGTTAGAAATGTAAATATGATTACTTACATAAATAATGACAAAATGGAAATAAAAAGCTCTGAAAAGCACTGGTATTAATCAATAACGATTTAATATTTGATAAATTTTACTGCAAACACCACTGAAAACTAACACGGGACGACAATGAACAAAATGATACACATTTGACACACATACATTTGACATTTTTATATTCTTAGTGATTTCGATTTGGTTAGATCATGCTGACAAATATCAGAAAACTAAAAAAACTAGTGGACTGCACTAAAGTGGTCACGTGGTACTCGGGATTAAATGAAGGCACAGTATAACCTACAAAAGCCATTTCCGGAATGGCTATTGTAGGTTGGCTGTTCTGTACTGTAGTAATTAATAATCTTCATACACCTTTTGACATGTGCCATAATTGCCTTTTGGGGTTTGTTATACCACGCGACCATTTAAATTCTAAATTATAGCAGGCGGGTTTTTTTTTATTAGGTTGTCCAGAATGTCAATTATTGATTAATTGAAATTTGCGGTTATGTTATACTTTGTGACATTTGTGAATCTTATGTGTAATCGATTTAAATTTAATGGAAATGAAAGCATTACAAGATGAATTAGTTTTATTGTGAATTACAAAAGGTGTTCAAAGTATTCTCCCCATGTTGCAATGCAACTGTTAACCCTCCGTTTCATATTTTCAAAAGCATTTGCCAACATCTGAACGGTTATAGCGTTACATGCATTAGAAATTGCCTCTTGTGTAGTTCTTCAAGATTTTGTGGGTTATTTTTGTAAACTGTGTTTTTCAGATACGGATAAATGAAATAATCGAGAATCGTCAAGTCCGGACTGCGAGGCGGAAATTCAATGACTCGATTATCATAAAACTCGCGAATTCGAGCCATACTTTTCCATGTTTTGTGAGCTGTTGCATTGTCCTGTTGGAAATACCCATGTAAAAGTTCGTCATCATGAAGATTTTGTAAAAACGGTTCAAGTAAATTATTTCGATATCTCTCAGCATTTATCGTTCCTTCAAAAAACACAGGTCCAAATATACGCCTTCTAGAAACCGATAGCCAAACACCAATTTTCTGCGGATGGAGAGGCGATTGAATAAACTCATGAGGATTCTCCGAAGACCAAATACGCATATTTTGTTTGTTTATATAGCCGGATAGGTGAAACCATGCTTCGTCAGAAAAAAATGTTAAATCCAAAGTGTTGTTGTTATTTAAATTATTCAAAAACCACTGACAGTATTCTATTCGTACAGGAAAATCTCGAGGGAATAGCTCTTGAACGACGTTAATCTTATAGGGATAAAGATTTAAATTTTCTTTTAAAATTTTTTGACAAGTTCCATATGAAAGGTTTATTTCTTGAGCTAATCTGCGAAGAGATTTTTTGGGAGACTGTTCCATTCTTTCTGCAACATCTGCCACAATCTCAAGAGTCCTTTTTTTGGGCGCGCCACTACCAGCTCTCCTACCTACAGTTCCAACATTACGAAATTTCGCCACACCTGTAAATTTCTTGGAGTAATTTTTGATAATTCGCAGGAAAATTAGGGAAGGCATTTTGAAAATCATTGATGCAGTGCGGTACTGAATATGTCCATTCACCATTCTCTTGTCGTTCGGCGTTTTTAAAATAACTTTCAGTAAGAAAAATCTTATGTTCTAAATCAAACATTTTGAAACGTCACTTTGACAATTCAAATTGTAAATTAGTACTTATATACCAACTTAATTTAAATTTCACAAACTTCTCTAATTTAGAATTTAAAAGATCGCGCGGTAGTTGTCCAAGAATATAAATTTGTCAACAATGCATGCCTACTACATTGAATAGCCAAGTATTAAATAAAATATAGGTATAGAAAAGTAATATTTAATAACTTTATTCATGATATTCAATTTATAACAGGCTTTGATGTAATAGTATTTTACTACTGGGAGCAACATGTCTTGCAATAGTAATTAATTACATTATTTTTATTGCTTTTGTCGATGTAGATATCTATAGTCCGTCTCAACCCTATTATGCAGTACAGGTCTTATGGCAATTGATTTCATGGTTGCCAAATCGACTCATTGTATAATGTCGTTACAGTTCCGGTTAAATATCTGACATTTTTTGTAATCAAAACATAACCTATACGACTGTTTGTCATTCAATTGATGCATACAAAAAATTAATAGTAATTTGAAACACCAAACGGGGAGAATATATGGGAAGATGGATTAGTTAAAATATTTGTAATAATATAATCCTTTGGGATTGTTCTGTAGAAAATGATTTAAAATCTAACTGAATATAGTAAGCCAGCGTAAATAAATTAATATTTCTAAGAAACACTTAAGGCAACGGTCTTCAACCTTTTCAAAGTCAAGGGCCGAGAATACTTTAATTTTGGTTCGGCGGGCCGCAACACAAGAAAACATTCCATTATATATAAACTTAATTAAGTAAATAAAAAACACTAATCAAATATTCAAGTTATTTATTAGAAAATTATACAAAAAGGAATAAAATTTAATCAATGAGACGTTTGACATTGTTTGTTTTTAACTAATTTATCAATATCTACCCCTATAGTAGTCGTTGCAATTCTCAAACTGTTCTCAAGGTGAACATCGGTGATTCTGGTTCTTGCCTTGGACTTTACATTTTTTATTCTAGAAAATAATTGCGCGCATAGATATGTTGTGCCAAACAGAGATGCCATTTTCAGCGCATGCCATGATCTCTGATTTTAGGAAAATCAGAACCGATATATTTTGAGTAAAACTCAAGCAAACCTAAATTAAATTTATCTTTCAAAGTGGAGTTGCACTGTAACTCTATCAATTCCATTTGAATTTCTTCAGGAACATCTTCGACAGAAACATTGAATGGGTTAGCAAACAAATTCAGGTTTATTTTATTTTTTCGGAAATCGGTAAAACGTGAGTCGAATTGTGTTTTCAGATCTTGCAGCGCAGTAATGTCCATGTTTGAAATTCGGCAAGACGACAAATGTGGAAAATGAGTGGGGTAACACTTTTTTGTAATTGATTGATCCACAAGTCCATCTTCATGTCAAACGCTTTTAAAGCGTCGAATAGCTCATGAATCAAATTATCTTTTCCTTGCAGTTTCTTATTTAAATCATTGAGATGTGATGTAATATCGGTAAGAAAACCCAAATCACTCAGTCATGCTTCATCAGTGAATTGCCGAACAGCTTTATTCTTACTTTGCATAAAAGCTGCAATTTCCTTTCGCAAATCAAACACACGTTTTAACATTTTCCCCTCTGCTGAGCCAACGAACATCACAGAAATAAATTATGTCACCATATTCAGCATTCGTTTCTTTTAAAAATTCCTGAAATTGCCTGTGATTTAGGCCCCGCGATTTGATGAAGTTAACCGTTTTTACCACAACACTCATGACATCGTGAATATTAAGAGACTTTGCACATACATTTTCTTGATGGATAATGCAGTGGTACTGTACGAAGGAGACATCGGGATTCTGTTTCTTTATTGAAGCAAATTTGATAATTTGAGGTTATATCTATTTATGACGGTATTAAACGATTCTAAGAAATCACTTCCTCTTGTGGTGCCTTTCATTGGAACTAGAGCAGCCATTTCTTCAGTAATACCAAAATTAACGTCAACCCCGCGAAAAAAAACGGCTAACTGAGCGGTATCACTTAAGTCTGTACTTTCGTCGAGTGCAACGGAATAGTAAACAAATTGCGACACGCGTTCCTGTAATGTTCTTTCGATATCTCCAGCCAATTCTTCTATCCTCCTTGCTACTGTAACGCCAGAGAGACTTACTTTGGAGAAAAGTTGCTTTTGCGAGGGGCATAATACGTCTGCTGCAGCCTCCATACATTCTTTTATGAATTCGCCGTCTGTAAATGATTTTGATTTACGTGCAATTTTCTCTGAAATAATGTAGCTTACTTTTACAGTTGCTTCACTGTCTTCATTCTGTTTGTGAAATGAATACTGCTCTCTTTGAAGTTGTTTCTTCAGAGACTCCACCTTATCAATGCGTAATTGTCCTTGAAAATGAGCAAACTTACTGGAATGTTTGGAATCATAATGTCGTTTGATATTGTATTCTTTCAACACTGAGACTGATTCATTACATACGAGGCAAATGGGTTCTTCGCCGACACAGACAAAAAAATACAAGTTCGTCCATTTATCTTGGAATAATCTGTTCTCATCAGTAACCTTGCGTTTTTTAGTTGTATTTGCTGCCATCTCACACTCATTCGATGTCGAAAACGTACTCAAGTTGCACGTGACTATTCAACTCTAATTAACGCACTGCACTGAGCAAGCGAACAAGACAAGAGTAACCGCACCTCCCCGCCCACGCCGCGGGAGAATTGCGGGCGGGGAGGTGCGTTCGCGCCTCGCCGCATACCTACCCAGTCGTAGGCCTTAGACATGTAAATTTCATTTAGTCAAGTAAGTGCCAGGGCCGCCAAGAATGGCTCCGCGGGCCGCGGGTTGAAGACGTATGACTTAAGGTATACAATTTTCTTCGTTACTAAATATTGACATCTTAATCAACTATCCACTATAAATTCAGACCAAGACAAAGTTAACCACAAATTTATTTTTCATAAAGGCTTGTCTATTTATAAAAACAACTTAAATAATACATATTTATGAAAAGAATAACAATAACCACATATACACATGTACTTTTATTTTTTAATATGTTACATGACTTATACAGTCTTATTGAATATTAATACAGGGTGTCATTTTGAAAACGTACCACCCTCTATATTTCGGCCACTATAGAAATTCCAAAAATATGCAAAAATACGTCAAACTTATTTTTAAGGGGGACATTTTGTAGGCTGGTTTTCAATTAAATTACATCAACCCTCTAGCGGGGGTGGACATAACCTCTAAAAATTTAAATGGAAATGGGGGTTGAGTGATACCTCATTTTAAAGGTCGTTTAACCCGCTTTTCAAAAATGCTAATTTCTTGTCCTTTATTTTTAATACTTTTGAAGAAATCAAGTCAAACCATGAACATACAAGTATCAAGTGTTTTGCAATAAAACATTAAAAAACTAATAAAAAGTAACTTATTTTATAAAATTTTAAATGCTAAATTCTTGCCTTTTCTTTTTAGCAGTTCGCGAGATATTTGGTGAAAACTGTAAAGAAGTTTAGATATCAAAAACACTTTGTGATATTGCTTTAATGAATTAAAATAAATGAAATTGAGGTATTACATAACGGTAAATTTTTAAACTATTTTTACTTCTAATATCCAACGAAATAATAAAGACGCATACTATTCAGTTAAACATTATTATTGGAAAGAATGTGATTTACCTGAACTAGTACTTGTGATAGTCGTACAGGTAGTTTAACGTAGAAAAAAAAAGCCCTGGTTTAAGCATTCTTGACATTCTTGTCAAATTTTTCTTTACTTGTCACTCCATTTATTTTAGCCAAAATTACTTTATTGTAAAATTAGTTTTGCGAGGTAAAAGTTGCGATTTTATTACATTATTTTTAAAAATGGTGTTTACTCTTCAACAAAGAATTGAAATTATTCTTATTTATGGGGAATGTGGAAGATGCGCAAGAAGAACGTCAAGAATGTTTAATGAAAGGTATCCGAATAGTAATTTAAATCATAAGTATGTTCTACAATTAGTCGCTAAGTTTAGTGAAACTGGTTCCGTTGCTAACAAAAAAAGAAATATTAGCCGTGTCTTGGATGAAGCAGCACATATAGAAGTATTAGGCACCTTTACTGCAAATCCCTCCACATCACTTCGCATTGTGGCACGCCAAGTAGGAATGTCTCACGAAACAGTAAGGAAAGCACTAAAGTTAAATAAGTTTCACCCCTATAAAATGCAAATTCTACAACAGCTTTTTGACGACGATTTCGACAGAAGGATTGAATTTTGTGAAACAATGACGGATTTTATAAATGAAAACCAAAATATCTTGCACAATATTTGCTTTACTGATGAGTGTACTTTTTTTCTTAATGGGCATGTTAACAAGCAAAATTGTCGCTACTGGAGCGATGAAAATCCGCGACTTTTTAGGGAAGGTCACACACAGTATCCAGAAAAAGTTAACGTTTGGGCTGGTATTCTTGGGAATACTATTATTGGACCTGCCTTCATTGAAGGAAATCTAACTGGTGAGCTCTACTTAAATTTGCTTGCAGAAATAATAGACCCCTTAATAACAACTACTTTGGAAAATCAAATTGACGCGGCTGGTAACATGGTTTTGCAAGAAGATCTTCTACACTTCCAACAAGATGGAGCTCCACCACACTACTATCTTCCAGTTAGACAGTGGCTAAATGATAGATTTCCTGGCAGATGGATTGGTCGAAGAGGAGCAATAGAATGGCCACCACGATCACCCGACTTATCGCCTTTAGATTTCTTTCTATGGGGGCATCTAAAATCGATTGTTTATAAAACACCGCCTCGAGATTTGCAAGATTTAAAGAGAAGAATAACAGCTACATGTAGAGAACTTCAGGCAGAAGTGTTTCGAAATGTTAGAGAGGAGTTTGAGAGTAGACTTTATCACTGTTTAGAAAATAATGGACAACATTTCGAAAATTTTATAAAATAAGTTACTTTTTATTAGTTTTTTAATGTTTTCTTGCAAACCACTTGATACTTGTATGTTCATAGTTTGACTTGATTTCTTCAAAAGTATTAAAAATAAAGGACAAGAAATTAGCATTTTTGAAAATCGGGTTAAACGACCTTTAAAATGAGGTATCACTCAACCCCCATTTCCATTTAAATTTTTAGAGGTTATGTCCACCCCCGCTAGAGGGTTGATGTAATTTAATTGAAAACCAGCCTACAAAATGTCCCCCTGAAAAATAAGTTTGACGTGTTTTTGCATATTTTTGGGATTTCTATAGGGGCCGAAATATAGCGGGTGGTACGTTTTCAAAATGACACCCTGTATGTTAATCTACATTCCGTTATACACATTTAAAGACACAAATTCCTCACAAATTCATTTTGCAAAAACATACTTTCCCATTTATAAGAACAAGTTAATAATACATGATAACATTTATGAAAAAACTAATCATGACCATGCAAAGGAGTAGGTACACATATTGTTTTATTTTTCTTCAATCACTTAAAGAATCTTTATCTGATGATGAATGTGTGACGTTAATTATAAACTCTTCAACATCGTCTTGCAAGTTGGCAAGGTGGCCAATGTAATTCTGCCAGTTGTTCACTGTTACATTCTGATAACCCTCCACAATTAATTGTTCAATATCTCTTTGTTTGAATGTCGTATTGTACATTTCAAGTAGTGCTTAACTTGTGCCCACACCATTTCAATTGGGTTTAATTCACAATGATAAGGTGGACGCCGAGGAACATAATGCCCTTTATTCTTTGCAAATTCATCAATTTTGTTTCTGTCATACTAAGACCTAACCTCTGACACTCAAGCCAGTAAATCTCTTTTTAACATGTCATTATCAAGTGGTATTTTCTTCTCACTAAGCCATTCAATAATTTGGTCTTCTCCGTGCTACTGCTGGAAACTTTTCTAATTTTCTCGTGTGATATGAGGCATTATCGAGACCAACAACCGAGTTCTCTGGTATATTTGGAAGCAATTTATTCTTGAACCAATCTCCATATGTATCTGCATCCATTTCGCTATGAACATCAGCAGTATTTTTCTTACAAAGAAATGTACATTCAGTACCAACAACAAAACCTTGCTCGCCACCAGCATGAATTAATGGAAATTGAGGCCCAAGACCACTTGGTGATTTTAAACCAGTGTTGAGTCCTTGTGTAAAAGCTTGTCGACTGCTTTGAACAGTAGCGTCAGTCCACTTTTTATTTACCGAGTGTCCTGCATTCACTCATGATTCATCAGTATATGCTATAGTTCTACCTAAAAATAAAACAATCACAATCAAACACAAGCAAATAATAAATTGCGTAATGAACATAAAAGTATAACAAATTAAATGATAAACTATAGCTTCATCTTAGAATTTTCTTATGTCTCGAAAGTATTTATGTCTCCACCTAATGACGTCATCTCTTTCAATAAGAATACTCATTCGTCCCACTTTTTAAAATTCAAAACCCATATCATGTACCAATCTGTAAAAAGTATATGTATATGTATATGTATATGTATAGGTTATCACGTTTATCAGAATTATAGATATAGGTATGCATACTTAGTTTTAAATGCTTGCTAAAAAGAACAATTTAACAGAAATTATATATAGATAAATTAAAGGCAATATAAAAGTTTACACACTATGACAAAAACTGACAATTGACAGCAACGATTACTCATATACCCATATACTTTGCATAATAGAACTTGCAACAAGGCAACCGGATATAAAGATGGCGTTATTAAGAGACTACTAAAGATAATAAGAGATGCAATATCCCTATTAAACCTGTACTGCATAATGGGGTTGAGACGGACTATAGAGGCACTGAATCGTCTTCTTTAGTTCGTACTTTGGCCGTGTCAGTTGTCAAAACAATTCAACCATAGTACAAAAGTATTTAGATATCGATTTGGAATAATTTTTAATGCATATATATAAAATAAAATATTTTTCTTGGTTTGTTAGGCCATTGTTAATGTATAAAATTTAAGGGAACTAAAACAACATTCTCATCGACGTTTCGGTTTTATTATAACATCAAAACCTTTTTCCAGATAACTGCAATATGACAAAAACTGTACATTTTCATAATATTAACAATGTGTATAAGAAAACATTTCCAAGAAATTACTTTAATACAAGGAACAATTATTAAAAACAATGTCTAAAAAACATGTCTAAAAAATACATATGTTTACTATAAACAATAAACGCATATAACAATCAGAAATACTTACATTAAAAATAAAAGTAATTGCCTACATACAATTTTTTTAAGGGAAAAAAAACATTTCCCTAAGTCATGTTCTAACTACATTTTTGATAATTGTAAAATTAATTTATCTGATCGGCTAGTTTTATGAACTTATGTGATTTCACCAAGTGTAATGCCTATGGTTTATAACATCGAACTAAATGTATATCTGTGATAAAAGGTCTTAAAATATTTTAACGTACAAAATTTTATACAGTTTTTTTGGTCTAGCATGTGTTTTGAAATTGTTTCTTTAAAGTATTAAACTAAAACTGCGATACACATTAAGAGAGAACGAGAAAATGGAAAAACATACATATAGGAGAGAAGAACAGCTTTAATCTTATCATATACTAGTGTTGTAAATTTTAGACAAATTTTTTATGTCCGATCTATCATTAATTGTTTTGTCATTTCCCCTTATATGCAGCATCTCCAAAAAACATCTCGGTTTATATTTGTTCTCCACCTCTAAAATTTTAACATTTTTAAAATCAAACGTGTGCTTTAATGAATTACAATGTTTTTTTAAGGCTGTACTGTTTTTTTGGAATTTATGGCCATCAATACGATCACACAGATGCTGCTGTGTTTGACCTATATATATTGCATCACAGTCCCTACAGTTTAATTTGTAAACAACATGGGTTTTTTTTTAATAACGGAATACGATCTTTTAAATTTGAATGAAGGCATTTTAAATTTTTGTTATATTTGTGTACTACTTGAATATTATGAGGTCTCACAATGTTTCTTATTTTTTCTGATAAACCTCTTACGTAGGGAAGAGGTAAATAATTAATGTTTTGTTGTTTACCTCTTCCCTACGTAAGAGGTTTATCAGAAAAAATAAGAAACATTGTGAGACCTCATAATATTCAAGTAGTACACAAATATAACAAAACTTTAAAATGCCTTCATTCAAATTTAAAAGATCGTATTCCGTTATTAAAAAAAACCAATGTTGTTTACAAATTAAACTGTAGGGACTGTGATGCAATATATATAGGTCAAACACAGCAGCATCTGTGTGATCGTATTGATGGCCATAAATTCCAAAAAAACAGTACAGCCTTAAAAAAACATTGTGATTCATTAAAGCACACGTTTGATTTTAAAAATGTTAAAATTTTAGAGGTGGAGAACAAATATAAACCGAGATGTTTTTTGGAGATGCTGCATATAAGGGGAAATGACAAAACAATTAATGATAGATCGGACATAAAAAAATTGTCTAAAATTTACAACACTATTATATGATAAGATTAAAGCTGTTCTTCTCTCCTATATGTATGTTTTTCCATTTTCTCGTTCTCTCTTAATGTGTATCGCAGTTTTAGTTTAATACTTTAAAGAAACAATTTCAAAACACATGCTAGACCAAAAAAACTGTATAAAATTTTGTACGTTAAAATATTTTAAGACCTTTTATCACAGATATACATTTAGTTCGATGTTATAAACCATAGGCATTACACTTGGTGAAATCACATAAGTTCATAAAACTAGCCGATCAGATAAATTAATTTTACAATTATCAAAAATGTAGTTAGAACATGACTTAGGGAAATGTTTTTTTTTCCTTAAAAAAATTGTATGTAGGCAATTACTTTTATTTTTAATGTAAGTATTTCTGATTGTTATATGCGTTTATTGTTTATAGTATACATATGTATTTTTTAGACATGTTTTTTAGACATTGTTTTTAATAATTGTTCCTTGTATTAAAGTAATTTCTTGGAAATGTTTTCTTATACACATTGTTAATATTATGAAAATGTACAGTTTTTGTCATATTGCAGTTATCTGGAAAAAGGTTTTGATGTTATAATAAAACCGAAACGTCGATGAGAATGTTGTTTTAGTTCCCTTAAATTTTATACATTAACAATGGCCTAACAAACCAAGAAAAATATTTTATTTTATATATATGCATTAAAGGCCAAGAAAACGTTTTATTTTTAAATATATATATATATATATATATATATTATATTTGTACAAAATTATTTAAAACTTAAGTTGGAACATCTTTTATATAAAACATTCGGAACGCACATACTTATACGAAAGTTGTGTGGTGCCCACACTTACTTATTTTATATTTTTTATTTGCTGTTGGTCATGGAACATGATTAAATGTCACTGTGTTCACTAATTTTCTTCGTCGCGCTGAGTAGTAATTGCTAAATATGGAAGAAATATCCTGGACAATTGTCGTCATTATGAACTTATTCATTATTTTTTTATGATAAGTGTTACAAGGATGTCTGCATGTAATTTACCGACTCAACATAAAACACTATTCAAGACAAAAAGAAAGACACTTTATTAACTTTGAATCATCATTGAAAGAACGGTACCTGAGCCTGTAAATAATGAAGGGAAGAAAATTAAGATATTCGCATATTTTGAAGCTCATCCTCCATCTGCAATACACTGTGGTGAACAAGAGTTGGGAATATTGCGGTCATCAGTTCAGGGCATCTAAATGAGAATAAAATATACGATTTTAAGTATGCTAGAGTTCAGGACGTAAGTGAAAATTTGTGAACAAGTATTAGTGCACATTTAAGTGTATCAATTTTTTTTAAAAATCGTTTGGATCTATAAATTAAAATCTTTCAATGTCAGACTCTGTAATCGTAAAAGTCAACATTTTTGGGCAAATTATAATTCCCATATGATTAGAGAAGTCGCATTTTAACAAATGTTTGGTTTTAATGTATTTTCTCTGCTGAAAGAAAATCTGCTAAGAACCTGGTACGTGCTGAAAATTTAAATGCTAAAAAGAACAGAAATATTGTGAAATGTGGATTTTTGAACAATTTACTTCTCCAAGAGTATCGAATTAGTTATTACCAATTTAATGGAGCACTAGCACATTCGATAGTAGAGGTTCGGGCAGAATTGACCATTTTGATGATAGGTGGTTTAGATGGTTGGGCCTTTTGAGGCGGCCTGCAAGATATCAAGATTTAACACCTCCCAAATTCTGAAATGCTTGGAAGTAAACGGCCAGTAATTCGAACAATTATTAAAACAAATATAAGGATTTATAAAATCTAAATAAGCCTAGCCGTATTTATGTTATATTAATTATTGATTGTGTGGCTTATATACCTGTTACTTCCGGGCTGAATTTTGAAATTTATGTTATACAAAAATTATTACAAATGCAGCTCTAAATACTTTCATACTCATCAATTTGTGTGGAATACATAATTTTAGAAATATTTGCAAAAAACTGGTATTCGATAAGAGTAGAAGTGTTACTTTCGATCCGAATTTGACATTCCTCTATAAAAAATTACTCAAAAGCCAAATTTAAATACTTCTACCACTTGTGACTAAACTACTATTAGGTAATTGTAAAAGTGCTGCTTTCGGTCCGAATTTAGAATTCTTTTACAAAAAAATTGTTCAAAATCAAGGTTTAAATCCTTTAGTACTTCAATATGCCTGTATAGAAAGCATGCTTGCCAGATATTCGCCAAAAGCATTTTTTTCGAATAAGACTAAAAGACCTACTTCCGGTAAGAACTTCTTTTAATAAATATTATACATTGTACTTCATACGCCATTCACCTTCGAACACTCGCTATGTGTTATATAATTTAGGACGGAACCACATATTTTTCTACTCAGTACATGTGAAGGTCACCCTGTTTAAGAGTTAATTAATTAATGTGGAATATATACTTAAAAAAAACACGCTTTTTTCCTCTAATTTACAGAATTTGCATTAGAATTATTATCGGAAATTGACTTAGAAATACACAGATATCTACTTTGATCTACTTGTTTTTTGGAAATTATTCCAGGTGATATGTTTAATTAATGGAATTAGGGCGCATAAAAAACGGAAAAAAAGGGTCTTTCCAATTATTAATTTATTGTTGCTGCTTCTTGTGACACTCGAGTGTGGTTTTAAATAATTAAGGCAATTGCTATTTTGTGAAATTTACATAATAATTGGATCTGCTTCAAAACTACTTCCTGGTAGAAGACAGCAAATATATATAATTCGTATAACTCTCAAAAATAATTCATTCAAAATTATAAAATTATTTCAAGAAACATTCAACATATACCTAATTGTAATGATTCTTCTATTATGAAATTAATATAAATTACTTGCAGAATTTTAAGAAATATCATCAACATAGAACCAATAATAAATGTGTATTTCCCGATTCATCTATTGGAAAAGAAATTATTTAAAAAAAATCAAATTTCATCTGTAATATGTCATGATGAATCTTCTTATTAGATGCATGTATTTTTGTACACATATAGCGAAATGTTCTCTGGTCCGTTAAAACGCCATGAAAAAGGAAATACTTCTGGGAACAATTTTGAGAAATGACTACTTCATTCAACGAAAATGTACATACATACATTCGTCGTTCGATGCTTACCTACTAACATCTATCAGCACACAAACGATCATACAGCATGTGTCAATTTTCATTAGCCATAGGCGATTAATTCATGCAATACGTAACAACATGGCACCCCCTACTTTCCTTTCAGATGCCAGCGCGACCGATACAAGCTCAAGTTAGCAGTTACTGTTGGACCACTGACTTGGGTGTTTGTAATGCGTTCAGAAATAATATTTACGCGTTGCAAGGATTTGTTTTTCTTTTTCCTTTCAGTAAATGCAGAGAATTATTAAGCTGCGTTTACGCTGCATGACACAAACAAAAGCGTAATTCTAATAAAATTAAAAATAAGGTAAATGAAAAAGAAATCTGAAAATTATAATAAACTACTAGATAACTACTAGATAACTACTAGTAAAATCTGGTGGGGAGATCGGAGAAAATCGTTGTGATGTCGATTGTTGCCGGGATTGGTGACGGACAGTATTGGTGACACGTTGCCACGTATTATTTGTATACGTATAAATCGCACGTAAACATTGAATCCCTATACCTAATGAAAATTGACACATACGGTATTCATTTCATGTAATAATTAGATAAATTTATTTGTTTGATATTCTTCTAACCGTTCTGCTGCTCTTCAAGAAACCGTTCAAATACACGCAATATAATATATATCAACAGATATTAACCAAAGTTAAATAAGTTAGGATACACCAAACCTATGTCAAGAGATAGAAGGTGTCCTTCTCAGTTAACGTTAGATAAGAGGGAGCTTCTAAGCTAGATCTCTAACTAAATCCCTTAAAATAGTAAGAAAATAGGAAAATATTACCAAAAGAAAGTTATATAAGTAAAGAAGAAAAAAGAGCAAGTGTCGTAGCCATATTTGAAATTTCAAATTTTAAAAGTTTAAAAATGTGCCTGTACATTCTTTAATTTACAGTTTCACAAAATAATAAGAAAATGGACAACCGCCACCAAATTTACAAGAAAAATAGCAACACACAAAATTTTCATTAATTTTTCTAACGAATGAAAAAGAATAACTACACAGGCTGCACATAGATAACGGCAGGTAAAGTGAAAGTAATTTAATTACGATTAATCAAAAACTGTAATTTCATTAACCAGTACGTACTATTAAGGTATTACAAAATATTTACAAAGAATTAACTATTAAACCCAAAACTTTCAAAATTTTACCAAAACGAATTCTTAAAAAATATCGTAAATTCGGCAACCCACTATACAGCATGAGCTGGAAGATAATTTGTAATATAAATGAATTGGAAACCGCTTAAAAGCGTTACAAAGGTAACTAAAGAATATGGAAAACCTACATACTAGGGTGGTTTTATCTCATAGGGTAAAAAAAAAATTTCAGGATTTTTTTGGGGGCATCCCCCTAAAATGTTTCTTTCTGTCAGATTTTAGGATTGCCAAAGTTTGAGCACGATTGAAAGATGCTAACACGTGCCACTGGGGCCTCAAAGTTTTGAAAATCTCGATTTTTTGGCAGTTTGGCGACTTTGCCGACCCATATCTCTAGAACGGTTTAATATATTTGCCCTTGCCATACATCAAATTGAAGGCGATACTGTTTACAATATTTTATATGCAATAAAAAAATACGTAAGTAGTACTGAATTCGAGATAATGAAGCCAATATCCCTAAAAACGTGACTAGGTACCCCTTAGAGCGAAGATGGAACCTATTGTGAAAAAACCCATTTTCCTTCCTATATTATCAATTTTTGGAATGAAAACAATTATGTGTTTAAAAAATCAAGTATAATAAATGTCTTTTTCATTTTATTCTTATTTAAATTTATTCAAGGGACTGACATAATGTGGTTTTGGAGCTATCTGGATACAGCTGACGGCATCTGCTGACTACTTGGAGAACGTATTGTTTTTGTTGCTCGTCCTTTGTAAGTAATTGGTTGTAATCTGTGATGAGCTTGACTCCTCGCTCTGCCACGTCGTTCACAACTTTCAAGTTGTTTACCATCCTTTGCCCCTCCTGGTAGTTGATGTTCTGCGGCCAAATTGCAGGATCTTTTTCCAGAAATTCAGTGTTAATGTTTAATCTCTTGAACAACAGGTAAGTCTCACTTGTAATTAGGGCTGGGAAACCTTTTTCTAGGAATTTCGACAGTGGTCCTTTTTTTAGTTTCGGTCGCATATTTCTGGAGCACTTATCATTTTCTTCTGCTTGATTTGTTAAGATTTTTGTCGCCATTTGGCTCTTTACGGTGTTTTGCACTGTCGGGTCAAACAATGCCAGGGCAACAAGTTCAGGACTAAGATACCACAGGTGATTTATCATTTTGTTAATTCCTTTTTCTGATATTTTTTTGTCAATGCTTTCGTATTTCAATAGATTTTCAATGAGGTCTAGGTCTTGTTTTGGTGCTAAACACGCTCTGGGGGCGTTAAACCAGGCTTTACAGTAGACTCGAACGATGAAAACACAAAGTGCTTCTAGGGCCTCTTGTTCTTGGGAAGTCAGCTTAAACTGGTCACGGAAGAGTTGTAATTTCAGACAGTAAATAGCTTTTGCCATCCACCGGGCATGGTGTACTGGACCTGGAGACCTGAAGCGCATATCTTTTCCGTCAAGAAGGCCAAGATATATCAATGCCAACTGTAACAGCTCTTTGTTGTCGTCTCTTGGCGGGCATTCCATTAGTTTTCTTTGCAGTTCTTCTTTGATATTCTCTACTTCTTCTTTGGGCAGTAGTTTCAAAACATTCTCGCCTACATCGAAATTGGATTTATCAATCGCCGACCATTCTTTTTGAAATCTCTTGAATATGTCTGGTTGAGGTCCCGATGTGCTTCCAAACTTGCAGTCAAAAACCCCTCTCAACAAGACTTCTAAAACGTGGTGTCGGCACGCTAGGTACAGGAGCTCTCGACCTAATATCTGCTCCAGGAGATTGCACGCTCCATTGAGTCTCCCAGTATTTGATGCTGTTGTATCAAAGCACATAGCCACGACCGAGCTGGCGAGACCCCGTTCCTCTAGACATTCGTACACTGCTAGGGCTTGTTCCTCCCCTGAGCTACTGTCAATTTCAGGAACGCCTAGGAGTTAGTTGTCCTTTAGTCCCATGTGATACCAGAACAGCAACCCCTTCTTCCTGCGCTGTTTTGAGGATACCTGGTAATAGTTTTCCATCCCAGTGCACGCAAACAGACTCGTTTTGGGGTATCTTAAGTCTGTCTTGAATTTGTTCCGTGTATTTTTCACGGTTTATTCTACGCTGTTCACGGATAACGCTTCTGGAGATCTTATATTCTTTGGGATCCTCTCCGAGAGCTTCTACTGTAGCCAAAATGATACGGGTAGCGTTACTATCGGATACCTTACAGCGGTCCAGCAACAATGACAATTTCATGGTTAGAACTTCTTTGAAGCCACGCTTGATTCTCTTGGGGGCAGATGGTCCTTCAGATTCTACGTTCATCTCGAGCTCTTCATACGGCGTTTCACGTCCTTCTGACTCTTCTGTTGTCTCGTCGTCTGTAAGCTCCACCGTCTCTGTGAACAATGAGATGAGACAATAAGTATAAAGTTAATATTGGTGGAAATTTCAGCTAGTGATCTAGATCTTATAAAGTTTCGCTACAAGGAACATATTTTTTTTTAAATGCTTACCCAAATTTCCCGCTTCAAGTTGTTTGTCCAAGACCTTCCGTTATTTCTGTAGTAGTCTTTCTTCAGCTTGAGCCAACTTCAGGTCAACTCCGAGCATGGATCCTGGTCTTCCTTTCTGTCTTTGTTTCAACAGAAACTCCTTGTCTTCTTCTGAAGTCATCATCGTCAGGGCATCTTCGTGGGCAATATCAAAGAGATCATCCAACTTTAGGGTAAACTCTTTTACAGCATTTCTTGCACTTTCCGTTTTTCTATCCTTGTACTTTTGCATTTTTCTCCAATCATCGTACAGTTTTTCCAGCTTTACTATGACATTTTTCTTTTGTTTCGTAGGAATTCGAGCTTTTGTCCAAAAAACGAAAACCTCGTCAACAGTCGTTGTGGCAGAGTCTCTCACATTTAACTTCACAGTACGCAAATTGTAGAACATAGTAGCTAGAACTTGTCGATTGGAGGGCAGCTTACATCCAGTTATCTGATTAGCTGGATAGTCAATTAGAAAAATTTTGTTTCTACCTCTACTTCTCATGCCAGATGTAGAAGCCATCACTTTTACTAAAA
The DNA here is from genome assembly GCA_963170755.1 of Amphimallon solstitiale. Taxonomy (NCBI): domain Eukaryota; kingdom Metazoa; phylum Arthropoda; class Insecta; order Coleoptera; family Scarabaeidae; genus Amphimallon; species Amphimallon solstitiale. Next base: position 118,343,206 of record OY720675.1, read on the forward strand.
ATAAAAATGTTCACTAGAGGAAAGAATAAATGACACAGAATGACATTAACTAAAACAAAGAGTACGTGTTAGTAGGTACCGACCTAATTAAAATAAAAATGTCTTTTGTAGTTAATATTTAGTGGGTTTTTTAAACTCAATCACACGAACGTAGAACAAAATACGACTTTCACTGTTCAGCGAATACTTTTCAACTGACCAAGAAACAAAATCATAAAAGCAAGAACCACCTAGCTATCCTTTTCTTTTTTTAATAACAGACTCTGAACCCCTGGACTGCTACTTAAAATATAACAATAGGTAGTAGGGTAACCCAATACATTTTTAAACTAGTTTGGTTTTACCCGCTTGGGGTCGCCAGTGATACAGTGTGAGGAAAAAATAGATACATACCTGACATAAAAAAAAAAAACATTGTTGTGGGTCTAAAATTAACGGTATACCATAGCAAACATATTTAAATGAAATGGGATTCCAAAGTACAAGTATTTGTCCATAATAAGCAATAATAATACAAATAACGCATCTTCGCTCTCAGGGGTACCTAGTCACGTTTTTTGGGACATTGGCTCTATTTTTTCGGTTTCAGTACTAGTTGCGTATTTATTGTGTAGAATATAAAATGTTAAAAACAGTATGGCCTTTAATTTGATGTATGACACGGGCAAATAGCTTTAGCCGTTCCATAGATATGGGTCGCCGAAGTCGCCAAACAGCCAAAAAATCGAGATTTTCAAAACTTTGAGGCCCCAGTGGCACGGGTTAACATCTTCCAATTGTGCTCAAACTTTAGCAATCTTAAAATCTAACAAAATAAAACATTTTAGGGGGGTGCCCCCAAAAAAAATCCGACATCGATTTTTTAAAACCACCCTAATACATACACTACGTGATCATTTTGAACTGTCCTGAGTTTACCATACTGATTTTAATATGGGAACACAGTGTAATTGGCAAGCCTTTTTTATTTATTTTTGTCGTTAGGTTTACTATTTAAAATTTTCCTTTGATAAATGTCAATGAAATAGGGTTAGTTTTAAGTTGAATTATATGAAAAAACTTTTTAGAAATACACTTTATTTTTTTCATAAACAATAATAAATAGGTTACAACTTTATTACTCTAAAACAATCCTATAATTATGTCACCAAATGAATACATTTATAAAAGTCTTCTCATGTTATTGAACACATTGTGGAGTGTTTCCGGTGTAATATTTTGCAATTCTATTGTAACTGCCTCTTCAAGTTCATCGAGATTATGCAGTTTATTCTGAAACATTTTATTTTTTACATGGCCAAAGAGAAAAAAGTCCAGTGGGGTTAAATCAGGAGAATTGGCTGGCCATCGATTTCGACTAATCAATCGGTTACCACAGTATCCTTGCAAATAATTAATAGTTTGTTGCGTAATATGTGCAGTTGCCCCATCTTGTTGGAAGTACCCCAGGTTAAATTCATCTTCGTGAAGGCTTTTAATGAAGGGTTCCAATATTTGTTCTCGATATCGTATTGCATTAATTCTGTGGTGATTTGCCAAAAGCTGATATGTCGATTTTATTAAGTTTACAGGACGCCACTTTAAAGTTTTTAAGAAAATGACAAATCTATTTTCGCAAACAAGTCCCTCAAAATAATGTCTATTTTCTGTATGTAAGTATTTTTATTAGAATGTTAAAATACGTAGTCCACAGAGGACCGTTGATTTTGATTAAAACTTTTTTCAAAATTGAAAAAAGTGACTTTGAATGACATATCAACTTTTGCCGTGAAATCATTTTTGACATATCAACAATGGGAATGACTTTTTTACTATGAAATTTATCATTTTTTTTAAATACTGTGAAAGTGTTTATCTAAAGGAACACCACAGTGTATTATATTAACATACTTTATTATCAAAATTTAAGTATTATAACAACAAAATTTCATAGAGCATCTTCAGCATTTGCATTTACGGTAAGATTCTGATAAAATGGGTGGTAAACGCTGTCTATGTATTTTAACAGAAACACAAGATTATCTTTCTTCTTTGGATTGATAGGTTTGGGACCATCATAAACCTGTGGTAAAAATTCGGGGATAACGTTTCCTCTTCTTTTAATGTTAAGCCGACAAAACGGCTCATTCTCATCGTGCGAATACTTCACTTCAATAACTCCAAGTGGCAGTTCTTTTGAGAAGCGTAACACTTTAATATCATGCCAACGTATATTTGCTCCTTCTTCGGTGTGATCGCGCTTAACAAAAACGCTTCTTAACAAAGAAGAATATAGCAGAAAGTCTTCTTTTTGCATTTCAACAACCTTGAAAGGTTTCTTCCCTCGAACGGTTCGAACAAACTGATACCAATCATGAGGAATCCTTATTTCGATATCACATGCAGCTTTTTTGGCTCGTTCGATTCGTGCATGATCGGAGTCACATTCTAGTCTGGAGTGGCCAACTTCTAAGAACTTGTGTTCAATAATGTTTATATTTTTCGATTGATGCAGAAACCAAGAAAGTGCAGCTGCCACAGTATTATTTTTATTTTGCCCGGGGCAAGAATCTGAATATAAAACTACCTTATTAACACTATCGGGCAAATCTTTCAAAAAGTGAACTATACAAGAGGCAATTTGATCTGCTCCACGGTCTGACAAAGCTTCGTGCCACATAAAACAAGTTGTAATTTCTGTACAACAATCTCTCATGGTAAAGTTATAGGTCCATAATTGTCTTTTATAATATACTTCACTTGTGGTCAAAGCCGGCGTAGGCAAATTCTGTTGAAGGTCGAAAACAATGACTCGCTCAGTTTCGGAATTTCTAGCTCTCTCTTTGTCAATTCTTTTTTGACTGTAAGCTTTTTCCGCCAGTTCCAGATGTTTATCTTTCTCCTCTACTTTCTTGTTTCGTTCTTCTTCAGTAGCTGCACATTTAATATCATTTTGGAGCTTGTCGCACGTTTTGCAAGTGTCAATACTTGGGTTTTTTATTTTATAGCCTAGTTCATTAAATATTTTTGCATACATTGAATAACAATGGTTTTTCCATTCCTTCAGTCTTTGTTTTGTTAACATACAAGTCATACATTTTTGCAATGCTAAGCGTAGGTGCTAAATACAATTTTGATGTATGGCTTCTTGAGTAGTGACTCTGATATTTTGGGAAACTGTTAATATGGTTTATTACTTCTAGTCTTTCTTCCTCTCTTGCATTTACTGGTTTCTGCCGTCCACTTAAATTGTCGTCTATAAATCCAGTTTGGCACGCACGTCGCTTTTGAATTAAAATATCAACTTTTCCCCTTGTGACTGAATGGACTTTTTGAAACATAGTCTTGCAAATATTTATTTCCTTATCGCTGAACGTAACAAAGTAAGACGCTGTTATTTGTCTCTCTCTCGTAATGCCAGTTTTACTTCTTCCTTTTCGTTCTATTTTTTTTCGGACAATTTAATCCTGTCGCTTAAAACTTGATCTTTGTTTGTAACATTTTTTAAAAAGTCATCGAAAATTATTTTTTGACTCTCTGGAGGTAGTTTATCAGCACAATTCTTACTGCAACAGCTAATGACAGGTGTAAACTTATTAGCTGGTACCAAAATACCCTTTCTAGTTAAATACTCTTCTCCTTTTAATTTCTTTTCCTTCATTAATTTTCTGTTAACTGACTTTCGTTTCCTACCTTGATCGTTTGCCGCTTCGATCTTGTTTTCTTCATTTGCTTGATTTGTGTTTTCTTCCCTATTTAGATTTGAAGAATTATCTAATCTGATTGTCTTCGGCCCAATTCCTACAATAGATGGTTCATTTTCAGATTCTTCCGATGAATCTTTATGAACATAATCGACATCCCTGTCGTCGTCACAAGACTCGCTATCATAATCATTTTGTAAATCATAACCAATATTTTCATCTGCTCGACTGTTACTGCAGCTTGGTTCAGGTGTAGAATAATAATTATTTAAATTATTTCTGTTTTCCTCTGGTTGAATTTCATTTATGTTTGGTTCGAGAAGAATAGCGGTGGAAGGAGCTAAATCAGCTAGACTGGGAATTTTTTCAACAGTGACTTTCTGAGTTTCATTGGCACTAATTTCATTAAGCTGAATTTTTACCATTTCTAACATTCGTTTTCCTCGTGACATGGTTTAAATCTAAAATCAATAACCTGTATTAATATTAGTACTGGAATGATTTTCTTTAGTTTTTTAAAATTTTACTATGGCTCAGTTAATTCGCCGTTTAATTATTAAATTTGTAAATTTATCCAGTTGTTGCTATGATTAACGATTCCCCATTGGTAGATCACTGATAACTACGTGACAATTATCAAATTTACTTAAATGTGAATAAACCGGCCCTTAATTAAAAAATTAATTTAGTTCTAATTACTGAATTCCAAAAACCCGTTGTATTTAGTTTCTTAAAGTACAACAAATAAACCTACTTACCTGTTTTATTGGCTTTTTATATTAAAAACTAAACTAAACTAAACAGAAGCTGCACTGACATAACCTTAATACTATTTGTCAAAAGTTGATATGTCACCTTCCCAAAGCCGACCAAACATGATATGTCAGACATAACAGGTTTTGGCAAACTCTGAAATTGCGTTCACAGACATATCGACTAATGTAAATTTGTAACGCATGCTCAGACTCTTGGATTGACATATCAGCTTTTGGCGTAGATAAAACTTTGGACTCGACTACATATCAGGGTGATATAACCAAAAAATGGAAAAAAATGACATATCAGCTTTTGGCAAATCACCACAGAATTGTATCATGAAAAAAAAATGATTCAAAAAATGGCCAATTCACGGATGTAAATGTTCCTAGTTTTTGATAATACTGGGACTTTTTTTGATGCCAACTCAGGACAGTTCAAAATGATCTCTTTGTATATAGGACGAACTTTTAGACATTAACATATCTTGCAAAGGGTCAAACTATTAATGGATAACGTAAAAGTTACCATTACCGCAAAACTGCAATTCCATCATGACAATGCGCTATCATACACCACTCGCATTGTTCGAGAGGAAAAATGGATGAATTGATTTCGGGTTTAACTCGAACCATCCTATTTAGCGAATCAAGTCCCTTTCCAAAAACTTCCGCTGTTTCTCGTTGGAAGGAAAATCTGTATTGTAATTATAATTGTAATTGTACGAGGTAAGATCAGTAAGTACCCGTGTTTGAAGACAGATGGCGCTGCTGAGGGAAGTTGGCATTACCGTCGTGTACTACCATCTGTCAGACAACACCATAATAAATTTCAGACTGATTCATAGCACACAGACCGGCAACTACTTGAAAAAAAATATCCAAGATCTTCTATCCTTGTCACACATCAGTCAACTTGGTACGAAGATGGCGCTAGCAGCATATTGGCGCGAAATTTGAAATTAGCTTGTTTTTAGAATACGCTTATTAAATACGTTATTTATGTAACAAAAACATACACAAAAGTTACTAAAACTATGGTAATAAATATTACTTACTGCAACAATTATAGCCATAGTTTGAGCATCTTATGTGTAATTTTGTGGTGATACATATTAAATATGTGATACGAAATATAAACATTAATCTTTTACTTACGTGTATTATAAAATCCCTCTTACGGTGACCTATTAGACACAATAAACTACTACTCTATATAAGATTAAGAGAAATATAATAATCTACTAAGTGAAAACTGTCACGGAAAACATAGGGATATAATAATAATAGTTTTTATTGATACATATACTTATACAATAAACCATAATAAAATTAAATTACACAACCAATAATGAGAAGACAATAATAATACAAATCTTGTGTAATATGACAAATAAAGACAAAACTAATATATACCAAAAGGAACAAATTCAGCAATAGTTCATTACTAAAGTGCTGATTTTAAGTTTGTGCCTCAAACTAACAGCAAATGAAATATATAACAGAAAAATATGCAGATGTAGAAAATTAATATTACATGTCTATAGTATATAAAATTGATATTATACAGATTGCCAAAAATAAAATCAACAACAAAATAGTAATAATAATACTAATACACAAATCAAAAGGTATCAAACCTGCAAGGCAAAGAGCATGTCGAAAATGCGCTTCTTAAACAAAGGAAATGCCAATCTTATCTTAAACCTGTGCATTTTGTTAACTTCATACTGTCCAAACCCGCACGCTAAACACTTGAACACCATATTTGTATCAACATATAATTAATACGATGTACGACAAAGGATTGCAAAAAAATGTCAAACGTGTCAAATTTGAAATGTAGTTTTGAATGAGATATATCCACAGCATAACAAACATTTCAATTGACGCTAGCGCCATCTCATCTCCAAGTTCAGTGAATCTGACAAAGATGGTAGAGTATTGAAATTTACGTTTGCTAAACAAGGATGAGTATTCTGGATAAAATCTAGGATTAAGTTGCCGGTCTGGATTGTTTAGTCTGTGTTCATAGGTTAGTTTTTATTTGGCAGCCAGTTGTATCACACGTGTTTCGTGTTTCTCGATAAAATGGAAAAAGAGCAATATCGATCCGTAATTCGCTTTTTATTTTTGGATGGAAAAACATGCGAAGAAATAAAAGCGAAGTTGGATGCTGTCTATGGGGACCCTTCACCATCTATGACAACCGTAAGATATTGGTTCAACGAATTTAAACGTGGTCGTACATCTGTTTTTGATGAGGAGCGTCCAGGCCGCCCGGCAGACGTGGTTACCGAGGAAATCGTTGAAAAGGTCCACGACATGATTCTCGCTGATCGCCGAACGAAAGAGCGCGAAGTAGCAGAGGCCGCAGGCGTGTCGTACGGAACGGCAATTAATATTTTACATGATAAGTTATCGGTGAGAAAGGTGTCGGCCCGATGGGTGCCGCGATTGCTTACGGTGGACAACAAGCGGACACGGTTGTCAATGTCGAAGCAGTGTTTGGACCTCTTTAAGAGAAATTCGCAGGAATTTTTGCGTCGAGTCGTCACGGTCGATGAAACCTGGATCCATTATTATACGCCAGAGTCCAAGCGACAGTCAAAACAATGGATTTTTCGGGGTGAATCTGCTCCGAAGAAGGCAAAGACGGTCCCATCGGCCGGAAAGGTCATGGCCACGATTTTTTGGGATTCCAACGGAATAATCCTCATGGACTTTTTGCAGAAAGGAAGAACGGTCACGGGGCAGTACTACAGTGAATTATTGGACCGATTCGATATAAAATTGAAGGAGACACGGCCCCATTTGGCTAAGAAAAAAGTGCTGTTTCACCACGATAATGCACCAGCACATCCATCCAGAATTGTCGCGGCAAAGTTGCATGAACTGCACTAAGAATTGCTGCCGCAGCCACCGTACTCGCCTGACTTGGCTCCCTGCGACTTCTTTCTGTTCCCCAACATGAAAACGTGGCTCGGGGGAAAAAGATTCAGCTTAAACGAGGAGGTAATCGTCGAGACAGAAGCGTATCTTGCAGAGTTTGACAAATCGTATTTTTTGGAGGGGTTAAAGATATGGCAGAAACGTTGGGAAAAGTGTATTGTACTAAAAGGTGATTACGTTGAAAAATAAAAAAAAATTGTGAAAAACTTGCGTCTTCTTTCCTAACACGGGTATTTATTGATCCTCCCTCGTATAATGGCACTCCAGCACATTGTTTCAAGCAAGTCAATGTTCAAGGGAATATGTTGAAAAGTAAAGCAAATTGATGCCATTATTTAGGTGTTTCATTTTCAGTCTCACCTTCCGTGAATCATAATCATCCTGTATATGTTCTACGGTTCATGAATTAGTTTTATCAAACATCTGTTGCATTCCAAAAGTGCTTAATTTAATATTACATTTTTATTAAGAGTGGTAACAGCATGTATTATTGAATGTAGAACTGCTAACAAATTGTAGTTAACTTAATCTTAACGTCAAGTTTGTTGTTACGAACAGATCTTAACACCATCAATACTACTACTAAATCTATTAATAACGGGTTCGGGCGTGGTGTTTTATTTTGAAACTGTCGTTGGTAGAACATGATGCACGTATGTAACGTATGTAAGTACAGACAAGACCACAAAAAAGTATCACAAATTTAAATTTAAGTTTTCAATGAATCTTTACTCATTGAAAAAGAGTGTCAAGAACTGGCTCTATGGACCGCCCCCATAACATATATTTATAACTTTTTGTGGTACAACAAAGAGATCCAAAAAGGTTGACCGTGCCGCTTCATAGTCATGTTGTCATTGGCGCATATACCATATTCTGAATTGTATTTCGTCCGTGCGACATCTATAATTTTACGTATGAACTACGCTCGAGAATCTTTGTTAAATTTACTTGTTTTAATAACATTCCATAATTGAAAATATCCTTATTAGAAATAATTTGATACAAAGATCGATATTACATATAACATTACATATTTATAAATATTATAACATATGTTCAAAATGAGATCCTTCATTTTGTAGACACACACTTAAACGTCTTTTTCGAGAATTGAAAACATTTTGAATCATTTTTTCTGTTACACTGTTAACAGCATTTGTAATAGCATCTTGTAGTTCTGGTAACGTATGTAGTGGAGTCCTAACGACTGTGTTCTTTAAACACTGGCGCAGTCAGAATTTTGTATTAGGGGGGGTTTTCAAAAAAAAAAAAAATTAAGCGTATTAAAGCACCAAAATTTATAATAAAACTCAAAACGCAACGTACATATAAAGTATATTTAAAAAAAAAATAAACAAAAAAACCGTCATATAGTGATACACATGTAAAATACATTTACAAATATAAATGACAATAAAAAAAATTGAGTATACTCATCAACTAAAAACAAGAGGCGAGAAATAAATCAACATAGTAAATGTTATTAAAATTGATTTATAAGTTATACTAAAATAGCTAGACGGCGAGATTGCAGAGCTAAGACATCAAGAACTTCATCTTCCAGAATAGAAATATCAGGATGTATATACATCAAAGCTAGGCCGTTAATCTATCGTCCCCAGTAGAATTTCGCAAATAATTTTTTAGATATTTTAGGGATGAAAAAGATCTTTCACAAGAGCATGTGGTGACTGGTAAAGTTGCCATTATAACTAAAAGTTCATAAATTGTGGGAAACAAATTTTTATTACATCTTTCCAAAGCCTCAATCGCACTTTGTGGCTTTTCTGCTTTATTTATAATAAACTGGACCCAAAGTGTAACTTCTCCCATAGCACCAGAATCATCCAATTGATAAAATTCCAAAAGCTGTTGGGTGGAATTTAAAATATCTTTAATGTCTAAATTATTATTGCATAAAAGTTTTTGCAAAGGTTCAAGAGTACTTTTGTGCTTAATAAATTTTGCATTTATTGCCTGTATTGTTTGGTCGAGAAACGGAATATAAATAACCCTGCGGTAATAATCTTCTGGCGATGAACTAGGAACATTGTTTCTGTGAGTTTGCCGATTAGTGGTTGGAGGTTGTAACATTGTAATGTCAAACTCGTCACAAATAGTTTTGGCCTCCTGATAAATATCTGAAAAAAACTTCTCGTCGTCTTGTCTCATTTTTTTTAAAGATTCATTGACATTATCAGCTGACTCAAGAGATAAACTCAGGTCCAAATTTGGGGTCTGTAGGTACTTGCTCAGTGGCAAAGTCAGTGAAAATACAGCTTTTATCACAAAAGTACATAAAAGAAAGCCACATTGACAAATTGCCGACGAAAGTAATTGAGCGTCAGTTGCCGTTTTTTTATCGGTCCATTTGGCAATCTCAAACAAGGCATTTATTATTGGTTTGAGAAGAGAAACGAATGCAGTCACGGCGTCATGTCTCTGAATCCATCTGGTGGGACATAATCTTTTAAGTTTTTCTATTTTTGGTTTTTCGAGTAATTTACTGATCTCATTTTCCAGTACGCGTTGTCGTTTTGGAAAATTAAAAAAATTATAAATTGTTTCGATAGTACCCAGACAGTTCCGTACTTCTGCCACTGAACATCCATCAGAAAGTGCTAAATTAAAGCAGTGTGACGAACAATGAACGTAAAGGGCTTTGGGATAGCTCTGCCGAACAATGGCTTGTGCTCCACTAAGGGCACCACTCATTGCACTAGCTCCATCGTATCCTTGGCCAACAAGATTTTTTACGTCTAGCCCTAAATCTATCATGGCATTGCAGATGCTATTTGCTAAACCAGCGCCTGTACCATCAGAAACAGGAATAAACTGCAGAAATTCCTCCCTTATCATGCCATCTTCCACAAATCTTACACATAATGATATTTGAGTAGTACCACTTATGTCGGTGATCTCGTCGCATAAAACTGAGAAGTATTTTGCAGCATTTACATTGTCAACAAGCTTTTTTAATAAAATCGAATTAAACAACGAGATTATTTCGTTCTGTATTTGGCAGCTGATATAAGTTGCATTAGCACCTGCTGTGCTTAAGCGTTTAGCCAAAATTTGATCTCCTGCCTCGATTCGAAATTTGAGCAAAGACCGAAAATTGCCCTCGCCTTTTACTGGAGGTTCATTTATATTAAGAGGTCCAGAGTCACGGTGACCTCGAAATGACTTTCCTAATCGAGCAAGATACATCGCAGTTTTAATTATGGGTTTTAGGCTTTCCCGATTACTAATTATTTGATATTTTCGTTGTTTGTCAATTTTTAAAACAACATTTTCAGTTTTTCTCATCATAATATCTAAAAAATTAGCTGCTCGTTCGAGACAATTCTTATGATACAAATGATTTTCATGATTTCTGAATTCTTCTCTGGCGTCCTTCCATTTTTTAAACGGAGTTTTAACCAGTTTTCCGGCCTTACTGGCTTGTTGCCTGACAACAGTGGAAAATAACGAACAATACTTGCAGAACGCAGAATCTAAAGAAGGGGAGTGAACTAGCCACCTCCACTCATCAAGCCATTTTATCTGAAATTTTAAGTTTCTGGGTCCTGACGATGGAAATTTAAAAGACAGATCCGGTGACCAAGGTTTTTCTAAAAGTGTCTGCTTTGTAATATCGTCGATTGTTTTTCCTACATACGACCCAAAATCAAGTACCCAATTGTCTTCGTGTAACTGTCGCTCACCAATATTTTTAGATGTTGAAGGCTCTTTTTCATTTGTTTTATTACTTTTTGAGCTAGTTAAGTCTGACGTAACCTGAAAGAGAAAAACACTTTTGATTATTACGTTTTATTTGACTTTTTATTTAGACTTTAGCCCGTATAATCCAAAAATATGTATTCAAAATATCGCAAAAGATCTTTTAAAGATTTTTAATCAAGAAATTAATTATTTCAATTCAAAAACAGCATCAAAATCGGTAAATTTGTTTAAAAAATAACAGGCTGCGTTGAGAAAATGAAAAATGTTTGTGTATATCCATGAAATAAGTCTATTTGAAACTAAAATGCGACATTGATGCGTTCGTCCCGCGGCATTAGCGTCATATTCAAAAAATATACTTACACTAATATTGTTGCTCTGAGCAAACGAATCCAGTCTGGGTTTCTTTATTAAAAATTTATTCATATTTCAGAAAATTCACCTCACAAGTTACACTAATGCTCACAATGTACTCCGCAAAGCAGTAAATCACAAAAAAAAAACGCTACCGACGATACCAGCAAGTGAAACTCAACTATACTAAAGCTCTAAAAGAAAATGTACAAGGCCCGTGTCCAAAATGTACTAATTTATTGGCTCTTGTACAGAATGCAATAAATTTAGAGAGCAGAACATGTAAATACGAAAAAAAGGGCAAACAATAAGTCTTTTATTTATAAACAATTTGTTTGGCTAGAAAAGTTTCAGCCGTTTTCCTAATATGATTCCTGGTCCACAGTCCATTGTTGATAAAAAAAAGCAATAAAATGCAATGCCTCTAGTCACCATACTTATATTATTATATACCTAAAATTTTAAAAAAGGGGAAGTCATATATAATTTATAACTCCAGGATTGACACGTTCGAACACTCAAGTAAAAAATATAGACCATTTTTTAACTACCAGGCAAATTTATGGATTTTTTACGATCCATTTATGTCCGAATGTCCACATCTGTTCCTGTTCTAATTGTAATGTTCTGAAGGGATGCAAGATTTTCGTTTTCGTGGAATTCATAGGAATGTGTACATTTTTGTCCATCGATCGTTGTTTTGAAAGAAACCCCTTTTTTATTGCGGTCCCCCACAGTAAAAAAATGACCGAGTATTTAGAAAATTAATGTACTTCATGAGAATAAAAAATATCCTTAAAATGTACAGAAAAGTAAACTTGTAGACTTGTATAGAATACAGAGGAGTGCAAAATGTACCTGATTCGTACAATCGGTACGTCGGTATAATTGCACTAACTATAGCAATGACCTGTAATAACATGCCATAGAGATTTACATGCTAATATTTCGACTCCCTGTGAACTTTCGTTCTCATGAAAATATTTCATCCATTTTTGCATTACAAGTTGAAGAATTTCTTTCTTTATTAAAATGATTTCAATTTATCATTAGAAATTACAATGAATCTACCAAAAATTTTTTTTTAAATCTCATTTTATACGACTTTTTAATTTCTAATAGTAGAGTAAGACCGCCGGTTCTGGCCCCACCTCCGGCGGTGGAGGTCAAAGGTCAAGGGTCAGGGGTCAAAGGTCAAGGGTCAAGGGCCAAAGGTCAGGGGTCAAAGGTCGCCGGAGGCGGGGGTCAAATGTCAAAGGTCGCCGGTGGCGGGGGTCAAAGGTCGCCGGAGGCGGGGGTCAAAGGTCGCCGGAGGCGGGGGTCAAAGGTCAAATGTCGCCGGAGGCGGGGGTCAAAGGTCAAAGGTCGCCGGGGGCGGGGGTCAAAGGTCACCGGAGGCGGAGGTGGCGCCCTCTGACGGCCACTAACCCAACTAAGGTGGCGCCCTCTAACGCTCACTAACCCAACTAAGGTGGCGCCCTCTGACGGTCATTTGCCAAACTAAAAATTGCATCTCTCATCATTACCAACCCAACTAAAATGGCGCCCTCTGACGGTCATTTGCCAAACTAAAAATTGCATCTCTCATCATTACCAACCCAACTAAAATGGCGCCCTCTGACGGTCATTTGCCAAACTAAAAATTGCATCTCATCATTACCAACCCAACTAAAATGGCGCCCTCTGACGGTCATTTGCCAAACTAAAAATTGCATCTCTCATCATTACCAACCCAACTAAAATAGCGCCCTCTGACATTCACTTGCCAAACTAATGTAAAGCTCTCATGATTACCAACCCAACTAAAATGACGCCCTCTGACGGGCATTTGCCAAACTAAAAATTGCATCTCTCATCATTACCAACCCAACTAAAATGGCGCCCTCTGACGGTCACCAAGCAAGTAAATATTAAATATATAAGAGAAGAATTTCGAATATAATATCAGCAGTATCAATTGTAAAGCGGTGTAACACATTTTATATAGATAGTGATAATCAAGTACCTATAATGACAGTGAAACCATACAACGTGGAGAAGTATGAATACTTTTTAGCAGTTAATGGCATCGAAATACCTATTGGAGTTGGGAATTGGCTATTATCCTCGGAATTGAATCAAAGCGATTGTTTATTCATAGCAGCATTTGCATATCAGAACGAACAATATTTTGATATCGATGAATTAATCCACATATTAGAATATTGTAACCCCAATATAACCCAACTAAAAAAGTGTTGTATTTATTGTGAATATGAATATCTACATGAACCTGATTTTGAACTTCGTGATGAAATTTGTGTGTTTGATATAGAAACGTCGAATGTGCTGACTTTAAATAAGAATATGCCGGAGATGTTAATGACTTGGTATCCTTAATATGATCATCCAGAATTGGATTATAATGAAGAACTCGTCGAGAATGGTGGTGGATATGTTATATACGCTCGTCAGAAGTGTTTCGCAAGTAGCTAACATGTACAGATCTGTATAATCTTGTCTGTACTTGTTTGGAAATACATCAGTCGACAATGTACGTTGAACGCAGGCATAGTGCGCTAAGATTGAAGAAAGTAGTATTAAACAATAGAATTAAGAGGTTTATATCCGAATTAGAAAAAATTAAAACTGATATCGAAATATATAAAGTAGTTGTAAATATCAGCAACATAAATATATAAAAAAATGGATAATATTGAAAATAGAGTTGATCGGGCAATCAGACAAATCGATAAACATTTTTTGGATTATTGGATGAGGTGGATAAGACGATGATTCACCATATTCCACTGTTTATTCTCCAAAATAAGGTGAAAAGCTGAATCTGTAAAGCAACACTAGCATTACATTCCTCAGGAGAAGCGATCAAGCCTAAGATATAATCAACCTTGACAAGACAATCATCTGGATGGTTGGACCCCAGCTCGAAGAAATTATTATTTATGTAACTTTATAGAATAAATATATATGTAATGTACAATATAGTATACAATATTTTAAATAAAAGAACAGATAAAATTTATTTATAGATAGTCATCTATATATTAAGCTGTTATAAACTTACTAAAAATAGTGTATTTGACTTTGATTGTACTTGACACATTCTCAATTCAACTTATATAGAATATTATATATTAATTTGAAATTAGTGAATGAAACGTATAAAATAGAATGTCTTTCTTTTAAAAATACTTTTGACATATATTAAAAAGGTAAACAAACATCTTAGAAATAATTTTAAGAAATTAAATTCAAAATCTTATAACAGTATTTAATGAATTAGGCAACTTAATTTGCTACAACATTTAATTTTTTAAAAATCAACTTAGATACGAAAATTACCAGGTTACAAAATAAATAAAGGAAGTTTGTTATTAATTTTGAAAATAACAAGAGGTATAATGGTGAATTCTACAATAAGTTGAATTTAAAAGAGATTAGAGAGTTAAAATAACTAAAAGTGTTTAAATGTTATCTTTTAATTGTATAAACGAACTGTATTAATAAGTTAGTTACAAGAAATACAATTTATCTAAAAAAAAAGAAGTCACCATCGATGTAGAAGACCAGAATTGTTACTGGAAAAGAAATGCGGATGTTACGAGACAGGAAAAGACAGTTTTGGAATACATTAACTAGTAAATGTGTTGGAGTTTAAGAAGATTATTATTCTGTTGGAAATTGGAGATAGTATTTCGAAGTTTATGGTAATTAAAGTCAACGAATTATACAACGAAATAGAAGGAATAGAGTATATTGTTGCTGAGAAATTGTGGGATTGTGTACACGAAGCAAGAATAAAAGAAGAAATACAGGTTTATAAATTACATTATTATGATAAATGGGTTAAAATTGTTTAAACAAGATTAGAATAATTATCAATAGTGAAAGATTAGATTACAAACGTTCCTATATAAGTGAACATTGTAAAAGACATTTATTTTTATACGTCATTATTCATAATTTATTAAGTGTCAGGATATGACACCAAACCGATTTTATGACAATCCTCACAATTTTATAAGTATTAACGATGAACAAGACATACTGACAGATAATGACGATAGATATAGAAATTAGAAATGTAAATCTAAGAATTATTATTGATACTGCTGCAGAAGTGTCACTCATAAAAAAGAATACTCTAGAGAAAATAGAAAATTATAAAGAACATTTGATTAAAATAAAGAAAATGGATATCATAGCTACAAATAAAAAAAAAATGGGAACCATACAAGAAAAGTTTTGTATCGATGTTGTTATTAATAAAAAATCATATATACTAGTTTTATGTCTTCGAAAATATGACTTTTGAATGTATTTTAGGTATTGACAATATTAAGAGATATGAAATGGTTATTGATTTTATAGATAATATATTACTAATAGGTGAAAATAAGGTTAAATTGATTGGAGAAAATAAAAAGATAGAAGTGAATAATTGTAATATTTTAAGAGAAGTTGAATGGAATATTAATAAGGAGGAATTTGGAGAGGAAAATATGGAAAATGGATTAATAAATAGAAATAAGGATATATTTTTATATAATGATAATGAATTATATGATGATAATAAAGAGGTTATATTTAATGATGAAGATATAGTAGAAAGAAGTTATATTGATGATATAAATAGAATAATTAAGGATATGGATTGTGATGTTGGAATTAAAGATTTGTTGAAAGATATTTTATTTGAAAATAAGAGATTATTCAATGAAGAGGTTACCTTTGCTAAAAATACAAGATAATTATTACGAACGATGAACCATTATGTGGGAAAACATATCCAATACCATTTCAATACCAAATACAGACATAGGTTTAGCTCCAATATATTTAATGACTCAACAAAAACCAGATAGACCTTGGGATGATTTAGAATACACAAATTTGGTAGAAACTTTGGAAAGAATTGAAGGACATTACATTAAAAAGAGATACAAATTAGAAAAACAAAAGAAGACACGACACACTAAAAAATATAATATAGGAGATAGAGTAATAATTAAGAATTTAAAAGTTACTTACAAAAATAAGAAACAAGTGGCAAAGTTTGTAAAATTATATATAGGTCCATTTGAAATAAGTAAGATTTTTGGAAACACAACATATGAATTGATAGATCCATATACAGGTATGATCAGGGGAAGATTTCATGTATCTATGTTATATGACTATTATGAATAGAACAAAAATAAATATATTTAAAATAATTATAGTCAATTAAAAAAAAATAATAGTAATTCTTTATTTTTTTTTTATTTGAAAAGAGGCAAAAATAAGCTGTTATAAACTTACTAAAAATAGTGTATTTGACTTTGATTGTACTTGACACATTCTCAATTCAACTTATATAGAATATTATATATTAATTTGAAATTAGTGAATGAAACGTATAAAATAGAATGTCTTTCTTTTAAAAATACTTTTGACATATATTAAAAAGGTAAACAAACATCTTAGAAATAATTTTAAGAAACTAAATTCAAAATCTTATAACAGTATTTAATGAATTAGGCAACTTAATTTGCTACAACATTTAATTTTTTAAAAATCAACTTAGATACGAAAATTACCAGGTTACAAAATAAATAAAGGAAGTTTGTTATTAATTTTGAAAATAACAAGAGGTATAATGGTGAATTCTACAATAAGTTGAATTTAAAAGAGATTAGAGAGTTAAAATAACTAAAAGTGTTTAAATGTTATCTTTTAATTGTATAAACGAACTGTATTAATAAGTTAGTTACAAGAAATACAATTTATCTAAAAAAAAAGAAGTCACCATCGATGTAGAAGACCAGAATTGTTACTGGAAAAGAAATGCGGATGTTACGAGACAGGAAAAGACAGTTTTGGAATACATTAACTAGTAAATGTGTTGGAGTTTAAGAAGATTATTATTCTGTTGGAAATTGGAGATAGTATTTCGAAGTTTATGGTAATTAAAGTCAACGAATTATACAACGAAATAGAAGGAATAGAGTATATTGTTGCTGAGAAATTGTGGGATTGTGTACACGAAGCAAGAATAAAAGAAGAAATACAGGTTTATAAATTACATTATTATGATAAATGGGTTAAAATTGTTTAAACAAGATTAGAATAATTATCAATAGTGAAAGATTAGATTACAAACGTTCCTATATAAGTGAACATTGTAAAAGACATTTATTTTTATACGTCATTATTCATAATTTATTAAGTGTCAGATAGATTTATTTTAAAATAAAAGATTCTACATAAATCAAGAATTTAAAAGTCAAATAGAATAATTTGTTACCATAAATATTTTAATAAAAAAAATATAAATACATGCAGATGTGGGGAGTACAATTTTAATATCAAGATGTTTGTTTATTCAATACTGAAACTTTATAACTTATGTTAATAATTTTTTAATGTATAAGAAGTATTACTTACCATTGTTTTCTTGTTGTTATTACTATACGATGAATGCACCTGATTCTTAATAAGTATTACATTTATAATATAAATACTTCTTATAATACTTGTTGTTTCATTTTATGACATGTGTTTTCTAACCTACATTATTAATCAGCACTTGGATTATAAAATTTAATTGTTGAATCTAATGGTTATTGTTGCAAGTGATTTTCTATACACTAAATAACACTCACGTACTGAAGAAGAGTTTCATTGCTAATAATTACTTAAAGTATATTTTGGAATAACAATAATAAAGCCGGTAAAATTTTAACATCTTGAAATAATCTCTGTCAAAGAATATCAGAACGTAGCCTTATTAAGGAAAATTGCATTGTTGGTAATGTACACTAGAGACACATTTAAAATGACATTCATGTTAGAATGGAAATATTAAAGAGTTGTGAAATTAAATCGTTATTATTAGTTATGATTAAAGTAAATTCTAATATTTTAAAAATGAATATTAGTGGCGACCATTTATATTAAGATTGTCTCTGAGGAAAAATTGATTTATGATCCATATTTCTGTTATCTTGGAAATTAAATTTTAATTTTTAACATTTGTTGTTAGTTCAATAGAGAAGGAGAGATAACGGTGTATTTTGGCATGCCAACGTGGGGCACGATTAAATAAGATAATCTGACTAGTTATATAATAATTTACATTTTTTTAAATACATAGTGAATTAGAAAATCACTTTCTTTAAAGAGGTAATACATAAAGGAAACAACAAGAGATATTTGTTCTATTAGTTTATTGAATGTGTACATAATTTTTATTTCGTGTCCATATTCTATGTTGATTCGTGGTGTTTGTTCATGATTTTCATATACTGGAGGGATATCTAAAAAAAAAATAATAGTGTTAGTAGGGTCTTATTTATTGGAAAAACGTATTATCATTGCTTTCAAAAATGCCAAATACTAGGAAAGGTACATCAGCTGTCGGAGAAGGTATTTCAACGGAATCTGAAGAGAATGTTGATATTCAGTCCTTATTCAAGATTTTACAGGAAATGCAAACTCAAAACACAAACATATTAGCCCAATTTGACACACAAAAACAGGACATGCAAAAGCAATTAGATATACATAAACAAGAGATAAATTCTAATATACAACAACTTAATACTAACATGCAGGATATAAACACAAATATATACAATTTACAAACTATACAAGGACAGTTGGATATTAAATTTGATTCAAATAGTAAACAGATACAAGGTCAATTGGATCTTCAGAAAAAAGAATATCAGTACAGTATAGATGGACTACATGGGAATATAAACGAACTTAAAGAAGAAATTAAAAAAGACTTACAGGATAATGTAAAGAATATCCAAATAAACATGGTTAATTTAGAATATAGGCTGGATATGAGAATAAATGAAAATACAGAGAAAACTGTAGAGTTAGAAGACAGAACTAAGAAAAATTTTCAGGAATTTTCTAAGAAAATGGAAAATAAATTTCATGACGAACAGACAGATATTAAAAAACAATTTGAGGTAATATCTTCTAATATTAAGGATAATATGGAGGATACAAAGCAGCTCAAGACAGATCTTACAATACAAAAAGAAGATACACTAGAGTTGAAAGGAAAAGTCAGTCTAGTAGACGAACAATGTAAATTAAGCATAGGGAAATTTCAACAAGAAGAAAATGAATTTTTTGAAGTTATAAAGAAGGAATTAGATCTTATTAAAAGATCTGGACAGAAGATAATTTACAATGAAAGGAATAATACATATAATCCTTATTTGAGACCTGAAATGTGGCCTAAATACCGTGATAGTAGAGATCAGGTACATGCGATGACTTATCTCAAAAATATATCTAAACTGACCAATGAAATTGAAGATGAGACACAAAAAATGAATTTAGTTAGATTAACTCTCGAAGGAAGATGTCTTGAATGGTACGAGATGGTACAACAAAGATGCAACACCTTTAATCAATTTCATAAAGAGTTTATACAACAATATTGGAATAAAAACATACAGGACAGAACTAAGATTAAACTTTTAACGGGAAGATACCAAGAAGGGATATTGAATAGGGAGAATTATGCTAGAGACGTTTTCAATCAATCAAAACATCTACCTGATATTTCTGAAGAAGAGATAGTCAGACATATTTTAAATCATTTCATACTAACGGATGGTGAAGTAATTATTAGTGAAAATGTCTGTAATATAGAGGAGTTAATGGACACGTTGAGGAAGTTAGATGATTTAACGGAATTACAGAGGTTGAATAGAAAGAATAATTATTCTCATAACTATAGAGAGAATAATAACTACAATTATAATGGTTATGGTAGGGAAAATAATTTTAATAACCATAAAGGAAATTATAACTCTTCTAATAATAATAATGGATATGGTAGAGGGATCAATTACAGGAATGGTAATGGAAATTTTAATAATAATCATAACAGATCTGATTATTACCAAAATAATAATTATAGAGGTTTTAATGGTGATAATAGAAGAGGAAGGCTAGGAGATAAAGATAATTATCAAGGAAAAATTAATGGACTAGGAAGAGGTAATAATAATGGAAATAGTAATAATTTTTCAAATAGAGAAAATGGTAAGCCACAGATCAATCAATTTAGTGTGAGACATTCTACTTATGAATCACAGAATAATTTACCAGAAGAGATAACTACTAAGTACGGAAATCCTGATAATTTGCAGAATTGTGAAAAAAAAAACACCAATTTATACAGACAAGGAAAGTCTGGAGATCATTGGAGTTCAATCGGTCACAGCCGAACACTTCCAAGAATTAAGTTTACAACCTATAATATGTAGTTATTACCTGGATATGACACCAAACCGATTTTATGACAATCCTCACAATTTTATAAGTATTAACGATGAACAAGACATACTGACAGATAATGACGATAGATATAGAAATTAGAAATGTAAATCTAAGAATTATTATTGATACTGCTGCAGAAGTGTCACTCATAAAAAAGAATACTCTAGAGAAAATAGAAAATTATAAAGAACATTTGATTAAAATAAAGAAAATGGATATCATAGCTACAAATAAAAAAAAAATGGGAACCATACAAGAAAAGTTTTGTATCGATGTTGTTATTAATAAAAAATCATATATACTAGTTTTATGTCTTCGAAAATATGACTTTTGAATGTATTTTAGGTATTGACAATATTAAGAGATATGAAATGGTTATTGATTTTATAGATAATATATTACTAATAGGTGAAAATAAGGTTAAATTGATTGGAGAAAATAAAAAGATAGAAGTGAATAATTGTAATATTTTAAGAGAAGTTGAATGGAATATTAATAAGGAGGAATTTGGAGAGGAAAATATGGAAGATGGATTAATAAATAGAAATAAGGATATATTTTTATATAATGATAATGAATTATATGATGATAATAAAGAGGTTATATTTAATGATGAAGATATAGTAGAAAGAAGTTATATTGATGATATAAATAGAATAATTAAGGATATGGATTGTGATGTTGGAATTAAAGATTTGTTGAAAGATATTTTATTTGAAAATAAGAGATTATTCAATGAAGAGGTTACCTTTGCTAAAAATTATGAACACAAGATAATTATTACGAACGATGAACCATTATGTGGGAAAACATATCCAATACCATTTCAATACCAAATACAGACATAGGTTTAGCTCCAATATATTTAATGACTCAACAAAAACCAGATAGACCTTGGGATGATTTAGAATACACAAATTTGGTAGAAACTTTGGAAAGAATTGAAAGACATTACATTAAAAAGAGATACAAATTAGAAAAACAAAAGAAGACACGACACACTAAAAAATATAATATAGGAGATAGAGTAATAATTAAGAATTTAAAAGTTACTTACAAAAATAAGAAACAAGTGGCAAAGTTTGTAAAATTATATATAGGTCCATTTGAAATAAGTAAGATTTTTGGAAACACAACATATGAATTGATAGATCCATATACAGGTATGATCAGGGGAAGATTTCATGTATCTATGTTATATGACTATTATGAATAGAACAAAAATAAATATATTTAAAATAATTATAGTCAATTAAAAAAAAATAATAGTAATTCTTTATTTTTTTTTTATTTGAAAAGAGGCAAAAATAAGCTGTTATAAACTTACTAAAAATAGTGTATTTGACTTTGATTGTACTTGACACATTCTCAATTCAACTTATATAGAATATTATATATTAATTTGAAATTAGTGAATGAAACGTATAAAATAGAATGTCTTTCTTTTAAAAATACTTTTGACATATATTAAAAAGGTAAACAAACATCTTAGAAATAATTTTAAGAAACTAAATTCAAAATCTTATAACAGTATTTAATGAATTAGGCAACTTAATTTGCTACAACATTTAATTTTTTAAAAATCAACTTAGATACGAAAATTACCAGGTTACAAAATAAATAAAGGAAGTTTGTTATTAATTTTGAAAATAACAAGAGGTATAATGGTGAATTCTACAATAAGTTGAATTTAAAAGAGATTAGAGAGTTAAAATAACTAAAAGTGTTTAAATGTTATCTTTTAATTGTATAAACGAACTGTATTAATAAGTTAGTTACAAGAAATACAATTTATCTAAAAAAAAAGAAGTCACCATCGATGTAGAAGACCAGAATTGTTACTGGAAAAGAAATGCGGATGTTACGAGACAGGAAAAGACAGTTTTGGAATACATTAACTAGTAAATGTGTTGGAGTTTAAGAAGATTATTATTCTGTTGGAAATTGGAGATAGTATTTCGAAGTTTATGGTAATTAAAGTCAACGAATTATACAACGAAATAGAAGGAATAGAGTATATTGTTGCTGAGAAATTGTGGGATTGTGTACACGAAGCAAGAATAAAAGAAGAAATACAGGTTTATAAATTACATTATTATGATAAATGGGTTAAAATTGTTTAAACAAGATTAGAATAATTATCAATAGTGAAAGATTAGATTACAAACGTTCCTATATAAGTGAACATTGTAAAAGACATTTATTTTTATACGTCATTATTCATAATTTATTAAGTGTCAGATAGATTTATTTTAAAATAAAAGATTCTACATAAATCAAGAATTTAAAAGTCAAATAGAATAATTTGTTACCATAAATATTTTAATAAAAAAAATATAAATACATGCAGATGTGGGGAGTACAATTTTAATATCAAGATGTTTGTTTATTCAATACTGAAACTTTATAACTTATGTTAATAATTTTTTAATGTATAAGAAGTATTACTTACCATTGTTTTCTTGTTGTTATTACTATACGATGAATGCACCTGATTCTTAATAAGTATTACATTTATAATATAAATACTTCTTATAATACTTGTTGTTTCATTTTATGACATGTGTTTTCTAACCTACATTATTAATCAGCACTTGGATTATAAAATTTAATTGTTGAATCTAATGGTTATTGTTGCAAGTGATTTTCTATACACTAAATAACACTCACGTACTGAAGAAGAGTTTCATTGCTAATAATTACTTAAAGTATATTTTGGAATAACAATAATAAAGCCGGTAAAATTTTAACATCTTGAAATAATCTCTGTCAAAGAATATCAGAACGTAGCCTTATTAAGGAAAATTGCATTGTTGGTAATGTACACTAGAGACACATTTAAAATGACATTCATGTTAGAATGGAAATATTAAAGAGTTGTGAAATTAAATCGTTATTATTAGTTATGAATAAAGTAAATTCTAATATTTTAAAAATGAATATTAGTGGCGACCATTTATATTAAGATTGTCTCTGAGGAAAAATTGATTTATGATCCATATTTCTGTTATCTTGGAAATTAAATTTTAATTTTTAACATTTGTTGTTAGTTCAATAGAGAAGGAGAGATAACGGTGTATTTTGGCATGCCAACGTGGGGCACGATTAAATAAGATAATCTGACTAGTTATATAATAATTTACATTTTTTTAAATACATAGTGAATTAGAAAATCACTTTCTTTAAAGAGGTAATACATAAAGGAAACAACAAGAGATATTTGTTCTATTAGTTTATTGAATGTGTACATAATTTTTATTTCGTGTCCATATTCTATGTTGATTCGTGGTGTTTGTTCATGATTTTCATATACTGGAGGGATATCTAAAAAAAAAATAATAGTGTTAGTAGGGTCTTATTTATTGGAAAAACGTATTATCATTGCTTTCAAAAATGCCAAATACTAGGAAAGGTACATCAGCTGTCGGAGAAGGTATTTCAACGGAATCTGAAGAGAATGTTGATATTCAGTCCTTATTCAAGATTTTACAGGAAATGCAAACTCAAAACACAAACATATTAGCCCAATTTGACACACAAAAACAGGACATGCAAAAGCAATTAGATATACATAAACAAGAGATAAATTCTAATATACAACAACTTAATACTAACATGCAGGATATAAACACAAATATATACAATTTACAAACTATACAAGGACAGTTGGATATTAAATTTGATTCAAATAGTAAACAGATACAAGGTCAATTGGATCTTCAGAAAAAAGAATATCAGTACAGTATAGATGGACTACATGGGAATATAAACGAACTTAAAGAAGAAATTAAAAAAGACTTACAGGATAATGTAAAGAATATCCAAATAAACATGGTTAATTTAGAATATAGGCTGGATATGAGAATAAATGAAAATACAGAGAAAACTGTAGAGTTAGAAGACAGAACTAAGAAAAATTTTCAGGAATTTTCTAAGAAAATGGAAAATAAATTTCATGACGAACAGACAGATATTAAAAAACAATTTGAGGTAATATCTTCTAATATTAAGGATAATATGGAGGATACAAAGCAGCTCAAGACAGATCTTACAATACAAAAAGAAGATACACTAGAGTTGAAAGGAAAAGTCAGTCTAGTAGACGAACAATGTAAATTAAGCATAGGGAAATTTCAACAAGAAGAAAATGAATTTTTTGAAGTTATAAAGAAGGAATTAGATCTTATTAAAAGATCTGGACAGAAGATAATTTACAATGAAAGGAATAATACATATAATCCTTATTTGAGACCTGAAATGTGGCCTAAATACCGTGATAGTAGAGATCAGGTACATGCGATGACTTATCTCAAAAATATATCTAAACTGACCAATGAAATTGAAGATGAGACACAAAAAATGAATTTAGTTAGATTAACTCTCGAAGGAAGATGTCTTGAATGGTACGAGATGGTACAACAAAGATGCAACACCTTTAATCAATTTCATAAAGAGTTTATACAACAATATTGGAATAAAAACATACAGGACAGAACTAAGATTAAACTTTTAACGGGAAGATACCAAGAAGGGATATTGAATAGGGAGAATTATGCTAGAGACGTTTTCAATCAATCAAAACATCTACCTGATATTTCTGAAGAAGAGATAGTCAGACATATTTTAAATCATTTCATACTAACGGATGGTGAAGTAATTATTAGTGAAAATGTCTGTAATATAGAGGAGTTAATGGACACGTTGAGGAAGTTAGATGATTTAACGGAATTACAGAGGTTGAATAGAAAGAATAATTATTCTCATAACTATAGAGAGAATAATAACTACAATTATAATGGTTATGGTAGGGAAAATAATTTTAATAACCATAAAGGAAATTATAACTCTTCTAATAATAATAATGGATATGGTAGAGGGATCAATTACAGGAATGGTAATGGAAATTTTAATAATAATCATAACAGATCTGATTATTACCAAAATAATAATTATAGAGGTTTTAATGGTGATAATAGAAGAGGAAGGCTAGGAGATAAAGATAATTATCAAGGAAAAATTAATGGACTAGGAAGAGGTAATAATAATGGAAATAGTAATAATTTTTCAAATAGAGAAAATGGTAAGCCACAGATCAATCAATTTAGTGTGAGACATTCTACTTATGAATCACAGAATAATTTACCAGAAGAGATAACTACTAAGTACGGAAATCCTGATAATTTGCAGAATTGTGAAAAAAAAAACACCAATTTATACAGACAAGGAAAGTCTGGAGATCATTGGAGTTCAATCGGTCACAGCCGAACACTTCCAAGAATTAAGTTTACAACCTATAATATGTAGTTATTACCTGGATATGACACCAAACCGATTTTATGACAATCCTCACAATTTTATAAGTATTAACGATGAACAAGACATACTGACAGATAATGACGATAGATATAGAAATTAGAAATGTAAATCTAAGAATTATTATTGATACTGCTGCAGAAGTGTCACTCATAAAAAAGAATACTCTAGAGAAAATAGAAAATTATAAAGAACATTTGATTAAAATAAAGAAAATGGATATCATAGCTACAAATAAAAAAAAAATGGGAACCATACAAGAAAAGTTTTGTATCGATGTTGTTATTAATAAAAAATCATATATACTAGTTTTATGTCTTCGAAAATATGACTTTTGAATGTATTTTAGGTATTGACAATATTAAGAGATATGAAATGGTTATTGATTTTATAGATAATATATTACTAATAGGTGAAAATAAGGTTAAATTGATTGGAGAAAATAAAAAGATAGAAGTGAATAATTGTAATATTTTAAGAGAAGTTGAATGGAATATTAATAAGGAGGAATTTGGAGAGGAAAATATGGAAGATGGATTAATAAATAGAAATAAGGATATATTTTTATATAATGATAATGAATTATATGATGATAATAAAGAGGTTATATTTAATGATGAAGATATAGTAGAAAGAAGTTATATTGATGATATAAATAGAATAATTAAGGATATGGATTGTGATGTTGGAATTAAAGATTTGTTGAAAGATATTTTATTTGAAAATAAGAGATTATTCAATGAAGAGGTTACCTTTGCTAAAAATTATGAACACAAGATAATTATTACGAACGATGAACCATTATGTGGGAAAACATATCCAATACCATTTCAATACCAAATACAGACATAGGTTTAGCTCCAATATATTTAATGACTCAACAAAAACCAGATAGACCTTGGGATGATTTAGAATACACAAATTTGGTAGAAACTTTGGAAAGAATTGAAAGACATTACATTAAAAAGAGATACAAATTAGAAAAACAAAAGAAGACACGACACACTAAAAAATATAATATAGGAGATAGAGTAATAATTAAGAATTTAAAAGTTACTTACAAAAATAAGAAACAAGTGGCAAAGTTTGTAAAATTATATATAGGTCCATTTGAAATAAGTAAGATTTTTGGAAACACAACATATGAATTGATAGATCCATATACAGGTATGATCAGGGGAAGATTTCATGTATCTATGTTATATGACTATTATGAATAGAACAAAAATAAATATATTTAAAATAATTATAGTCAATTAAAAAAAAATAATAGTAATTCTTTATTTTTTTTTTATTTGAAAAGAGGCAAAAATAAGCTGTTATAAACTTACTAAAAATAGTGTATTTGACTTTGATTGTACTTGACACATTCTCAATTCAACTTATATAGAATATTATATATTAATTTGAAATTAGTGAATGAAACGTATAAAATAGAATGTCTTTCTTTTAAAAATACTTTTGACATATATTAAAAAGGTAAACAAACATCTTAGAAATAATTTTAAGAAACTAAATTCAAAATCTTATAACAGTATTTAATGAATTAGGCAACTTAATTTGCTACAACATTTAATTTTTTAAAAATCAACTTAGATACGAAAATTACCAGGTTACAAAATAAATAAAGGAAGTTTGTTATTAATTTTGAAAATAACAAGAGGTATAATGGTGAATTCTACAATAAGTTGAATTTAAAAGAGATTAGAGAGTTAAAATAACTAAAAGTGTTTAAATGTTATCTTTTAATTGTATAAACGAACTGTATTAATAAGTTAGTTACAAGAAATACAATTTATCTAAAAAAAAAGAAGTCACCATCGATGTAGAAGACCAGAATTGTTACTGGAAAAGAAATGCGGATGTTACGAGACAGGAAAAGACAGTTTTGGAATACATTAACTAGTAAATGTGTTGGAGTTTAAGAAGATTATTATTCTGTTGGAAATTGGAGATAGTATTTCGAAGTTTATGGTAATTAAAGTCAACGAATTATACAACGAAATAGAAGGAATAGAGTATATTGTTGCTGAGAAATTGTGGGATTGTGTACACGAAGCAAGAATAAAAGAAGAAATACAGGTTTATAAATTACATTATTATGATAAATGGGTTAAAATTGTTTAAACAAGATTAGAATAATTATCAATAGTGAAAGATTAGATTACAAACGTTCCTATATAAGTGAACATTGTAAAAGACATTTATTTTTATACGTCATTATTCATAATTTATTAAGTGTCAGATAGATTTATTTTAAAATAAAAGATTCTACATAAATCAAGAATTTAAAAGTCAAATAGAATAATTTGTTACCATAAATATTTTAATAAAAAAAATATAAATACATGCAGATGTGGGAAGTACAATTTTAATATCAAGATGTTTGTTTATTCACTACTGAAACTTTATAACTTATGTTAATAATTTTTTAATGTATAAGGAGTATTACTTACCATTGTTTTCTTGTTGTTATTACTATACGATGAATGCACCTGATTCTTAATAAGTATTACATTTATAATATAAATACTTCTTATAATACTTGTTGTTTCATTTTATGACATGTGTTTTCTAACCTACATTATTAATCAGCACTTGGATTATAAAATTTAATTGTTGAATCTAATGGTTATTGTTGCAAGTGATTTTCTATACACTAAATAACACTCACGTACTGAAGAAGAGTTTCATTGCTAATAATTACTTAAAGTATATTTTGGAATAACAATAATAAAGCCGGTAAAATTTTAACATCTTAAAATAATCTCTGTCAAAGAATATCAGAACGTAGCCTTATTAAGGAAAATTGCATTGTTGGTAATGTACACTAGAGACACGTTTAAAATGACATTCATGTTAGAATGGAAATATTAAAGAGTTGTGAAATTAAATCGTTATTATTAGTTATGATTAAAGTAAATTCTAATATTTTAAAAATGAATATTAGTGGCGACCATTTATATTAAGATTGTCTCTGAGGAAAAATTGATTTATGATCCATATTTCTGTTATCTTGGAAATAAAATTTTAATTTTTAACATTTGTTGTTAGTTCAATAGAGAAGGAGAGATAACGGCGTAATATATTAGAGGTTGAATAAATATACGATTCTACATATGTTCTATACATATTTATTAGGTATATATTATATACATTTCCAAATCAAAATTTATGGCTGACCGAGAAAATAAAAATAAATACATATACACTCAAACACTCAGTGATGTAGTAATAATTTTTGAATATACACAATATACAGGTTGTTTTAAAGGTAAGATGGCGGATACAATATGGTCACAGCCAGATTATATAACAATTAATATTTGTTTTATACATATTTATTAATCAAATATTTTATACACCATTCCATTTCGAATTTTATGGCATTATAATGTAAGTATAATACTTCAAGCATGTATAAGACATTTAAGAAGCTATCATGACAAGAGATTTAATATTTTAATGTAAATCACCTTCCAATGAAAGCAGACTTGTAGCATACTTTTATGAAATCGAATAAAATCAGTACTCTTGAGCACAGTTAACTTTTTTCATTAGCTATATTATATATTTTTAAATACATGTTCACGTATCATGGATTTTTAAATACCTTGATATCCGGATATTTAGAATACAGCGGACTTTCATCATTCATTAGTTTTTATGGGTACCCAGATAATTTTTTATTTCATGGATCCTAATGCATACATATAATTTAAACAACACGTATACACATACACATACATAACTATGTATTAAAATCCGGTCAGTACAAACAATATATACATATTATTTGTACATATAATACAAAAAATCATGGTATAATCAAACCAATGATGACGCTGTAACCGTATTCTACATATGTTTTTATACATATTTATTTATCATATATTATATATATTTCCTAATTGAAATTTATGACTGAAACATAAAACGAAAATAAATACATATACACTCAAGTACTGAGTGACGTAGTAATCAAATTTTAATATACAGGGTGTTTCAAAGGTAAGAGGCGGACACATACAGGATGTTCCAAAGGTAATGGATACATACAAGATTTTAAAATACACCGGGTTTTTATTACAGTTATAAAATACACAAGGTTTTTATCATAAGTTTTTAAAACACCAGGGTTCTTGGAAATTAATTGTTCATATCTTTGTAGATGTTAAATTTAAAATTATTACACGCTAGCTGACGGTGGCTGGTATTTAAATTGATTATACATACATTGAGAAGACAAGGGTAAGAGGTGGAACGACTATCCAGTTCTAAACCTTTAACAATATTAAGATTTAATATTTTAATGTAAATCACCTTACATTTTGAGAGCAGGCTTGTAACATACTTTCATAAAATCAAATAAAATCAGTAATCTTAATCACTCTTAAATTTCATTAGTTAAGAGTAGAGATTCCTATTTCACATATATTTTAAAACACATGTTCATATACAATACACAGATCGGCATTGAAACCCCATGTACTTTTAATGAATTATTTAATTTTTCTTTAAATATATTTTTTATAACCCCTTAAATTAATAGATGTCTTGGATACTATTACCTATACAACCTTCCCATTACAATTACACTCTGAGGAGTTGAGAGAACACAACCATTCGACACTACCCTTCGGTTCTGTAGTTTGTTCGAGGACTTCCATAGTTGATTTAGGGTTATCTGGGAGTATGAAAAAAGTCTGCGAAAATGTTCTCACTGTAACATCAATAACCTCTATAACTTTTTACCGAAAACTTTAAAGCTTTTTTGTGATCTATTAAGGCTATAAAACCCATTTCATTAATATTATTAGCAAATATATCCTGTATTGAAAATAATAAATGATTTTAATACACATAATATTCTAATATATATTATACTTGAACAGTTACAAGCATAGTGACAATTTCTATAACATCTCACCCATCTGTCACGTGTACGAGTATTTATGAAATCTCCATTATTTATATCACCTACATACATGTATATCAACTGGACATCTTAAAATTAGGGCATAGATATTTACTTTTAAATTTTATATATTTTTTAATAATTGATATTAATGATATTAATGCTATTTCACTCTATTAGCAGTATTATACTTGTATGTATGGTTATAACATTATTTATTATATATAATCATGTCCCTTTTTATCCATTTAGAACTTTTGAAAACCATCTTTCTTGATTCATTGAAACACTGTAATAGCATAACGAGATTTATCTAGATTAGTGCTAGTTTAACAGGTCAAATATCAGTTTAGACATTTATCGTCATTATTCATAATAATAATAATAATACATACTTTCTTATTTTTCTTATTTATATATATATATATATATATAAATCAATAAAGGAAATATCACAGATACATAATAAAAATAGGAGAAAGAATATCGGGTTAATCCGCTGTAGTGCAACCGCAGACACGTGTTTCAGACTCGTTGGTCATCGTCAGTACGGTGTAGCCAAGGAATAAGGTGGGATATCCTTGGAGATAGAAACAAAAGGAAGACCATCGGGAAGACAGACCACCAATTGCAGCTTAAATGTCAGAAGATCCTCAGGTCTGAGTGACAACAACTGACACCGCCGCGAGGCAGACATTGTCAACCCGCGTGCCGTCCAACCCAGAAATGATAAATCAATAAAGGAAATATCACAGATACATAATAAAAATAGGAGAAAGAATATCGGGTTAATCCGCTGTAGTGCAACCGCAGACACGTGTTTCAGACTCGTTGGTCATCGTCAGTACGGTGTAGCCAAGGAATAAGGTGGGATATCCTTGGAGATAGAAACAAAAGGAAGACCATCGGGAAGACAGACCACCAATTGCAGCTTAAATGTCAGAAGATCCTCAGGTCTGAGTGACAACAACTGACACCGCCGCGAGGCAGACATTGTCAACCCGCGTGCCGTCCAACCCAGAAATGATAAATCAATAAAGGAAATATCACAGATACATAATAAAAATAGGAGAAAGAATATCGGGTTAATCCGCTGTAGTGCAACCGCAGACACGTGTTTCAGACTCGTTGGTCATCGTCAGTACGGTGTAGCCAAGGAATAAGGTGGGATATCCTTGGAGATAGAAACAAAAGGAAGACCATCGGGAAGACAGACCACCAATTGCAGCTTAAATGTCAGAAGATCCTCAGGTCTGAGTGACAACAACTGACACCGCCGCGAGGCAGACATTGTCAACCCGCGTGCATATTACACATTAATAAAATAACAAAAATTGAAAATTTCAAGGAACTTCCTGGAAGGATTAACCCGATATTCTTTCTCCTATTTTTATTATGTATCTGTGATATTTCCTTTATTGATTTATCATTTCTGGGTTGGACGGCACGCGGGTTGACAATGTCTGCCTCGCGGCGGTGTCAGTTGTTGTCACTCAGACCTGAGGATCTTCTGACATTTAAGCTGCAATTGGTGGTCTGTCTTCCCGATGGTCTTCCTTTTGTTTCTATCTCCAAGGATATCCCACCTTATTCCTTGGCTACACCGTACTGACGATGACCAACGAGTCTGAAACACGTGTCTGCGGTTGCACTACAGCGGATTAACCCGATATTCTTTCTCCTATTTATATATATATATATATATATATATATATATATACAAATGTATTCTTAGGGGGGATCCAGCATCAAAAGATATAACTTTATGTGAAGTTCTTTATTTTTTGCCAATATTTCGTATTATAATCTAATACTTCTTCAGGGCCAAACTACGGTATAAAATAGATATTGTAACTTTATAAAAATGAACATCAATCAATTAAAATAACTTACAATGCGAACTTATCGAGAGAAACACGTGCACATAACTAGAAAACATCACTTTTTTTGGATGGATGAATTAAATTGATATTGTTTGATAATTTAAAACTACAGTTAAACGTTTTACATTCACATTAATAAAATAACAAAAATTGAAAATTTCAAGGAACTTCCTGGAAGGACCTCTAAAAATTTAAAAACTACATGTTAACACTTCAAACATCTGACAGGATATGATCAGCTGTTGCCATGACAGAAAGACACAACTTCATTGTGGTGTTGCCAACTGAGTGCTTACAACTTATAAATGTTAAAGTAACTGAATTGTACAAAGTGGTTGGTAAAAGAGCGCCAAATTACAAAATTGTTATGTATTGTATGCAAAAATTGAAAGTTGAATAATAAAAATGATTTAAATATTATGTTTTATTTAATGAAAGGAGATATGAATAAATATTACTTAATTGGTCGATGTCAGACCTGAAATTCATGGACTTAGCATTATTATTGATCTCTATCATTTCTAGAAACTCTCTCGATCTCTTATGTCTCTCAATACATAGGATCTTGGTATCATCGTATAATGGTTGGTGATTTAGTCTAAGACAATGTTGTGCTAAAGCACATCTCTGTTTTTTGGTATTAATGTCGCTTTTATGTGTACGAAGGCGAGTTTTCAACCAAGAGGAAGTGTTGCCTATGTAAGTCTCATCACAATTACTACATGGGATAGAGTATACTACATTTGACTGACAATCTTTGTTGTCTTTATCTTTGACTTTCGAGAATAGCCTATCTAAACCAAGCACACCATAATAACCGAATTTGATGTGGTCATACCTAAGGACTTTAGAAATTTTATAACTAACATCTTCTATGAAGGGTAATCTAAAATAAGTGAATTCTGGAGGGGGACTATTGTTATCACTGTGAGAGTTGTTATTTAAGTTAATAGTTGTTGTGTTGAATAGCAATCTTTTTACCAACGATCTGGGATACCCATTGTTGATAAAAATACTGCTTAATTTATTAAGATTATCATTAAGGAAAGATGGGTGACATATCTTGGTTACTCTGTTTTTTGTAGAAGTCAATATGTTTAACTTCTGTTGTAAGGGATGACTGGAATGGTAATTTATAATTCTACCAGAGTATGTTGGTTTTGTGTACCAGTCAATAAATATGATGTTGTTAAAATTTCTAATAAGTTTCGTATCCAAGAATGGCACTGCTCTTTCCGTTTCCGTTTCAACTGTAAATTGTATTTTTTCATGAAAAGCGTTAAATTTAGTCAAAGTGTATTCTATTTTGTCCGAAGGTAATCCCAAAATCAAATCATCAACATATTTTTTAATAAATGACAATTGAAAACCCAACGAAGCAATCACTTCACCCAAGCAAACGTCCATAATAATATTAGCCATTATTGGGCTCAAAGGCATGCCCATCGGTACGCCATCAATCTGTATGTAGAATTCATCGTTAAATTTAAAGTAACTGTTATTGATTATAAATTTTAGAAGTGTCATAAATGAAGTTTTTGTTAAAGTTGTGTAAGTCTCTATTTGAAGCCAATTTCTTTCTATGATTTCAAATAAGAGGTCTAAAGGAATGTTAGTGAACAACGAATTTACATCTAATGAAATGAGAACGTGATTATCTGGTAATTGGTAATTTTGAAACATTTCAACAAACTCAAATGAGTTTTTAACATCAAAGCCACAGGGATTATTATTTACTGAATCATTGAGAATGGAGGCCACAAATGAGGACACATTATATAAGGGTGAATTGACACAGCTGACAATAGGTCTGTAACTTACCGGAGTCTTGTGGATCTTAGGTAATGTGTAAAGTTTTGGTGAAACACCATTCTGACAACTCAGTCGTTTATATTGATCTTCCGTTATTTCATTTTTGTTTTTAAGTTGTTTTAAAATGTTGTTTATTTTCGTTTGTATTGAGGCAGTAGGGTCTGCCTTGATTTTATTATATATGGAGAGATCACTGAGTAAGTCTTGAGTTTTTTGTATATATTTTGTTTTTTCCACACCCACGGTGACAGCGCCTTTGTCAGCCCTCAAAATTAAAATGTTACTATTATTTTTAAGAAAGTCCTTACATTCGGACATCTCCCTTCTCAAGAAACCGTCAGAATGAGATGGCTGTATGTAATAGTTTGTTAAAATGTTAGTTAACTGTGCTCTACAAAAATTAACTTTTTGAGGAGGTACCCTCTCTAAAACTAACTCACAATCTGCTAGAATTCTACCTACATTGATATCAGACGATTTAGTGATCATTCTAAATTTAGGTCCTAATGATAAAAAATTCTTAATTGAAATTGGAATACCCTGATTTGTAAGATCTACAAACCAATTGTTATTGTTATTGAAAAGGAATTTCTGCTTGGATTGAAGCAAAAGTCGTTCAAACTTACGTATATTATCGTCCCTAACTTTACGAAAACATGATTCGTGCTTAGCAAAAACAAACCTCTCGAAGTCGGTGAAAATGTGGATAGGCACAAGTCCTCCAGCTTTTTCTTTAGTACTATTTAATATTTTCTTATTGAAACTCAAGTCTGACACCGTAATTCTTATCTCTAACTGCAAAACTCCGTAATCCAACCTGTTGTTAAAGTGTTCTGCCTTCCTGTGTATCTTCCTGTCTCGTGTGGATAGAAGGTTCCTAATGTTGTTAGAAGTGTTGCCTATATGGGAAGGTGTAATTCCTGTCTTCTTACATCTAAGGAGGAAGTTTCTTCTGTTAACTAGTCTTGCCCTTTTCTCTGTTGTTCTTAGCCATAATTTCAACGTGTTGGTGGCCGTAATACCGTAATTGTTGGTAATGTCTTGAAAGTACCCCATGTCTAGAATATAAAACGGAAAGGAGTCTCTGCTGTCAAAGTCAAGAAAAATGTATTCTTAGGGGGGATCCAGCATCGAAAGATAAAACTTTATGTGAAGTTCTTTATTTTTTGCCAATATTTCGTATTATAATCTAATACTTCTTCAGGGCCAAACTACGGTATAAAATAGATATTGTAACTTTATAAAAATGAACATCAATCAATTAAAATAACTTACAATGCGAAAATAAACAACATTTTAAAACAACTTAAAAACAAAAATGAAATAACGGAAGATCAATATAAACGACTGAGTTGTCAGAATGGTGTTTCACCAAATCTTTACACATTACCTAAGATCCACAAGACTCCGGTAAGTTACAGACCTATTGTCAGCTGTGTCAATTCACCCTTATATAATGTGTCCTCATTTGTGGCCTCCATTCTCAATGATTCAGTAAATAATAATCCCTGTGGCTTTGATGTTAAAAACTCATTTGAGTTTGTTGAAATGTTTCAAAATTACCAATTACCAGATAATCACGTTCTCATTTCATTAGATGTAAATTCGTTGTTCACTAACATTCCTTTAGACCTCTTATTTGAAATCATAGAAAGAAATTGGCTTCAAATAGAGACTTACACAATTTTAACAAAAACTTCATTTATGACACTTCTAAAATTTATAATCAATAACAGTTACTTTAAATTTAACGATGAATTCTACATACAGATTGATGGCGTACCGATGGGCATGCCTTTGAGCCCAATAATGGCTAATATTATTATGGACGTTTGCTTGGGTGAAGTGATTGCTTCGTTGGGTTTTCAATTGTCATTTATTAAAAAATATGTTGATGATTTGATTTTGGGATTACCTTCGGACAAAATAGAATACACTTTGAATAAATTTAACGCTTTTCATGAAAAAATACAATTCACAGTTGAAACGGAAACGGAAAGAGCAGTGCCATTCTTGGATACGAAACTTATTAGAAATTTTAACAACATCATATTTATTGACTGGTACACAAAACCAACATACTCTGGTAGAATTATAAATTACCATTCCAGTCATCCCTTACAACAGAAGTTAAACATATTGACTTCTACAAAAAACAGAGTAACCAAGATATGTCACCCATCTTTCCTTAATGATAATCTTAATAAATTAAGCAGTATTTTTATCAACAATGGGTATCCCAGATCGTTGGTAAAAAGATTGCTATTCAACACAACAACTATTAACTTAAATAACAACTCTCACAGTGATAACAATAGTCCCCCTCCAGAATTCACTTATTTTAGATTACCCTTCATAGAAGATGTTAGTTATAAAATTTCTAAAGTCCTTAGGTATGACCACATCAAATTCGGTTATTATGGTGTGCTTGGTTTAGATAGGCTATTCTCGAAAGTCAAAGATAAAGACAACAAAGATTGTCAGTCAAATGTAGTATACTCTATCCCATGTAGTAATTGTGATGAGACTTACATAGGCAACACTTCCTCTTGGTTGAAAACTCGCCTTCGTACACATAAAAGCGACATTAATACCAAAAAACAGAGATGTGCTTTAGCACAACATTGTCTTAGACTAAATCACCAACCATTATACGATGATACCAAGATCCTATGTATTGAGAGACATAAGAGATCGAGAGAGTTTCTAGAAATGATAGAGATCAATAATAATGCTAAGTCCATGAATTTCAGGTCTGACATCGACCAATTAAGTAATATTTATTCATATCTCCTTTCATTAAATAAAACATAATATTTAAATCATTTTTATTATTCAACTTTCAATTTTTGCATACAATACATAACAATTTTGTAATTTGGCGCTCTTTTACCAACCACTTTGTACAATTCAGTTACTTTAACATTTATAAGTTGTAAGCACTCAGTTGGCAACACCACAATGAAGTTGTGTCTTTCTGTCATGGCAACAGCTGATCATATCCTGTCAGATGTTTGAAGTGTTAACATGTAGTTTTTAAATTTTTAGAGGTCCTTCCAGGAAGTTCCTTGAAATTTTCAATTTTTGTTATTTTATTAATGTGAATGTAAAACGTTTAACTGTAGTTTTAAATTATCAAACAATATCAATTTAATTCATCCATCCAAAAAAAGTGATGTTTTCTAGTTATGTGCACGTGTTTCTCTCGATAAGTTCGCATTGTAAGTTATTTTAATTGATTGATGTTCATTTTTATAAAGTTACAATATCTATTTTATACCGTAGTTTGGCCCTGAAGAAGTATTAGATTATAATACGAAATATTGGCAAAAAATAAAGAACTTCACATAAAGTTTTATCTTTTGATGCTGGATCCCCCCTAAGAATACATTTTTCTTGACTTTGACAGCAGAGACTCCTTCCCGTTATATATATATATATATATTACTCAAATTGTATAGTGGGCGTTGTAAAGGTCTAAGTAAATATTCTATGTCATGTTTTCATATTTATTTTCCATACATGTTTCGGGTCGCACAACCCTTTATATAAAAAAAAACAACAAATATCTGTGATATAAAGAATATTAATTTGTCATTCTTAATTGTTTTAGAAAGATTTATAGTATTCTATTGAAAAAGGGTTGTGCGACCCGAAACATGTATGGAAAATAAATATGAAAACATGACATAGAATATTTACTTAGACCTTTACAACGCCCACTATACAATTTGAGTAATATATAGTAAATAGGTCACAAAAACCAAGAATTATTTCATATATATATATATATGTATATATAATTAAAATATTTTTTTTTATCCTGGCCTTAATAGTAAATAATTCAAAAAAAATTTAAATATCTGAATAATCTTTAATTCAACTCCAACCAGAATGATTCACCATAAACACATCTAACTTATTTCTAATTATGTATATCTGACAACTGATAATAAATACATAAATTCATGATCAACTTGAAAATAAAAAATCCATAATAAAAACAAATATATATATATATATATATATATATATATATATACAGTAATGTCCGGTTATAGCGAACTCCAAGGGACCGGCAAAAAAGGTTCGTTATAACCGAAGTTCATTATAAGTGATGATTTTGAAAAAACACCACTATTTTGAGGGAGTCAATTTTTATTCTTTTTTCATATAACAAAATACATTACAAACATTACATGTCTGAAACAACTTGAAAATATTAATTATGTACTAAAAAAACGTATTTATTTTAGTTTGTTTTTTTTTTGGCAAGATTAATCTCTCTGATGTGCACTTCCACTTCGCTTAGCTTATTAAGAATATGTTGCGGAGTATTCCGCGTTTGAAGAAAATGACGAACGACTTCAATATTTTGGATTGCATTTGAAGTGGTTGGAACTAGTGGTACTTCGTTATTTTTGGTTTCCTCCTCTTCGTTCTCATCTTCTTCGTTCTCATCGTCAGTCTGATTAGCTGGAGAAGACACAGAAGCTACAATGGCATCATCATCCAAAAATTCCACATTTACAAGGTTGTCATCAACGTGAACGTATTCATTAAAATCATATTCACCAAGAGTGAGTTCATCTTGAACATCGTTAACACTTTCTTCTTGATTTTTTGTGAGCCATTCGACTAATGGTAGATTGTCATCTGAGTCAAATTCATCCTCACGCCTGATAAATCCGCCGTGTCGAAAACAATTAGCGATTGTCTGCTTTGACACTTTTTGCCATGCCATATGGATGAAGTTAATTGCATCCAAGAGACTCACAGTGAAGTTAATTTGATCATTATCAATAGAATTTATAGTTTTCGAGAGTAGGAACCGTCGGTAATTGCTTTTTAAGCTATGGATAACACCCTGGTCCATGGGCTGCAATTTCGAACTTGTATTCGCACTCCAAATTTTTTACATCCGGATGAGCCGGGCAATTGTCCACTAGTAATAAGATTTTTCGTTTCTTACGACGTAATTCATCATCCCATTCTCGTAGTTCGTTTGTA
This sequence comes from Amphimallon solstitiale, assembly GCA_963170755.1. Taxonomy (NCBI): domain Eukaryota; kingdom Metazoa; phylum Arthropoda; class Insecta; order Coleoptera; family Scarabaeidae; genus Amphimallon; species Amphimallon solstitiale. Next base: position 118,382,906 of record OY720675.1, read on the forward strand.
AAAATTTCGGAGGTCATCCAAGCTCTTCTGTTACATTTATAATTGACTGGTAATCGTACCACATTTTTGAAACATCGGGGGTTTTTGGCCTTTCCGATCACCAATAATTTTCTTTTCTCTGTCCCCAATAAATTTGCAACAATCAAGACGGTAATTCTTTCTCTAGATAACTTTCCGCCTGTACAGGTCTCCCCTTTGAATCTTAATGTCTTGTCTGGTGTGAGCTTATAAAACAACCCCGTTTCATCGCCGTTAAAAATGTCCTCATCTCCAAAGTTTTCTCTAATTATTGGCCACTTATTTTCCAACCAGTCATTCACAACATCCATATTAACTGAGGCTGCCTCTCCAACAATTTTTCCGCTGCTGATGTTGTGTCTTCGTTTAAACCTTTCGATCCAACTTCTACTAAATTTTAATTCAGGATCTTCCAACAATTTACTCCCAAGATCTTCAGCTTTAGATTGCAACACGGCACCGCTTATAGTTACATTTTTACTTCTTTGCTGAGAAAACCATTTCAAAAGTCCTTGATCAACTTCGTGCTTAGTAGGTTTTTTGATTTTTTTCACATTTGAGTTTCGTACTTGTTCGAAACTCTTCAATATGGTTTGCCTTTGCTTCCAAATTGTAGCAACCTACAATGAAGTTTTTGTTTAATACATACATGCATTATCCTGAATTTAGTTTTTTATTACCGTTGATTTACTTAGTCCCATTTCAGTACATATTTCGCTTTGTTTGACACCTCGTTGCAATCGTTTCACAATATCATGTTTACTTTTCAATGTAAAAGATTTACGTTTTTTCTTCGCAACTGCGTCACTCATGGTCTTAAAATTACGTTTGAGAATCAGCGTAAGCACAGATTGATGACTCGATGTCGACTGCTTGCACAAACTGCTAGAATCGACTACTGCATTTTTGGCGAGATACTCGGGGAAGTCCCTTGTTTTCTAAATATAAGTTCGTTATAACCGAAAACTTTTTACATAGAAAATGGAAAATAAGGTTCGTTATATCCGAAAGTTTGTTATAAGCGGGTTCGTTATATGCGAAAACAATTAACACGTTTCTTATGGAACCTTGGTTCGTACTTTTCAAACTGGTTCGATATAACCGAAAGTTTGCTATAACCGGGTTCGTAATAACCGGACATTACTGTATATATATATATATATATACTTACATTATATATAAAGAAGTATCACACACTTAAATGTGTAAAGTTTACATTACTAATTACTTAATATTGTGCTGAATAGAAAGAGTTAATTAGATATGCGAGCTATTTCAATTATCTTGTTAGAAAGTATATTAACAAGCTAACGTCAAATATTTGTAGGCGTTAATGATTGGAGCAACAGTATTATTTATTAAATGTCTTACAATACTAATTGTTCTAATTTCAATCAATCAGAATATTGTTTTATGAACCAGTTAAATAAAAAGGATTAAATCATACTTATATTCATATATTTATTTAGAGAGAGATTTACTTGTCCAAATATAAGTACTTTAAGGCAAAATGTATGGAGTTGACATTGTAATTTCCATAAGAACAATAATTTAAAATGTGCAAAAGAAAATGTCTATTTGTTATATCACTGGTTTATAAAATAATAAAACACAATATTTTTTATTATTCAAACCTTTAACCTATTTACATTATATTCTATAACTGTGTAAAACTATATTTCTGTGCAATGTCTTGGATTATATTAATTCGAGGAACAAAGCAACCATCAACTTTCCTATAGATCTTCTGAGTGACTCATACAATATTAAGCGCGAAAACCTCCCTTTTCCTGTTACCTATACCACATTAAAAAAATCACTAATTTCTTTAAATAATAAAGAATCAATAATATTTTTACTTAATATTGTAAGAACATTAAATAAAAAAAAATTGAGGTTACAGTTGAATTAGTAAACAATGGGCGTGGTTAAGATCTCTTTATTACATATAAATATCAATAAAATTAACGCTGAAGTAATATATAGTTCCTGAAGCATATTATCGTAGACTGTAGACATTACATCCAACACACACACACACACACACACACACACACACACACACACATACAATCATCAATTATAAAACAGTTCATCATGATAACTTACGTGATATAACATATTTATTTAATATAATTCTTTGTAGCAATTTATCCACAAATGAACGATGCTAGCTCATTCATAACGTCTCAACTAAATTTTGAAATGTATCTAATCCTCTTGTCAGCAAGCCAGGCATATTTTGGCATTTTCTCAATGTATTATCATCTAAAATTAAAAAGAAAAACATAAAAAACAGCATGAAGCAGTATAAATATATAGAAAAAAGCCTATATTATCAATGAAACAGTCCAATAAAAAACTAAAAAAATCACTAATTTCTTTAAATAATAAAACTGAATCATGGAGATATATTTAAACCATAAGCAGAATTAATCATTCATATCTTTGTAAATGTGAAATTCAAAATTATTACAGGTTCGTTGAGAGAGGCTGACATTTAAATTTATTATACATTGGGGTGAGAAGGGTGGAAATATCATTTTAACAAGATTTGAAACATTTGTTTACAGTATTCCATATTTATAAGAAAACATATTTTTGATGATTCATCACATATATATTTTTTAGATAAATACAATATGGTAACCCCAGATTATTATGTAAGTATAAATATTTGTTTTATACATATTTATTAGTCATAAATTTTATACATAAGTCATTTTATTGAGACAGACCTATGTTTCCACAATTTACATTACATACAAATCTAACAGATCACTGCATTATTAAATATCATAGTTTCACTTGACATTAATTTAAGCATCAGGACGACGTTTTTTAGATACTTGTTGTATATAGATTTGACATCTTCAAATAGTCGCGAAATAAAATACTTTTGAACAATTCGAACCGACATACGATACAAATTTAGTTAGTCTGGAATCATGTGCGCAAACTACATACAACTATTTTATATATACAAATACTTTAATTATTTAAATTTACCTCAGTAAAGTTTTTGTTTCCTTTTTCTTATAATCGAAAATGGTCGAAATTGAATCCGTTATTCATCAGGTACTCCAATAGCATCAATTATATGATCATACAACTGATACCAGGGTATAGATTCTTCTTCAGGTGTATGATCTCTCACCGATATCAGATCTATAGCTCTTCGTGTTGGTAGTACACTCTGGATCTTAAAGTTTGATGTATCAAAAGACTGCAACGGTCTCGGTCTGTTAATTTGCAGCAGCGGTGGCGGCCGTTCCGATATTGATAGAGGTTTTAGTAAAGACAGCTTCTTCGCTGGACTATCTGTGGAGATCCCACTGCAGACACTATCAAATTTACGTTTATTAGACATTTTTACTTCAGAACTTCTCTATAGCTATACAATACATAAACTGACCTTCTATGGAACACAATATTTTCAACTATATACATCCATTAGCTAGAAAGCTCATATCAAGGATTTCTAAAAATGTTAACGACCGAGTTAATAAGTATCGCCTAAAAATTTCTAGTCATTAATATATAAATGAAAGCGTATATCAATAAATTCCAAAAATAGGTATCGTCTAATAATTTCTCTCAATGTATACCGGTATAACGCTTGTTCTGTATATGTTTCTTCTTTACATATATAATTTATGTATACATATTTGATTTAATTTTTATCCAATATTCTTACAATATTAAATAAAATATAATTTTTTTGTACAGTCCTGAGATATATATAAAATAAATATAATTAGTTATAATTGTATAAAAGAACAACAATAATGACCACTTTTTCCTAATGCTTTGCAGAACGGAACTATTTATGAGAGTAATTTGATTAAATTTCTCTATAATATTTATCTATATACTATTGCGGCGGTGCTTGATACATTATTTTTTTCGGCAAGGCTCTAAAAAGAAATCCCACGGTGTGAGATCACAATATTATGTTTATTATTCAAACTAATTAAAAGATTTTTAAATACTTCTCGTAATATATTCATTTCTCACCCATTCTAGCAGAGGCTTATAATTCAAGTAACTCAAAGCTATATCATCATTGACTAAGCTGATAAAGAAGGCAGGATTATTTTGAATTGGATCAATAATTCTTCATCTACTTATGGGACACCAAAACACCAACTTTTGTGGATATAGAGCAACTTCTACACAAAAATCCGAGAGTATATAAATAACAAATCAAATGTTTTTGATTTTTATATACAGGGTGAGTCATTAGTAGCCGCTCTTTTGTGTTTTAAATAAAAGGAAAAACAATTAGTGGAAGATTCATGGTTGCTTGGGGAGCATATTCTCAAAATACTTTAGCCCTAACACACTTCCGGTTTCACCGGAAATACACTCAACACAAGAACAACAATGTTTATTCTTAGACATATATCTTCAACTACACACTTCTTACAACTTAATGCAAAAATGTATCAAGGAATTTCTAAAATTTTAACGATCATTGTTTTTCTACTACATATTTTCCATACTTAGAGAGCGCAATCAAGGGATTTATAAAATTTTAATAACCAAGCTAATAGACATCACCTAAAAATTTCTATTATATATTATATAATAGAATTTTTTTTTCAGTTGTATGATCATATAATTGATGCTATTGGAGTACCTGATGAATAACGGATTCAATTTCGACCATTTTCGATTATAAGAAAAAGGAAACAAAAACTTTACTGAGGTAAATTTAAATAATTAAAGTATTTGTATATATAAAATAGTTGTATGTAGTTTGCGCACATGATTCCAGACTAAATAAATTTGTATCGTATGTCGGTTCGAATTGTTCAAAAGTATTTTATTTCGCGACTATTTGAAGATGTCAAATCTATATACAGGGTGTTTCATCGGTTGGGGTATCGCGAATTAAAGTGCCTAAATATAAAAATATCGACTTCAAATTTTAACCACTTATAGAGCTTTTAAACCGCTACCAGCAGGTTAGGTTGTTTTTGATAATATTATTTTAATTAATGCGTAAATTAAAAAAAAACGTATTATCAAAAATTAAAAGTGCTCAAAAAATGTTCAAATTTGAATGGTGATACGTGGAAATATCACCCATATTAACTTCACAATCAGAATTTTTATAAACGAAACCGTTTGTCAAATAAAGTCAATATTAAATAATGTCGTTTTTCTTACGACAGATTTATGGTACTTAACTTTCTAATTGTGCTATCCGCAAACAGGTAGTCCTTTTAAATTTATGACGGATAATAAATAAAAATTTATGACGGATAATATTCAACCCTGAAGCCTTCAGTTGTTGTTGTAGTTCTACTAATCGGGAAGCGTTTCCAAGGGCATTCTGAACTTACATTTAGGTACTTTGTGATGTTAGTTGTGATTCTATTTTCACGGAGTCAACTTCATTTGTTTAAGCTGTGTTTTGCTAGTGTTTTCTGTTTTCAAAATGCCGTTCACTTTCTCTGCCGACGAAAAAGTTGACATGATACTTGTTTATGGGGAAGCTCTACAAAATGCCGCGGTTGCTGAGCAGATTTATGCGGAACGTTTTCCGGATAGGATCCACCCAGAAAGTCGAACTTTCAAAAGGTTAGTGGATAACTTGAGGCAAACGGGATCACTTGCGTCAAAAAATCGAAGTGTGAATAATCCACCTGTCACCAATGAACTGAATCAGGCAATTGTTTTAAATATGGTGGACAATAACCCTCAGATAAGCACTAAAGAAATCAGTGTTGCGACTGGAATCAGCAAGACATCGGTGTGGCGGATAATCAACAAACACACTTACCACCCATATCATATCGAGCTTCACCAAGAACTTCACGGGGATGATTTTGCAAATCGAGTTGCATTTTGTGAATGGGCACAAAGACAATTAGAAGAAAATGAGCACTTTTTTAGACATGTTTTGTTTACTGACGAATGCTCTTTTAGAAGCAGTGGACATGTCAACAGACATAACATACACTATTGGGCACCAGTGAACCCTCATTGGATGCGTGAAGAACGCATTCAGAATAGGTGGACGGTCAATGTTTGGGGGGGAATCATTGATAACCATTTAATCGGCCCCTTCTTTTTTGACCAGCATTTAAACGGCGAGCTTTACGCAAATTTTCTGGAAAATGATCTTTACAATTTATTAGAAAATGTGCCGTTAAATGTTCGCCAACACTTGTGGCTGCAGCAAGATGGGGCTCCTCCGCACTACGCACTAAGGGCTCGTCAGGTTATGGATAATCAGTTCCCTGCACGCTGGATCGGACGTGGTGGGCCAGTTCCATGGCCAGCCAGATCACCCGACTTAACACCGATGGATTTTTTCACATGGGGTGCTGTGAAGGAGATGGTGTACCAACAACCGCCAACTACCGCCGAGGATATGAGGGCAAGAATAACAAATGCGTTTGAACGCCTTAACCAGCTAAACAGAGGCGCTACAGTTCTTAATTCCTTCACGCGTCGGTTAGAACTGTGTGTGCAGCAAGAAGGTCACCATTTTGAACATTTGTTATAAATATTTACTTTCTACTACCTGGTATTACCCATTCACTTGACATCCGCACAGTGACAGTGTCATGTTGATCTGAATTAGTGGAATTTACAGCTAGCGCCAAAAAAAGCTGGGTAATACCTAATTTTTCCTAATTTATATTAACTTTCTTACCTTGAATCGCTTATAAACTCAACACACAACACTGTAATAAAAAACCCATAAATTCTTCAACGTCTTGCCTATAATTTTGAAATTATTGTAAAATATTCAATAATTGATTAAGTTTTAATTTTTTTTTCAATTGCATAGTTGATTTTATAGACATATCTTTTTAACACCTGAATTTCAATAAAATCTGAGTACTTTTGATTTTTTGAACGAAGGTTTTTTTTTATTTACGCATTAAATAAAATAATATTATCAAAAACAACCTAACCTACTGGTAGCGGTTTAAAAGTTCTATAAGTGGTTAAAATTTGAAGTCGACATTTTTATATTTAGGCACTTTAATTCGCGATACCCCAACCGATGAAACACCCTGTACAACAAGTATCTAAAAAACGTCGTTCTGATGCTTAAATTAATGTCAAGTGAAACTATGATATTTAATAATGCAGTGATCTGTTACATTTGTATGTAATGTAAATTGTGGAAACATAGGTCTGTCTCAATAAAATGACTTATGTATAAAATTTATGACTAATAAATATGTATAAAACAAATATTTATACTTACATAATAATCTGGGGTTACCATATTGTATTTATCTAAAAAATATATATGTGATGAATCATCAAAAATATGTTTTCTTATAAATATGGAATACTGTAAACAAATGTTTCAAATCTTGTTAAAATGATATTTCCACCCTTCTCACCCCAATGTATAATAAATTTAAATGTCAGCCTCTCTCAACGAACCTGTAATAATTTTGAATTTCACATTTACAATGATATGAATGATTAATTCTGCTTATGGTTTAAATATATCTCCATGATTCAGTTTTATTATTTAAAGAAATTAGTGATTTTTTTAATTTTTTATTGGACTGTTTCATTGATAATATAGGCTTTTTTCTATATATTTATACTGCTTCATGCTGTTTTTTATGTTTTTCTTTTTAATTTTAGATGATAATACATTGAGAAAATGCCAAAATATGCCTGACTTGCTGACAAGAGGATTAGATACATTTCAAAATTTAGTTGAGACGTTATGAATGAGCTAGCATCGTTCATTTGTGGATAAATTGCTACAAAGAATTATATTAAATAAATATGTTATATCACGTAAGTTATCATGATGAACTGTTTTATAATTGATGATATAATGCTTCAGGAACTATATATTACTTCAGCGTTAATTTTAGAGATATTTACATGTAATAAAGAGATCTTAACCACGCCCATTGTTTACTAATTCAACTGTAACCTCAATTTTTTTTTATTTAATGTTCTTACAATATTAAGTAAAAATATTATGGATTCTTTATTATTTAAAGAAATTAGTGATTTTTTAATGTGGTATAGGTAACAGGAAAAGGGAGGTTTTCGCGCTTAATATTGTATGAGTCACTCAGAAGATCTATGGGAAAGTTGATGGTTGCTTTGTTCCTCGAATTAATATTATCCAAGACATTGCACAGAAATATAGTTTTACACAGTTATAGAATATAATGTAAATAGGTTAAAGGTTTGAATAATAAAAAATATTGTGTATTATTATTTTATAAACCAGTGATATAACAAATAGACATTTTCTTCTGCACATTTTAAATTATTGTTCTTATGGAAATTACAATGTCAACTCCATACATTTTGCCTTAAAGTACTTATATTTGGACAAGTAAATCTCTCTCTAAATAAATATATGAATATAAGTATGATTTAATCCTTTTTATTTAACTGGTTCATAAAACAATATTCTGATTGATTGAAATTAGAACAATTAGTATTGTAAGACATTTAATAAATAATACTGTTGCTCCAATCATTAACGCCTACAAATATTTGACGTTAGCTTGTTAATATACTTTCTAACAAGATAATTGAAATAGCTCGCATATCTAATTAACTCTTTCTATTCAGCACAATATTAAGTAATTAGTAATGTAAACTTTACACATTTAAGTGTGTGATACTTCTTTATATATAATGTAAGTATATATATATATATATATATATATATTGTGCTGAGTAACAATATTGATGTTTGGCACTGTATATTTTTGAACAAGTTGGAAGGATTATTTAATTTTACTAATTTTTCTTTGTGACTGTTATAGTAAAATATTTAAACTAAAAAAGAACAGTTGTGTATACTTAAAATGTTATTTATTACAATAAAGATGTGTGCAGTCAATTATGAAAACAGTACTTGAAGGAGTTGTAGTGGACCAGGTTCTTGGTGGCAGTAATTTTCATTGGTATCTGAAAATGGAGATTTAAATATTATAATTTATGTAAAAATGTAGTTTGAAATCTTGTAAAACTTGTCTAATTAACAATAATGTAAAGTAAAATAATTTAATGTTAATTGTTGAAGTATGAAGGAAACAACTTGGTAAATAATTTCGCGGGTAAAGTTTGAATAAGCGGATCTGTCAAAATTGACATTTACAGAAAATTTTGATTAGCAATATTTTTTGAAGTACAAAGTCTTAGTAATTCATTATTATAAATTAATAGAGATTTAATAGAGAAGGTTTACTAAAGTTTGAAAAGCACTGAAACGTATCAATAAAGTTTTATAATACCATTTTGAACAAGAATTGTGAGAAAAGGAATTTAATTGGATGAAATTAGAAAACGGAAATATTGCCTTGGTGATGAAAACAAACAACGGGATTAAAAAATATTTTTTCAAGAAAGGCGCGTGTACTTTTCGGAAAATCACGATTTTATTCCGAAAAGTATATCTTAAATTCACTAAAACCGCGAAAGTTGGTGCCTAAAGTGTTCTTTTCAGCATAGAAAATATTTATTTGATGGTAGAATCAAAATATATTATAAAGAAGCATAAAATTAATCAATAAATTCATTATAATTTAATTAATTGATATCCTGTATGGAAAAAGAAGATATATTCTAAGGAAAATAAATATTTAAAGATTACTTACCAAATATTAACCAAGTCCGAGCGGAATATTGAATTCATCAGTTGCACGTGAGTTCAAAGAGGGATTCCAGGTATCCAAGTCCAGTTTATTGTATAAAAACGAGAAGTTCCAACTAGTTAGAATCCCTGATGTCGTTCCAGTAAATGTTAAATTAATTAGAGGATCCGGTAACCCATATATATTTCCGAAGAGGCCTAGTTCCGTGTTAAGTCGAGATAGAAGTACAGCTGCATTTAAATCCAGAAGATATCCCGCAGTTTTCGAGGACACAACAAGATACATCCTGTAAGATATAACCGAAGCAGTTCCAGATCCTGAAGGAGAACGAGGATACACCAAGAAGTCGTGCTAGGAGGGTTTCCAGAGAGTTACCAGTTGCACAGAACGAGTCCAGGAAGATCCTGTGAGAAAAAAAAAAGAAAACATAATTTAAACAAACCAGAGATAGAAGAAATATATTAACAAGAGGTTGTATAATTTTTAAATAAGGAAAATTTGAATTTATTTAATTGTATATCGAGTAAAAGTCATAAATATTATGTAGAATTGATTACTAGTATAAAACAAGTATAGAAATACGTTTTGTTAAAAGATTAAATCTCTATTTTCATAAAAAGTTACAGAATATGCACATATATAAATGAATTGACATGACCTTGGTACTATAACATACCTTCAACTTGTTTAATAGTTTATAGACGAAGGTTATTTATATTTAATAAAATTGCATCGTTTTTATGCATGCTAAATTGAATAAGATAATTAAATAGAATTTTGTACATACCTTTTGAATAAATAACATTTGCTGACATCCTTCATATAACAATAAACGTACAGGTGCGATTAGACAGGTTAACAATCTATGTACATGTCGTATAACTATTTTGGATGTATATTTTCGAATCAGGATTTTTATATTTGTTGTCATTAAACTAGTATTGTGGCGAAATTCTTCTTTTTATTTGGTAAAATAGTAACATTGTATTAGACATTTTCATTACGGACATAGAAGCTGATAAGTCAATGACCTACAAGTAAACAAAAATAAAATAGCATTATAAAGAAGATAGTGAGAGGAAAAGTATACATACCGTACTATTGTTATCCTATAAGAGGGATAATTTATTAGCAGCAATATTCTCCTCATTATAAGAATAAGTAGAACAAGATTATTAGAAACATTTAAATTGTTATTTTTATGTAGTAGTGTATAACGGCAAATACCTAAGCGACATCTTTATAAAAGTAAATGAAATGCTAGTACTGCGCGGTTAAAAATAAAAACTAGTTACATTTATAGGAAAGTCATACCAGAAAGAAGTGATGAATCGTAATTAATATTTGAAAGAGTTAGGAGATTAATATTTATTTCTAAATGCATTAAATAATATTATTATAATAAAAAAAAAAGAATTAATTAAATTGATTTAGAATAAAACTGAGTAGTGTTTGGGCATAGATAAAAGAAATAAAGAAACCTATTATAGCATATGAGTACATTAATTTTGGTGCAAAGATTTTAAAATATTATATACTGAGTGATACATTATCATTATCATAAATTATAACCTGAGATTAATTGAGTAAATTTGAATGACTAGGTAAGAGAGGAGATATTATTAGCAATACAAATAACAAGATTTGAGTACATTAGGGTATATTATTTATTATATGTGTTGCAAGTATATTATCCCCTCCACTAGTGCATTTTATGGCGTGCCCAACGTGGAGCGATTAAAATAAGACTCGCAAATAGTATTTTGATTATTTTATTAATTTTGATTAGGTGTTTGTAATTTATATTACCCTCCTTAGCTCATTTTATGACGTATCTAACGTGAAGAAATTAAAATAAGACTCGCAACAACATATTTCAAATATTTTATTAATCATAGTAATAGCGGTAACATTAGTATACATTTTACAAAGGTAATTAATTCAGCTTAAAACATATCAAGGTATAAGAAATTGTGTACTTTAATTATTCAAAATGAATACCAGATCTAAGAGTAACTTTGGATTAAATAGATCTGAATCATCTAGTGACAGTGAAGAGGAAGTAGGTCAGGATGTGAATGTACCAGAGGGAGGAGAACTTACATTACAAGTTCAGGAAGGTATTGAACAGACAGGGGAAACACAGGATAGAGGTGATAAGGTGGAAATTCAAGGAGAGACTTCGAAAATGGAAATGTCGACCCCAGTAGTAGATTTTGGACCAATTTTACAAATATTAAAACAAATGAATGAAGATAATAAGAAAAATAGGGATGAGGATAAAATGGAAGCTAAGAAAAATAGAGAGGAGGATCTTAAGAGAAGTGAGAAAAATAGGGATGAGGATAAAATGGAAGCTAAGAAAAATAGAGAGGAAGATATTAAGAAAAGCGAAAAAATTAATGAAGAAAATAAGAAGAATTTAATTGATTTGAAGGAAGAATTAAGTGGAAAAATGGATAAATTGGAGAAGGCGAGCGTTGATATTAGAGAAGAGAATAGAAGAAATCTTGAAGAATTAAAAAAAACTTTACTGAGAGATACAGAAGAAAAGGTTAAAAAGCTTACTATTGAAATGGATAGTCAGGAAGTTAAATTGCGGAAAGAAATGGATGATAAGATGGAAATTAAGGATACTGAAGTTAAAACTCTTATTACAAATAAAGTACAAGAGGTTGAAGGTAAAGTAAAGGTAGTACAAGAAAACGTTAAACAATTAGAAAAGAACAATAGTGAGATACATAAGGAGTTAGCTAAACGCATACGAGAGGAAGTAGATCAGGGAAATAAAGAAGTCTTTGACAAAACAGATATGGTTGAAGGAAAGATAATAGAAAATGTAGAGATTAATTGTATCGACTGTAAACAAAACACAGTTGAAATTAAGAAAATGGATAAAAATATTACATTACAAAAGAGAACAAAATACTTAGATTCCGATAGAAAAATTTTAAGATTTTATTTGGACACATTTTTATTAGGAGAAGAAGATGATAGTATTTTAGATTTATATTTGTCCAGGTATACTACAGGAATAGTTACAGGAGTCGTAAAGTATACTGGAAGGAATTTTAAAGTTAAACATAGTAAAATACCAACACATATAAGAAGTGTTATAGGAAATGCAGAAGGGAAAATTTGGAGTCAATTTAAAGGAACGGCAAATGGAAATGACTTCGTTGAGAGAAAACGAGTTTATTTGGATAGAGATTTGCAAAGGAAGGTGTATTATTTTACAGTGATTTTGGATATAGATGTCAGAAAATTTTTAGGACATGATTTTGAATGTCAGGATGGTACAGACATATGGATATTAAGAAATGCTGGGATTATGATATTTTTCAACAAGGTTGAAAGTATGATGAACGAGATCACTTATATTATGCAAGAAAATGATCAATGGTATATAGAAAATTTGATTCAAGTAGTAACATTGGACATCTTACAGAATAGAATCCGATTAAAATTAGTAATGGGAAAAATTGACTGGGAAAATGTATATACGACAGTTTGAAATAATAGGTAAGACACAATATTAGGAGATTGTATTGTGTAAGTGAGTAACGCCACTTCCTAAATCTGAGTTAAATTAAATCATCCGAAGATAGGTAAGACACAGTATTAGGAAGACTGTACTGTGAAAGTGATTAACGCCACTTCCTAAATCTGAGTTATATTAAATCTTCCGAAATTATAGGTAAGACACAGTATTGGAAGTTTGTATTGTGTAAGTGAGTAACGACACTTCCTGAATCTGAGTTACGACAAATCATCCACAATGATATAAAACGACAAATCATTGACAACGATATAATTATGACAAATAATCCACATCAACTTCATAAGTAAGAACAATATTGGAAGTTTAAACTGTAAAAGGAGAAATGACATTATTTCTCTGAATCATGCTAATTCATACCAAGGAAATTTTAGTCAGGACAGAAGATAAGAAAGGAGATCGTCTTCTGAAGGTACTTACAACACCTGCTTATCCAAGTAACATGTAGATCTCAAAATTTCAAAAGTTTTTGACAAATAGAGACCTGGAGTTTATTAGAAAATAAATAATTATATAGTAATGAAGTTAAGGAGGACATAAATACCTTATAATAAGATAGGGGCATGACCAGATACAGATAACAAATTGATAAGAAAGGGGCATATTAAATTTCGCTTTCTTTAAAATAAATAAAAGACATAATGATGAAACAGATATACATGTATACAGACAAGTTCATGTTTATCGAAAAATAATTTGAATTTATAGAGAGATTTTCAGATAAAGAATGTACATAAAGTATTCCGGTATTATATTAGATTAGTTTAGTTATAGGTCTGTTACAATTATTAGTTATTAAAAAAAAAATGATGATTAATTAAAGAAAAAAATAAGTTATATCCTCATTCCCATATTGTATATAAATTTGTAAATAACCATAAGAGAAGGTAATATAAGTAATCTTACTAGTAAATAGATTTGCCTGAGTATTAAAATGGAATGAAATGGATAAAGAAGTTGTATAGAGGATAAATAACCTTGAGCCTTATAAAATTAAAAAGAATGTTTCAGAATAAGTAAAGCACTGAAGAAAGTTAGAAAATAGTTATCAAGATGTAACAAACATGTTAGGTGATGAAGAAATGGAAAAGAAAGAAGTTAAGAAGAGCCTCTTAAAAATAAAATATGTTAGATGAAAGTAAATGCTTACAATAAATAGTAAATATTAAAAGTACCATAAGAATATGGAATTATTATAGAGTGTATATGTATAAAAGGGTGAAAAATACCCAAAATGATATAAAATATAGGACCAAAAGTGTCTAAAAATGAATTATATAGGTAACGTAAGCCTTTAAAAACGATAAGTAAAAAAAATATGGACTTTCCATAAATGAAAGTATAGGGGATGACGAAAATGTCAATTATAGGGAAAAAGGGAATTTGTTCGAATGAGAACAGTATATAATGAAAATAATATATAATTAGTAAGCATAGTGAATCATTCTTAAAGAGGCAAATAAGTAACTGAGGCATAGACAGATAAAAAGAATATGTTATTCACCTATTTATGTAAAAGTTAGTACAGATAATATTTTTATAAGAAGTTTGAGTTAGGAAACACAGAAAAACATATATGCAAGTAATGTTAAAAAGTTTGATGGCAATTAATAAAAATATAGATATTTTAATAAGGTATTGGAACATTAAGAAAGATTATAATACATAGTACGATAAATAATGGAACAAAAATTTCTTATACAGGTCATAGACATCCATTTAAATAAATAAATTTATACTTTTATAATTAAAATGAAAATAAAGAAAAGCCTTATATTACTTTTGGACTTATAAGAAAGTTGAGTTTTATAGTTATGAGTGTCACAAATAATTTAGAATTTAAACACTGTTATGTACAGATAGTTATAAATAAATGTTATATGATATTACCAAATAATAGAAGATTCATTTGAAATCTGTTAAAGGATTTAGTAGATTAAAATAATTGTTTTGAGCACATTGATAAACATGTTAATTATCAGATTTTGTTTAATAAATATAAATTTTGATTCGAGTTGAAAATTTACATTTTTTAAAAGGGGCATATGTGCTGAGTAACAATATTGATGTTTGGCACTGTATATTTTTGAACAAGTTGGAAGGATTATTTAATTTTACTAATTTTTCTTTGTGACTGTTATAGTAAAATATTTAAACTAAAAAAGAACAGTTGTGTATACTTAAAATGTTATTTATTACAATAAAGATGTGTGCAGTCAATTATGAAAACAGTACTTGAAGGAGTTGTAGTGGACCAGGTTCTTGGTGGCAGTAATTTTCATTGGTATCTGAAAATGGAGATTTAAATATTATAATTTATGTAAAAATGTAGTTTGAAATCTTGTAAAACTTGTCTAATTAACAATAATGTAAAGTAAAATAATTTAATGTTAATTGTTGAAGTATGAAGGAAACAACTTGGTAAATAATTTCGCGGGTAAAGTTTGAATAAGCGGATCTGTCAAAATTGACATTTACAGAAAATTTTGATTAGCAATATTTTTTGAAGTACAAAGTCTTAGTAATTCATTATTATAAATTAATAGAGATTTAATAGAGAAGGTTTACTAAAGTTTGAAAAGCACTGAAACGTATCAATAAAGTTTTATAATACCATTTTGAACAAGAATTGTGAGAAAAGGAATTTAATTGGATGAAATTAGAAAACGGAAATATTGCCTTGGTGATGAAAACAAACAACGGGATTAAAAAATATTTTTTCAAGAAAGGCGCGTGTACTTTTCGGAAAATCACGATTTTATTCCGAAAAGTATATCTTAAATTCACTAAAACCGCGAAAGTTGGTGCCTAAAGTGTTCTTTTCAGCATAGAAAATATTTATTTGATGGTAGAATCAAAATATATTATAAAGAAGCATAAAATTAATCAATAAATTCATTATAATTTAATTAATTGATATCCTGTATGGAAAAAGAAGATATATTCTAAGGAAAATAAATATTTAAAGATTACTTACCAAATATTAACCAAGTCCGAGCGGAATATTGAATTCATCAGTTGCACGTGAGTTCAAAGAGGGATTCCAGGTATCCAAGTCCAGTTTATTGTATAAAAACGAGAAGTTCCAACTAGTTAGAATCCCTGATGTCGTTCCAGTAAATGTTAAATTAATTAGAGGATCCGGTAACCCATATATATTTCCGAAGAGGCCTAGTTCCGTGTTAAGTCGAGATAGAAGTACAGCTGCATTTAAATCCAGAAGATATCCCGCAGTTTTCGAGGACACAACAAGATACATCCTGTAAGATATAACCGAAGCAGTTCCAGATCCTGAAGGAGAACGAGGATACACCAAGAAGTCGTGCTAGGAGGGTTTCCAGAGAGTTACCAGTTGCACAGAACGAGTCCAGGAAGATCCTGTGAGAAAAAAAAAAGAAAACATAATTTAAACAAACCAGAGATAGAAGAAATATATTAACAAGAGGTTGTATAATTTTTAAATAAGGAAAATTTGAATTTATTTAATTGTATATCGAGTAAAAGTCATAAATATTATGTAGAATTGATTACTAGTATAAAACAAGTATAGAAATACGTTTTGTTAAAAGATTAAATCTCTATTTTCATAAAAAGTTACAGAATATGCACATATATAAATGAATTGACATGACCTTGGTACTATAACATACCTTCAACTTGTTTAATAGTTTATAGACGAAGGTTATTTATATTTAATAAAATTGCATCGTTTTTATGCATGCTAAATTGAATAAGATAATTAAATAGAATTTTGTACATACCTTTTGAATAAATAACATTTGCTGACATCCTTCATATAACAATAAACGTACAGGTGCGATTAGACAGGTTAACAATCTATGTACATGTCGTATAACTATTTTGGATGTATATTTTCGAATCAGGATTTTTATATTTGTTGTCATTAAACTAGTATTGTGGCGAAATTCTTCTTTTTATTTGGTAAAATAGTAACATTGTATTAGACATTTTCATTACGGACATAGAAGCTGATAAGTCAATGACCTACAAGTAAACAAAAATAAAATAGCATTATAAAGAAGATAGTGAGAGGAAAAGTATACATACCGTACTATTGTTATCCTATAAGAGGGATAATTTATTAGCAGCAATATTCTCCTCATTATAAGAATAAGTAGAACAAGATTATTAGAAACATTTAAATTGTTATTTTTATGTAGTAGTGTATAACGGCAAATACCTAAGCGACATCTTTATAAAAGTAAATGAAATGCTAGTACTGCGCGGTTAAAAATAAAAACTAGTTACATTTATAGGAAAGTCATACCAGAAAGAAGTGATGAATCGTAATTAATATTTGAAAGAGTTAGGAGATTAATATTTATTTCTAAATGCATTAAATAATATTATTATAATAAAAAAAAAAGAATTAATTAAATTGATTTAGAATAAAACTGAGTAGTGTTTGGGCATAGATAAAAGAAATAAAGAAACCTATTATAGCATATGAGTACATTAATTTTGGTGCAAAGATTTTAAAATATTATATACTGAGTGATACATTATCATTATCATAAATTATAACCTGAGATTAATTGAGTAAATTTGAATGACTAGGTAAGAGAGGAGATATTATTAGCAATACAAATAACAAGATTTGAGTACATTAGGGTATATTATTTATTATATGTGTTGCAAGTATATTATCCCCTCCACTAGTGCAATATATATGTATATATATATTTGTTTTTATTATGGATTTTTTATTTTCAAGTTGATCATGAATTTATGTATTTATTATCAGTTGTCAGATATACATAATTAGAAATAAGTTAGATGTGTTTATGGTGAATCATTCTGGTTGGAGTTGAATTAAAGATTATTCAGATATTTAATTTTTTTTGAATTATTTACTATTAAGGCCAGGATAAAAAAAAATATTTTAATTATATATACATATATATATATATATATATATATATATATATATATATATATATATAAATAAGAAAAATAAGAAAGTATGTATTATTATTATTATGAATAATGACGATAAATGTCTAAACTGATATTTGACCTGTTAAACTAGCACTAATCTAGATAAATCTCGTTATGCTATTACAGTGTTTCAATGAATCAAGAAAGATGGTTTTCAAAAGTTCTAAATGGATAAAAAGGGACATGATTATATATAATAAATAATGTTATAACCATACATACAAGTATAATACTGCTAATAGAGTGAAATAGCATTAATATCATTGATATCAATTATTAAAAAATATATAAAATTTAAAAGTAAATATCTATGCCCTAATTTTAAGATGTCCAGTTGATATACATGTATGTAGGTGATATAAATAATGGAGATTTCATAAATACTCGTACACGTGACAGATGGGTGAGATGTTATAGAAATTGTCACTATGCTTGTAACTCTGTTCAATTATAATATATATTAGAATATTATGTGTATTAAAATCATTTATTATTTTCAATACAGGATATATTTGCTAATAATATTAATGAAATGGGTTTTATAGCCTTAATAGATCACAAAAAAGCTTTAAAGTTTTCGGTAAAAAGTTATAGAGGTTATTGATGTTACAGTGAGAACATTTTCGCAGACTTTTTTCATACTCCCAGATAACCCTAAATCAACTATGGAAGTCCTCGAACAAACTACAGAACCGAAGGGTAGTGTGGAATGGTTGTGTTCTCTCAACTCCTCAGAGTGTAATTGTAATGGGAAGGTTGTATAGGTAATAGTATCCAAGACATCTATTAATTTAATGGGTTATAAAAAATATATTTAAAGAAAAATTAAATAATTCGTTTAAAGTACATGGGGTTTCAATGCCGATCTGTGTATTGTATATGAACATGTGTTTTAAAATATATGTGAAATAGGAATCTCTACTCTTAACTAATGAAATTTAAGAGTGATTAAGATTACTGATTTTATTTGATTTTATGAAAGTATGTTACAAGCCTGCTCTCAAAATGTAAGGTGATTTACATTAAAATATTAAATCTTAATATTGTTAAAGGTTTAGAACTGGATAGTCGTTCCACCTCTTACCCTTGTCTTCTCAATGTATGTATAATCAATTTAAATACCAGCCACCGTCAGCTAGCGTGTAATAATTTTAAATTTAACATCTACAAAGATATGAACAATTAATTTCTAAGAACCCTGGTGTTTTAAAAACTTATGATAAAAACCTTGTGTATTTTATAACTAATAAAAACCCGGTGTATTTTAAAATCTTGTATGTATCCATTACCTTTGGAACATCCTGTATGTGTCCGCCTCTTACCTTTGAAACACCCTGTATATTAAAATTTGATTACTACGTCACTCAGTACTTGACTGTATATGTATTTATTTTCGTTTTATGTTTCAGTCATAAATTTCAATTAGGAAATATATATAATATATGATTAATAAATATGTATAAAAACATATGTAGAATACGGTTACAGCGTCATCATCGGTTTGATTATACCATGATTTTTTGTATTATATGTACAAATAATATGTATATATTGTTTGTAGTGACCGGATTTTAATACATAGTTATGTATGTGTATGTGTATACGTGTTGTTTAAATTATATGTATGCATTAGGATCCATGAAATAAAAAATTAACTGGGTACCCATAAAAAACGGTTATAGCGTCATCATCGGTTTGATTATATCATGATTTTTTGTATTATATGTACAAATAATATGTATACAGTAATGTCCGGTTATAGCGAACTCCAAGGGACCGGCAAAAAAGGTTCGTTATAACCGAAGTTCATTATAAGTGATGAGTTTGAAAAAACACCACTATTTTGAGGGAGTCAATTTTTATTCTTTTTTCATATAACATAATACATTACAAACATTACATGTCTGAAACAACTTGAAAATATTAATTATGTACTAAAAAAACGTATTTATTTTAGTTTGTTTTTTTTTGGCAAGATTAATCTCTCTGATGTGCACTTCCACTTCGCTTAGCTTATTAAGAATATGTTGCGGAGTATTCCGCGTTTGAAGAAAATGACGAACGACTTCAATATTTTGGATTGCATTTGAAGTGGTTGGAACTAGTGGTACTTCGTTATTTTTGGTTTCCGCCTCTTCGTTCTCATCTTCTTCGTTCTCATCGTCAGTCTGATTAGCTGCAGAAGACACAGAAGCTACAATGGCATCATCATCCAAAAATTCCACATTTACAAGGTTGTCATCAACGTGAACGTATTCATTAAAATCATATTCACCAAGAGTGAGTTCATCTTGAACATCGTTAACACTTTCTTCTTGATTTTTTGTGAGCCATTCGACTAATGGTAGATTGTCATCTGAGTCAAATTCATCCTCACGCCTGATAAATCCGCCGTGTCGAAAACAATTAGCGATTGTCTGCTTTGACACTTTTTGCCATGCCATATGGATGAAGTTAATTGCATCCAAGAGACTCACAGTGAAGTTAGTTTGATCATTATCAATAGAATTTATAGTTTTCGATAGTAGGGACCGTCGGTAATTACTTTTTAAGCTATGGATAACACCCTGGTCCATGGGCTGCAATTTCGAACTTGTATTCGCAGGCATAAACACCAACTTAATGCACTCCAAATTTTTTACATCCGGATGAGCCGGGCAATTGTCCACTAGTAATAAGATTTTTCGTTTCTTACGACGTAATTCATCATCCCATTCTCGTAATTCGTTTGTAAAAATTTCGGAGGTCATCCAAGCTCTTCTGTTACATTTATAATTGACTGGTAATCGTACCACATTTTTGAAACATCGGGGGTTTTTGGCCTTTCCGATCACCAATAATTTTCTTTTCTCTGTCCCCAATAAATTTGCAACAACCAAGACGGTAATTCTTTCTCTAGATAACTTTCCGCCTGTACAGGTCTCTTGAATCTTAATGTCTTGTCTGGCGTGAGCTTATAAAACAACCCCGTTTCATCGCCGTTA
Organism: Amphimallon solstitiale; assembly: GCA_963170755.1. Classification (NCBI taxonomy): domain Eukaryota; kingdom Metazoa; phylum Arthropoda; class Insecta; order Coleoptera; family Scarabaeidae; genus Amphimallon; species Amphimallon solstitiale. The sequence goes on from OY720675.1 coordinate 118,404,040, forward strand.
AAAATGTCCTCATCTCCAAAGTTTTCTCTAATTATTGGCCACTTATTTTCCAACCAGTCATTCACAACATCCATATTAACTGAGGCTGCCTCTCCAACAATTTTTCCGCTGCTGATGTTGTGTCTTCGTTTAAACCTTTCGATCCAACTTCTACTAAATTTTAATTCAGGATCTTCCAACAATTTACTCCCAAGATCTTCAGCTTTAGATTGCAACACGGCACCGCTTATAGTTACATTTTTACTTCTTTGCTGAGAAAACCATTTCAAAAGTCCTTGATCAACTTCGTGCTTAGTAGGTTTTTTGATTTTTTTCACATTTGAGTTTCGTACTTGTTCGAAACTCTTCAATATGGTTTGCCTTTGCTTCCAAATTGTAGCAACCTACAATGAAGTTTTTGTTTAATACATACATGCATTATCCTGAATTTAGTTTTTTATTACCGTTGATTTACTTAGTCCCATTTCAGTACAAATTTCGCTTTGTTTGACACCTCGTTGCAATCGTTTCACAATATCATGTTTACTTTTCAATGTAAAAGATTTACGTTTTTTCTTCGCAACTGCGTCACTCATGGTCTTAAAATCACGTTTGAGAATCAGCGTAAGCACAGATTGATGACTCGACGTCGACTGCTTGCACAAACTGCTAGAATCGACTACTGCATTTTTGGCGAGATACTCGGGGAAGTCCCTTGTTTTCTAAATATAAGTTCGTTATAACCGAAAACTTTTTACATACAAAATGGAAAATAAGGTTCGTTATATCCGAAAGTTTGTTATAAGCGGGTTCGTTATATGCGAAAACAATTAACACGTTTCTTATGGAACCTTGGTTCGTACTTTTCAAACTGGTTCGTTATAACCGAAAGTTTGCTATAACCGGGTTCGTAATAACCGGACATTACTGTATATTGTTTGTAGTGACCGGATTTTAATACATAGTTATGTATGTGTATGTGTATGCGTGTTGTTTAAATTATATGTGTGCATTAGGATCCATGAAATAAAAAATTATCTGGGTACCCATAAAAACTAATGAATGATGAAAGTCCGCTGTATTCTAAATATCCGGATATCAAGGTATTTAAAAATCCATGATACGTGAACATGTATTTAAAAATATATAGTATAGCTAATGAAAAAAGTTAAGTGTGCTCAAGAGTACTGATTTTATTCGATTTCATAAAAGTATGCTACAAGTCTGCTTTCATTGGAAGGTGCTTTACATTAAAATATTAAATCTCTTGTCATGATAGCTTCTTAAATGTCTTATACATGCTTGAAGTATTATACTTACATTATAATGCCATAAAATTCGAAATGGAATGGTGTATAAAATATTTGATTAATAAATATGTATAAAACAAATATTAATTGTTATATAATCTGGCTGTGACCATATTGTATCCGCCATCTTACCTTTAAAACAACCTGTATATTCAAAAATTATTACTACATCACTGAGTGTTTGAGTGTATATGTATTTATTTTTATTTTCTCGGTCAGCCATAAATTTTGATTTGGAAATGTATATAATATATACCTAATAAATATGTATAGAACATATGTAGAATCGTATATTTATTCAACCTCTAATATATATAGATGACTATCTATAAATAAAAAAAATCAATAATTTTATCTGTTCTTTTATTTAAAATATTGTATACTATATTGTACATTACATATATATTTATTCTATAAAGTTACATAAATAATAATTTCTTCGAGCTGGGGTCCAACCATCCAGATGATTGTCTTGTCAAGGTTGATTATATCTTAGGCTTGATCGCTTCTCCTGAGGAATGTAATGCTAGTGTTGCTTTACAGATTCAGCTTTTCACCTTATTTTGGAGAATAAACAGTGGAATATGTTGAATCATCGTCTTATCCACCTCATCCAATAATCCAAAAAATGTTTATCGATTTGTCTGATTGCCCGATCAACTCTATTTTCAATATTATCCATTTTTTTATATATTTATGTTGCTGATATTTACAACTACTTTATATATTTCGATATCAGTTTTAATTTTTTCTAATTCGGATATAAACCTCTTAATTCTATTGTTTAATACTACTTTCTTCAATCTTAGCGCACTATGCCTGCGTTCAACGTACATTGTCGACTGATGTATTTCCAAACAAGTACAGACAAGATTATACAGATCTGTACATGTTAGCTACTTGCGAAACACTTCTGACGAGCGTATATAACATATCCACCACCATTCTCGACGAGTTCTTCATTATAATCCAATTCTGGATGATCATATTAAGGATACCAAGTCATTAACATCTCCGGCATATTCTTATTTAAAGTCAGCACATTCGACGTTTCTATATCAAACACACAAATTTCATCACGAAGTTCAAAATCAGGTTCATGTAGATATTCATATTCACAATAAATACAACACTTTTTTAGTTGGGTTATATTGGGGTTATAATATTCTAATATGTGGATTAATTCATCGATATCAAAATATTGTTCGTTCTGATATGCAAATGCTGCTATGAATAAACAATCGCTTTGATTCAATTCCGAGGATAATAGCCAATTCCCAACTCCAATAGGTATTTCGATGCCATTAACTGCTAAAAAGTATTCATACTTCTCCACGTTGTATGGTTTCACTGTCATTATAGGTACTTGATTATGACTATCTATATAAAATGTGTTACACCGCTTTACAATTGATACTGCTGATATTATATTCGAAATTCTTCTCTTATATATTTAATATTTACTTGCTTGTTGACCGGCAGAGGGCGCCATTTTAGTTGGCTTGGTAATGATGAGAGATGCAATTTTTAGTTTGGCAAATGACCGTCAGAGGCCGTCATTTTAGTTGGGTTGGTAATCATGAGAGCTTTACATTAGTTTGGCAAGTGAATGTCAGAGGGCGCCATTTTAGTTGGGTTGGTAATGATGAGAGATGCAATTTTTAGTTTGGCAAATGACCGTCAGAGGGCGCCACCTTAGTTGGGTTAGTGAGCATTAGAGGGCGCCACCTTAGTTGGGTTAGTGGCCGTCAGAGGGCGCCACCTCCGCCTCCGGTGACCTTTGACCCCCGCCTCCGGCGACCTTTGACCCCCGCCTCCGGCGACCTTTGACCTTTGACCCCGCCTCCGGCGACCTTTGACCTTTGACCCGCCTCCGGCGACCTTTGACCTTCGACCTTTGGTCCTTGACCCTCAACCTTGACCTTTGACCCTTGGCCTTTGACCCTTGACCTTTGGCCTCCACCTCCGGAGGTGGGGCCAGAACCGGCGGTCTTACTCTACTTCTAATAGCTTGGATTTTACGCTGACATTTGCAATTTTTGGCCGACACGAATAAAATTTAACACAATGTTATAAGATAGGTGTGTTTTCTTATAAAAATTTATAAATTTTATAAATAATTTTATTGAAATAAGCAAACATAATTTTCCCTGTGAACTTTCGTTCTCATAAAAATATTTCATCCATTTTTGCATTACAAGTTGAAGAATTTCTTTCTTTATTAAAATGATTTCAATTTATCATTAGAAATTACAATGAATTTACCAAAATTTTTTTTTTAAATCTCATTTTATACGACTTTTGAATTTCTAATAGCTTGGATTTTACGCTGACATTTGCAATTTTTGGCCGACACGAATAAAATTTAACACAATGTTATAAGATAGGTGTGTTTTCTTATAAAAATTTATAAATTTTATAAATAATTTTATTGAAATAAGCAAACATAATTTTATTAAAGTAATCACTTATTAAAGAAATTGCTCAAAGTGTTGTCCTTGTGTGGCTAAACAATGTCCCAACCGTTCAGAAAAATGTATACGCGTCTTTTGTAACTCTCGAACTGTGATGGAGTTGCAAGCCTCTGTTATTCTTCTCTTCAACTCTTCTAAGTTCTCTGGCTTATCTCGCACATTATCGTAGACTTGATTTGATAAATGACCCCACAAAAAAAAGTCGAGAGGAGAAATGTCTGGGCTTCGGGCAGGCCATTTAAATGGTCCAAATCGCCCTATCCAACTATTGGGAAAACTTTCATTTAAAAATGCCGTTATAACTGCGGCACTATGAGCTGGGGCTCCATCATGTTGAAAGATAATTTGTCCATTCGCTCTCAGGTCGTCTAAACGAGGGCCTACTTCCATCTGAAGCAAATCCAAATATTTTTGCTGATTAAGGCACCCATTAATAAAAAAATGGCCCCAAGATGATATTCCCTACAATTCCAGCCCAGACGTTAACTTTCTCAGGCCATTGTGTGTGAGATTCTCGAATTTTGTATGGATTTTCTCGTGCCCAAATGCGTCGATTTTGTTTATTGACTGTCCCATCTAACTTAAATGTACTCTCATCAGTAAATAGAATTTTCTTTAAAACGTTTTGATCATTATTAATTTTTTCCATCCAAAGTTCACAAAATTCCATCCTTGGCAAGTAATCTCGTGGTAATAATTTGTGCACATTTTTAATTTTGTATGATTTGTACTTTTCCTTTTTTAACACCCTAAAGCAACTACTCTGCGAAACATTAAATTGATCCGCAAGGGAATGCAAGGTAGTGCAGCCCTCATCTTCTATTGCCAAACATAAATTACTTTTCACCTCTTCTGTCAGAACCAAAGAATTTCTCACACGTTTATGATGCTCAGAATTAAGACAACCTGTTGTGCGAAAAGTGGCGTACATTTTAAGGACTGTCGTCTTACTAGGAATGGGACGATTGGGATGTGCAGCAGCAAAGTTATCTACAATTTCTCTGCTAGACATACCTTTTATGTATCCCATAACCAATTCCACTCTTTCTTTGATGGTATAAACCGACATTTTCTTTAAAAGTCACAATAAAAAACTTTGGCGGAACTTTATAATAATTAAATGACAGCAAGCATAATGACATTTTAGCCACGTTGATTTTTCTGGTTTAATTATCTGTGTTATTATTCCATCTTGTAATGATAAAATAAAAAAATAAAACATGTTCATGTTATTGTGGCAATGTACATTTCGTAGAGAAATGTTTGATTTATTAATGAAAACCAAAAATTTCTTAAAATTTATACGACTACAAAAGTTAACAGGGAGTCGAAATATTAGCATGTAAATCCCTATGACCACAGTTAAATGAAAAGCACTGTATAATAATACAATTAATATTGCATTTGGGAAGATTATAATTCTATTATGGTTGTTGGAGTAAAACTATAATGGTATTAGTCGTACTTAAATGTTGGTTGTTGCTATATTTCCTTTATTTTTATACTCGCATATAACAATCGTAGACAACAAATTTGTCTTCTATCGGTAAAATATTCTTGTCGTGTATGATGCTTATTATATTATTTTGTACCATCTGTATAATTCATCCTAATTAAAATAAAATTATATTTAGGAAAAAATGATAATGCCAATATGAAGTTGGTGTTTTTGTAACAATTTTATTCTTGATAAACTACATATATTATGTAGATAGCTTTGTTGTAGCATACACAAATGATTATTTATATTACAAGACGATACCAACCTACTCCGCTAAGTAAATTACTCACCGTTTTATTTATCTGCAACTAGTAAATCTAACTTACCATTCTGGAAACTGTTACTGTAAATAAACAAAAAAGAATGATTGTGCAAAATAGTAATCAGGAATCAAAATACATGTCCGATAACTTTTGAAAGAAGATATTGAAGAGTGTGGCTTTTATATTATATTTAAACGCTTTATTACGTTATATGAACTTCTGTGCACTTTATAAACTACTACACTATTATAGAAATTAAATCTTGTCCAAGAATCAATCTATTCGGGACGCTATTTATTTTAAAATGACTTAAGAAAATGGTGTGTTATCTAATAGTAGGTTTGTTCGGAACCTTAGTTATGAACAGTTCTGGAAATTTTCTGTAATTATTTGTTCTAACAGTAATGCGCATCTCTGTCCAAATTCTGTTTCTGAAATAGTTCCAAATCCTAAATGTCTGAATAGTATTAAACTTGTAATTTTAGAGAACCAACATTAGTAATAGAAATATTAAAAAAACACCAAACAAATGTAAACAAATATCAGTCAAACGAATGATGAGCATCCAATACTAATGCATCTAACCACCAAAATTGCGACAGGATTTAAAAAGTAACGAAACAGGTTTTTTTATAAGAAATTAATTTTTCTAAATTTTGTAATAGGCCAAAACAGGGCGTAACTTTAAAGTAAGGTTCTCGGAACATATGCGCGTTGTTAGGCTAAATTATGGGAATTCTATCGTACCAAATCATATTTTAGAAACTGGACATGAGTCTCCATTAGACAGTTTGGAGGTCCTTTTTTATTTAAATAAAAGTAAATAAAATATTTTAGAAGGTTACTATATTAAAGAGGGTTTACTTTTGCATCCATACAATATTTTTAGTGATCAGACAGAAGTAATAAATTCTCCGCTAATAAATCCGAGTATTGTCTTAAATGATGTGTTTATTATTTCTTTAATTGTACCATTAAGATGTAACGGTTCATTTTTGTAAATTGTAGGACAAAATGTTACTCTTTAGAACGTTAGTTTTGCTTCATTTGACCTCCTGATGATGCCGCAAGGCGAAATGTAACCGGAGTGAAGTTAGCAACGAATGCCAGCAACGAATTTTAGTGCGGTTCGCTATATCATGAAGGCGGCAAATCGTTCGAGCAATGTGTGTTTATCATCGATTCTTCAGTTGTAAAAGTATTGTATGGTACAGCAATGTTCACTATAGGTTGCTAATGACCACATGGGAGTCCTCGAAGCAGAAAAAAAAATCAGGGGTCTAAATATTGAAAAAGAAATATTTTCGTTTTTATAGGTATACACACACGACACGTCCGTTATTAACTTTTGTGCCACGATGAAACTTTTACAGCGGGTTTCTATCGACAAAAGGAACATATCCACAGAAAGAAATTTTCAAAAATCAGAGGCCTTGGGGATGAAAAAAAATATTTTCGTTGTTATAACATATACACCCCCGATATCCCCGTTATTAGCTTTTGTGCCGCGATGAAACTTTTACAGCGGGTTTCTATCGACAAAAGGAACATATCCACAGAAAGAAATTTTCAAAAATCAGAGGCCTTGGGGATGAAAAAAATATTTTCGTTGTTATAACATATACACCCCCGATATCTCCGTTATTAGCTTTTGTGCCGCGATGAAACTTTTACAGCGGTGTGTCTATCGACAAAAGGAACATATCCACAGAAAGAAATTTTCAAAAATCAGAGGCCTTGGGGATGAAAAAAAATGTTTTCGTTGTTATAACATATACACCCCCGATATCTCCGTTATTAGTTTTTGTGCCGCGATGAGACTTTTACAGCGGGTTTCTATCGACAAAAGGAACAACTCCACAGAAAGAAATTTTCAAAAATCAGAGGCCTTGGGGATGAAAAAAAATATTTTCGTTGCTATAACATATACACCCCCGATATCTCCGTTATTAGCTTTTGTGCCGCGATGAAACTTTTACAGCGGGTTTCTATCGACAAAAGGAACATATCCACAGAAAGAAAATTTCAAAAATCAGAGGCCTTGGGGATGAAAAAAAATGTTTTCGTTGTTATAACATATACACCCCCGATATCTCCGTTATTAGCTTTTGTGCCGCGATGAAACTTTTACAGCGGGTTTCTATCGACAAAAGGAACATATCCACAGACAGAAATTTTCAAAAATCAGAGACCTTGGGGATGAAAAAAAATATTTTCGTTGTTATAACATATACACCCCCGATATCTCCGTTATTAGCTTTTGTGCCGCGATGAAACTTTTACAGCGGGTTTCTATCGACAAAAGGAACATATCCACAGAAAGAAAATTTCAAAAATCAGAGGCCTTGGGGATGAAAAAAAATATTTAGTTGTTATAACATATACACCCCGATACCTCCGTTATTAGCTTTTGTGCCGCGATGAAACTTTTACAGCGGGTTTCTATCGACAAATGGAACATATTCACAGACAGAAATTTTCAAAAATCAGAGGCCTTGGGGATGAAAAAAAATGTTTTCGTTGTTATAACATATACACCCCCGATATCTCCGTTATTAGTTTTTGTGCCGCGATGAAACTTTTACAGCGGGTTTCTATCGACAAAAGGAACAACTCCACAGAAAGAAATTTTCAAAAATCAGAGGCCTTGGGGATGAAAAAAAATATTTTCGTTGTTATAACATATACACCCCCGATATCTCCGTTATTAGCTTTTGTGCTGCGATGAAACTTTTACAGCGGGTTTCTATCGACAAAAGGAACATATCCACAGAAAGAAAATTTCAAAAATCAGAGGCCTTGGGGATGAAAAAAAATATTTTCGTTGTTATAACATATACACCCCGATATCTCCGTTATTAGCTTTTGTGCCGCGATGAAACTTTTACAGCGGGTTTGTATCGACAAAAGGAACATATCCACAGACAGAAATTTTCAAAAATCAGAGGCCTTGGGGATGAAAAAAAATGTTTTCGTTGTTATAACATATACACCCCCGATATCTCCGTTATTAGCTTTTGTGCCGCGATGAAACTTTTACAGCGGGTTTGTATCGACAAAAGGAACATATCCACAGAAAGAAATTTTCAAAAATCAGAGGCCTTGGGGATGAAAAAAAATGTTTTCGTTGTTATAACATATACACCCCCGATATCTCCGTTATTAGCTTTTGTGCCGCGATGAAACTTTTACAGCGGGTTTCTATCGACAAAAGGAACATATCCACAGACATAAATTTTCAAAAATCAGAGGCCTTGGGGATGAAAAAAAATATTTTCGTTGTTATAACATATACACCCCCAATATCTCCGTTCTTACCGTTTGTGCCACTATGAAATTTTCACAGTAGGTTTCTGTCAACCAAGGAAACATATCTGCAGAAAGAAATCTTCAAAAATCAAAGGCCATCGGAATTAAAAAAAAACAATTTTCATTAATTAAAAATTTATTATTGTATATCAGGAAATCTATAAATATAGCAGTAAAACTATAAGTATAAGCTACACATATGATACATAATAAAATACGTATTAACAATGGAGGGAATCCCAATGAAAGTAAATTTAATAAATAATAATAATAGTGAGCATAAAGGACGGTAGGAAAGAAAAATACAGTGAATGTTTAGAGATTAGATGTATAATCGTAATAAAGTACAAAATATACATTAACGTGATTTACCTAGAAATTTCCATCTTTTCATGAGATAAAGATTTAATTGACTGTTCTATGCTAGAGAATATTAATTTGAAAACTTATTTATGAATTCCATGTAGCAAGTATTGCGATATATAAAAGTTAATATAATGACAAATTAAGTTAATCTATATTAAGTATGGAATTTCGGTATGTATGTACACTAGTACATGCCGCTATTCTTTAAAATATGAATGAGTCTTGTCTTCTGCTATACAGGTTTACACTATTTAGTACATATATAACAAAAAATGACTTATGTGTATGAGCAAGGAAACAGAGGAAATGGTTAACAATAATACAATTTCTTTACACTAATATACAATACACAAAAATACCAAAGACAACAGAATACAGTTTAAATAATAATAATTAAATAACAAAGTGAACAGTAGGACGTACTTTTAGCGGACTTTATTTTGTGACAGTTTTGAATTGTCGACACAATTCACAAGTGTAAGTAGTATGTTCAGATACAATGTTACCAGAAAAGCACTGCGTGCAGAATATTCTGTGACACGATGAACATGCAATAAAATGTATTCTCTTGGACAATCCGCAATAAAGACAAACATCTTTCATACTAACTGAATTGTGAATAATTATTTCCAGTAGAGCTAGTCTGTACTCATTGGGAGTAGATGGCAAAAAATTCTCTTTTGCAACTATGCTATGCAGTATTTGTATAATAATGACTCCACAATTATGAGAATCTCTCTGAGGTGGGAAATCATTATCCATTTTAACTGTCCAGTTTGTTAGTTTCAAGCAGGTTCCCTGATATGTATTGTATTTTTTCAGGAATGACAGGAATTTTATCTTATATTGTTCAGAAATTTCTGGTGTTGCATGCCGTAGATCGTAAAACTTAAATTCTAATGTTGAAAGATTTGCAACTGCCATTACCCAATGATTACCAGATATAAGAAATGGAACTACAAGGTTTGTTTGTAATCTTGGTAGGACTTTGATTTTGTTTTTTAAAATTTCGTCATAATTATCGATATTGTTAAAAGCAGGTATTTTCTCTGATTCAAACACAATAAATGATCCTTCATCACAAGATAAAAGTGTCGTTTCCTGTACGTTAAAATTTCGTAATATAATTTCCATACATACATCAATTAGCCAATTCGAAAGCCATTTATCTGCCGTTCTGCCAACGATTTCTTTCAATCTTAAAAATTCATCAATGTCTATTTCATTAACAACTGCTCTTAAAGAAGAAAATTTGGCAATTACGTAATTTTTGTCCTTGTTTGAACTTATTTTGTTATAATAATTAATGTCATTTACTAAACCGTTATTTAAAATTGCAGGAAAATTATCGTTTTTGTTTAAAAGAGCGGTACTGTGTCGCAAGGGTAATTTGTCTTTTAAATACTTAATTTGAATTCCTTGAAAATAATTAAAAGTAGGTTTGGATTTCTTCTGCCACACTTCCTCTGAAGATAGTCCAACGTTATTGTCATTTTCTGTTGTACTTTTAATTTTCAAATTTTTCTTTGCCAAACTGCGACTACCCATACCTAATGTAAATTCTTTGTAAATAAACAAAACATGTTTTCGGGAACTACGAATTACGTGGGACGGTTTAACATTACGTTTCCCTTTCAGAAGTGTGTGTTTCAAAATATTGTTCCAATTTTCTACAGTCGCATTACTATATCGAGTTATATGATTAGACGATTCTGTTGACATCAGCCCTGACCACAAAGGCAAATATGCTATGTATTTTTTTAAAACTAAGTTTGGATAATCGGAATTGAAATAAATATTTGGTTTGCTGCCTTTATCTGATCTACTTATTAATGACAAAATATCTTTAAATTCTATGTAAAATGGGCTTTTCTTGTATAAGATTTTCTCACTTATTACTTCGCTTTTCTCTTTTGCTTTTAATATTATTGAAATGCTTATCGATGTCCGTTGAAATAATTTTTAAAAAATGTGAACAGCAAATACGTAATAATACAACATGTTTTATAGTCTCTTCTTGTTGGGTTAAACAGTACTGATATGTTATATTTAAATAGTCTATTAGGGACATGCTATTCCAAAAGTATGTGATGGCATTTATAAAAGCTAAACTAAAATCAATAACTACTAATTGAAAAGGAGGCCAGTGAATTCCGAAAGATTCAGCAAAATGTTTGAAATTAGCTAAAAATATGCCTATTGCTGTTGCATCATGTAATGAGCTACCTCTCTCAAATAACGGAACAACCCTCCCTGATATTAATTTTATTACTCCACAATAGTAATAAAGCCGCTTTTTTACATGGTTCTCTTGTCTAAAGATACCACCAGTAGCATCGAAGTATAAACTGTTTCTCATTTTTTATAAATAATTTTAATATTTCTATTTGTTGTGAACTATAAATTTCAAAATCGTGACACCTTCTGTATATATCGGTGGTTTTCATGTTCCCGTCTCATCAATATAAGGTCTATAATGTCATCTTTCTTTCTGTCTAGTGCATGCAAAGTTTCACAGCGGGCTTTTCTGATAACTGCATCAGATTTCTTTTTTTGGTAATTATAGTGCCTAAGAATATTACTGTTAATTTTACTAGTTATTCTAGAAATATATGACAGTGGCTTCTCAGATTTTAATTCTCTCTGTGTAAGTTCTCTGTCTAGTCCTCGTAAATGACTAGAAAGATTTTGTAAATGATTAAAATCTAAGGATCTGCTGTATACTTTACAACATTTTTGTACTCTACTACTCGATGTATATAAAATTTGAATTTTGAACAGTTTACACTTTGGGTGGGCGCAATCTGCGTAGATGACCCAATTATTTTTATTATTTCTAAAATTGACGATATTTAAAATACAAATATTGTTAACATATATTTCAACTTTTTTTATTAAAATATAGTTTCTAATTTTTTCTGATTTTGGTTTTGACATCGCTTGCCATTCGTCAAAATCGAGATAAAATATTCCCTCTAAAATAATACAATTTTTAAAACTTTTTTTTTAAAGATTCTTCACTAAATAAATTTTTAGAATTAACTGGTATAACGCTTTTGCCTCTTATTTCATTTTCGTATTTTAAATGTAATTTTAACGCACAATGTTCGATTTGAATGTCTTCGGGAGTGATATTAAAAGAAGACTGCATTGAACTATAAGATTTAATTCGTTCATTGTTTTTACCTTCGCTGTCATCCTTATGTTGACTTTCCATTGGACTCGTCTGCAATTTCTCACTGTACTTTCTTGATACATGAACATCTACTTCTTGATTGTTACAAACATATTGAGTTTCAACAGGACGTAGGTCACCTTCCCGAACATCAGATTTGACTGTATTCTTGATCTCAATATTATTGTTACCCACTATCGGACTTACCGATAGACTCGCCACAGTCGTTGATTCGTAATTTTTTTCGGGTGTAGAAGTGTTGTATCTGAACTTCTTCCAAGTTAAATTTCTTCTATGAAACATGTAAATCTTCTTTCTATTCAAAAACGTATTTCTAATTTTCAGCATTACACATAACTTTCCAAATATAGCACATTTATCTCGATAGGAATCGCTTTGCAAATTACGACTGCATAAAGTGGGATATATTTCACAAAACTTAGCTTTCCAATTATTAGGATAATTAATCGGCATGGTAGCGAAAAAATTCAGTACACACTGACTAAAACGAATAGAGAATGAAACTAACCAACATATCGGTTTGAATAAGCGAGTCGATAGAAAAATATTTGGATTCGTTGTTTATTTTATCACCCTCTTGGACAAAAAATAAGATGAAGCATAAAGTACTTGAAGAAACAGATACTTACGATTAGACTATAGAATAAATAAACACAATTGATAACTAATATCGCTGGAATCCTAATGAAATGTGCCTTAAGTTGAAAAACTCTAAAAAAGTTTTTCTAAAAACAATTTTTAGCCCATATGCAAAGTTTCAGCTGCGTAAGATAATTTAGATTTTTTGCCAATTTTTTTGTAAATTGCACCACTGTTGCGAAATAAGACAACGCAACCTACATAAAACTTATTAGTTTTAACAATGCTTTATTCCAGACACATTTTCTTTAAGGCTGCGCCATATTCAATGTGTGTTTTTCTACAAAATCCAAATAGGGCTATTAAAATTTGGTCACATCTGATGCAAAGTTTATTTGTTTTTGACACTGTATAAGGTAACTTCATAAAATAACTATTTTTGAAAATGTAGTTTGTGTCTAAATGACACATTAATATTAAGAAAATAGTTTAATTGAAAAGTCAAATTCTCTAATAAAATAATTATAATACATTATAAAAATGAAACGCATTTTAAATTCCACCTTTTCAATTAATAACAATATGTATTTTTGGTATTTGAATATTAAATTAAACATAATTTGAAAAACCTAAAAATTAAAATTACATTTCTGTGTGCCTCCCATTGCATTCAATACAAACAATTGTTCTTCTTGATACATCTTTAATGGAGTTTTTGATACTAAGGGGCCTTATTTCTAAAATACAGTTTCGAATCATCGTTTTCAAATGATCAACATTACGGAAAGGTTTTTCTTTGTAAACTTTTTGTTTTAGGTAACCCCACAAGAAAAAATTGTTTTTAGAAAAACTTTTTCTAATAACTTTTTTCGATATTTTGAGAAATAACCCCACTTTTGAATTTTTTTTGGAAAAAAATTTAAATTTGACAGATAATGCGAATCACGTGACTATTATTTTTTTGGTTAATTTTCATCTTGACCGAAGCAGAAATTGATGCCAACCTCAAATTTAGAATAAATCTATTAAGAAAAAAGTCCCATATGATGCGGACTTCACTGGTCACACTGTATATAGAATGCATAACTTACGACATATTTGCAAAAAATCGCTATTCGATAAGAGTAAAAGTGGTACTTCCGGTCTGAATTTAGAAATTTTTTTATACTCGTAACGTACTTTTCTAAAAAGCATGACTTGCGAGATATTCGCAAAAAAACTGATTTTCGATAAGAATAAAAGACCTACTTCCGGTAGGAATTTCGAAAAACTTTTTAAATAAAATTATTCTCAATTTTAATTTTAAGTACATATGAATTCTTTATAAATTTGTTTAAACTTAGTAGTTGACGAAATATTGGCAACATTCGATATTTTCACTGAAATAAACTGCTACATCCGGTCTACCGATTTTACTGAAAAACTAATCAGAAAGAGGGAGATTATACACGTAAATACAAAATTTGGAATTGATATTTCCAGCGGTTTGACCGCTATCGTGGTCACAGACAGAAAGACATTTTTTAAAAACCACTTTCTCGGGATCAGGGGACTTCAAAACGTGGACATCTGCAAAAATCTCGAGGTCGAAAATTTTCGTCATCACTGTACTTCCTTATATTACGTATAAGAAAGTAAAAGTGTGTATGAAATAAAACAATTAATAAGACCACGTTTCTGGACATCTCTTTCATATTGACAATATATATGTATCTTACTTGTCTGCTTAATAAAAATTTAAATAATTTTACTTTAGAAGTAAACATATTACACTCAACCTTCAAGCATCTTACTTTATTTCCTTTATTAATACTTATTTTTATTACACAGTCAGTTCGAAATAGCTTATTTAGTTTACACTTGTTTGAGATATTTACAGAGTCGGTTTAGGCTTGTACGCGTTCAGTAAGACTACATATACTTTCTTTTTTCTGTCTTTACGTAGAACCATAATGTATCTTCTACATAATACAGAAGAAGAAACTTTTTTCGACCATTTTCACACTAACCGAAATTCTTTATTTATAAACATATCCCAAACTGTTTATTTATATAAATTAAGCCAATACATACATCCATCAATTACAAGCAAAAGGAATATATCCTACTAGTACTAATCCTAGTCCGAAAATATTTTTCTCTCCCCTAAATTCTTTAAAATTCCATACGGAACAAAGGAATTTACAGTGAATAGCGGCACTAAAGCTAACAATGGAAAAGTTGGGGGGTGCACATCTCATAACAAAGATACGGTCTCCGATTTTCGAAATTTCTTTCTGCGGATATGTTCCTATGGTTGATAGAAACCTACTGTAAAAAGTTCACCGTGGCACAAAAGCTAATAACGGAGATATCGGGGGTGTAAATGTTATAACAACTAAATATTGTTTTTCATCCCCAAGGCCTCTGATTTTTGAAAATTTATTTCTGTGGATATGTTCCTTTTGTCGATAGAAACCCGTTGTAAAAGTTTCATCGCGGCACAAAAGCTAATAACGGAGATATCGGGGGTGTATATGTTATAACAACGAAAATATTTTTTTTCATCCCCAAGGCCTCTGATTTTTGAAAATTTCTTTCCGTGGATATGTTCCTTTTGTCGATAGAAACCCGCTGTAAAAGTTTCATCGCGGCACAAAAGCTAATAACGGAGATGTCGGGGGTGTATATGTTATAACAACGAAAATATTTTTTTTCATCCCCAAGGCATCTGATTTTTGAAAATTTCTTTCTGTGGATATGTTCCTTTTGTCGATAGAAACCCGCTGTAAAAGTTTCATCGCGGCACAAAAGCTAATAACGGAGATATCGGGGGTGTATATGTTATAACAACTAAATATTTTTTTTCATCCCCAAGGCCTCTGATTTTTGAAAATTTCTTTCCGTGGATATGTTCCTTTTGTCGATAGAAACCCGCTGTAAAAGTTTCATCGCGGCACAAAAGCTAATAACGGAGATATCGGGGGTGTATATGTTATAACAACGAAAATATTTTTTTTCATCCCCAAGGCCTCTGATTTTTGAAAATTTCTTTCTGTGGATATGTTCCTATTGTCGATAGAAACCCGTTGTAAAAGTTTCATCGCGACACAAAAGCTAATAACTGAGATATCGGGGGTGTATATGTTATAACAACGAAAATATTTTTTTTCATCCCCAAGGCCTCTGATTTTTGAAAATTTCTTTCTGTGGCGATGTTCCTTTTGTCGATAGAAACCCGCTGTAAAAGTTTCATCGCGGCACAAAAGCTAATAACTGAGATATCGGCTGTGTATATGTTATAACAACGAAAATATATTTTTTCATCCCCAAGGCCTCTGATTTTTGAAAATTTCTTTCTGCGGATAAGTTCCTTTTGTCGATAAAAACCCACTGTAAAAGTTTCATCGCGGCACAAAAGCTAATAACGGAGATATCGGGGGTGTATATGTTATAACAACGAAAATATTTTTTTTCATCCCCAAGGCCTCTGATTTTTGAAAATTTCTTTCTGTGGAGTTGTTCCTTTTGTCGATAGAAACCCGCTGTAAAAGTTTCATCGCGGCACAAAAGCTAATAACGGAGATATCGGGGGTGTATATGTTATAACAACGAAAATACTTTTTTTTCATCCCCAAGGCCTCTGATTTTTGAAAATTTCATTCTGTTGATATGTTCCTATTGTCGATAGAAACCCGTTGTAAAAGTTTCATCGCGGCACAAAAGCTAATAACTGAGATATCGGGGGTGTATATGTTATAACAACGAAAATATTTTTTTTCATCCCCAAGGCCTCTGATTTTTGAAAATTTCTTTCTGTGGCGATGTTCCTTTTGTCGATAGAAACCCGCTGTAAAAGTTTCATCGCGGCACAAAAGCTAATAACTGAGATATCGGCTGTGTATATGTTATAACAACGAAAATATTTTTTTTCATCCCCAAGGCCTCTGATTTTTGAAAATTTTTTTCTGTGGATATGTTCCTTTTGTCGATAGAATACCGCTGTAAAAGTTTCATCGCGGCACAAAAGCTAATAACGGAGATATCGGGGGTGTATATGTTATAACAACGAAAATATTTTTTTTCATCCCCAAGGCCTCTGATTTTTGAAAATTTCTTTCTGCGGATATGTTCCTTTTGTCGATAAAAACCCACTGTAAAAGTTTCATCGCGGCACAAAAGCTAATAACGGAGATATCGGGGGTGTATATGTTATAACAACGAAAATATTTTTTTTCATCCCCAAGGCCTTTGATTTTTGAAAATTTCTTTCTGTGGATATGTTCCTTTTGTCGATAGAAACCCGCTGTAAAAGTTTCATCGCGGCACAAAAGCTAATAACGGAGATATCGGGGGTGTATATGTTATAACAACGAAAATATTTTTTTTCATCCCCAAGGCCTCTGATTTTTGAAAATTTCTTTCTGTGGAGTTGTTCCTTTTGTCGATAGAAACCCGCTGTAAAAGTTTTATCGCGGCACAAAAGCTTATAACGGAGATATCGGGGGTGTATATGTTATAACAACGAAAATATTTTTTTTCATCCCCAAGGTCTCTGATTTTTGAAAATTTCTTTCTGTGGATATGTTCCTTTTGTCGATAGAAACCCGCTGTAAAAGTTTCATCGCGGCACAAAAGCTAATAACGGAGATATCGGGGGTGTATATGTTATAACAACGAAAATATTTTTTTTCATCCCCAAGGCCTCTAATTTTTGAAAATTTCTTTCTGTGGATATGTTCCTTTTGTCGATAGAAACCCGCTGTAAAAGTTTCATCGCGGCACAAAAGCTAATAACGGAGATATGGGGGGTGTATATGTTATAACAACGAAATTATTTTTTTTCATCCCCAAGGCCTCTGATTTTTGAAAATTTCTTTCTGTGGATATGTTCCTTTTGTCGATAGAAACCCGCTGTAAAAGTTTCATCGTGGCACAAAAGTTAATAACGGACGTGTCGTGGGTGTATACCTATAAAAACGAAAATATTTCTTTTTCAATATTTAGACCCCTGATTTTTTTTTCTGCTTCGAGGACTCTCATGTGGTCATTAGCAACCTATAGTGAACATTGCTGTACCATACAATACTTTTACAACTGAAGAATCGATGATAAACACACATTGCTCGAACGATTTGCCGCCTTCATGATATAGCGAACCGCACTAAAATTCGTTGCTGGCATTCGTTGCTAACTTCACTCCGGTTTATAATTCTACACTTAAAATGTACCTATTAATTTACCTCTTAATATGTACGAAGGATAGAGGGAGCAATGTGATCGTATTTAAAGTCGATTTCTTTGTGTCAATTCAATAAATTTTATAAGAAATGTTGTGTTCTTCTGTAGATTATCTGAGATTCTTAATAATATTATTACATTCTATTTAATTAAGACCGACCAAATCATTTATTATATAAATTTTTGATACTAGCAAAACAAATAACCGAAACAGTTTTCTGAAAAAATTACCTAATACTAATTAATATCAGTTAAACTAACTGAAGCTGCAAATGGCAGTCTGTCACCTGATGGTCTTCCATGTATGCTTACATCTCCAAGGTTATCCCACCTTATTCCTTGGCTACACCGTACTAATGACGACCAATTAGTCAGAAACACGTGTCTACGGTTGCACTACAGCGGATTTTACCCAATATTCTCTGTTTCTTGTTTTATTTTATGTATCCGCGATAATTTCCTCTATTGATTATCTCTCTTGGGTTCGGATGGCACGCAGGTTGACAATGTTTTCCTCGTGGCGATGTTAGTTGTCTTCAAAACCGAAGATTTTCTAACTGAAGCTGCAAATGGCAGTCTGTCACCTGATGGTCTTCCGTGTATGCTTACATCTCCAAGGTTATCCCACCTTATTCCTTGGCTACACCGTAGTTGATGAGAATTGTAAATAGTCCAACTCCTTTAAATCAAATACCTGCCCTGAATAACCTTAAGGCAGAAGTCGGATGATATGGTTCTGCAATAACTCGGGATGTTTCTAGTATTTGTAGGGATTGAAGTGCAATGATCTGCTTTTATTTTTATTAGATATCTTACTATACTTATGAAGCAATAAATCTATACTCAAGAATAAAACACGAAGATATTCGTCTAAATAAACAACTGTTTTAATAAATAAAGATACTACGACTGTAACGCGAGCAAGTTAAGTTATAAAAAGACAATCGTTCGGAGTTATGAAATGCATGTGATATGTAACATACCCCTCAATAAGCCAATATGCATATGCGCTACAACAGTTTGTCCGTAAAAAAAAAGCTGTCCAAGGATAACTATATCTACGTTACGATCTACAGTGAAACTCCACTAGGATTACCTGAATAACGTTTTAAAACTATCCAGTTTGTGGTTATTATTCATTACAAAAAAAATTATATCCT